>OU015770.1:19084174-19126387 GCA_907173295.1 Fagus sylvatica | reverse complement strand
ATTTTTCTTTTTAACTTTGGTTAGTTAGGCATTGGTTAAAAAAATTAATAAAAAATAAACAAAAAAATAAAAAAGGGGTGGAGTGTTAATTATTTTGCAAATTTGGGAGCAGAGTGTCATTTCCCCAAATTAGGGTGTAGCGAGTCTAGTTTTCCCAAAAAAATAGGGTGTCAGTGTAATTTATCCAAGTTAAATTCAATTAGAAAATATATATTAGGGTAAATTATACTAACACCTCTTATTTTGGGAAAACTAGACTTGTTACACCATATTTTGGGGAAATGATACTCTGTTCCCAAATTTGCAAAATAATTAACACTCTGCACCCTTTTTCTTTTTTTTTCTTTTTTATTATTTTTCATTTGTAAAGCAATGTACTTTTTTTTTGGTATGAATTTTAAGGCCGATTGGTTATTTTCTTTGTTTACTTGAGGTAGTGCTTTGAACCTTGAACAAGGTGTTGATTGTTAATTTTGCTCTGAACAATTAAAATTGTTTTATTGTTTGCTTACTTGAGTTTTTTATTTTTTATTTTTTATTTTTTTCATACTTTCCTCCGTTTGAAATGGACGGAATTATTACAGAAGATGCTATTTAGTACAACATCAAAGTCAATGTCCTAAATTGGCTAAAATAAAAGATGATGAGGTCTAAGTGCAACTACTCTAAAATTCGGGGGTGTGGATGTATTTTATGGTGTTATAATAAAATAGAAAGTATAGAATATCGATAACAAACTTTTTGTGAATAAAAAAGTCTAGCAAGATGCGGAAAAACCAAAAGTTCTCTCTGCATAATTGCTTATAAATACTACCTCCGTCCAGCTTTCAGATAACTCTCTCTCTCTCTGAAGTTACAGAGGCTATTCCTATCTGGGTTTCTCTTGTTTTTCTGTAAGTTTAAGAGCTCTCTCTCGCACACACAAAATACAATCTTGGTTTTCCATATGTTCCAGTTTGTTTTGCTGTCTTAAAGAAAATATATATTATAGTTTTGACATTCCTTAATGCCCAGGACCAGGAGAGTGTATCTCACATTCTACTGAGTTTGCCAATCTTATATAGAATTCAAAACAGCGTGTAGAATTATTACTTTCAATTTCTTTTGCTTTATATATATTGAGATTTTTTTTTTTTTTTTTTTTTTCATTTTTAAATTTTTTTGAGCTTGAAAGTAACAATCGTAATTCAACGAAAACCAAAAAAACAAAACAAAAATGGCAACTGTTATTTTAAGTGCATATTATGTAATTTTCTATTGTACTTCGATTCCATTCTTTGAGGCAACTCAAACATATTCCTGGTATGAATGTTTATTCTTTTCTTCGACTTTGATTTTGGATTATTATTATTATTATTATTTTTGCGTGGGACTTTTCACTGTCTCAAAATGGAGTTTAAGTTTGTCGGTGGTTTTTTCCAAATTTTATTACTTCTTTTTTACGCGTCATTTTTTTTTTTTAAGTTATTCAATACTTTTTTGTTGACGCTCTGAAACTTCATCCTAAGCACTGCCTTATTTTCTCATTCTATTTGTTGACCCAATATAACACTCGAATGGTACATTGACATTTGAATCCATGAGAATTTTACTCATGGTATGGGTGTTTAACTTTCTTCAATTTTCTTGTACTACTTTTGACTTTTGTACCACTTAATGTTTCATACAAACACGCATGTATGTGTCTGTGTGTGCATAACAATAGTAAGTAATTAGTGGTTGCATGTGATCTGTACAAGATAAATAAAGTATCTTTTAGTTATTTATTTTGTTTTGTGTTTCGGTAATGGCAATTTATTTTTTGGATTTTGAATTTTGATAAATAGTTCTTAATTGATGACATTCTCAAACTTGATCCTAAATTACTGCCTTCTATCCTAACATTGTCGAATGATATATTCCCTTTCTTTATTTTCTTTGATGGGTTTTTTCACAGTTTTGTTTGTCTTTTGCTAAATCCTATGAACTTCTCTTTAATCCTTTCAATGCTTTCAATATATGTTACTCAAGGACTTATTTTGACTAGTATCCTTATTGAGCAATATTTTGTTGTTATAATATGAAGGCAATTTGCAAAAAGGAAAATGGCGAGAACTCCCATCTCCTTGATGGGGCTTCTTCTCTTGTGTTTCTGGGCAGCCTGTACAGAAGCAGAGTACCTGAAATATAAAGACCCAAAACAGCCATTGAATGTTCGGATCAAGGATTTAATGAGCCGGATGACTTTGGAGGAAAAGATTGGTCAGATGGTGCAGATTGACCGCACTGTTGCATCTGCTGAAGTCATGAAGAAGTACTTAATTGGTAAACATCACCTATCTTTCTTATTTTCTATGTGAGATTTTGAGGAGGAGAAGAAAGAAGGTTAAAAGGTGTAGCATTAGTAGGTAATGTGTATTAAA
This sequence comes from Fagus sylvatica, assembly GCA_907173295.1. Lineage (NCBI taxonomy): Eukaryota > Viridiplantae > Streptophyta > Magnoliopsida > Fagales > Fagaceae > Fagus > Fagus sylvatica. The sequence continues at coordinate 19,123,985 of OU015770.1, read as the reverse complement.
AAAGAAATACTTTGTTTTGGGCAGGGAGTATATTAAGCGGGGGAGGGAGTGTTCCAGCTAAGGAGGCTTCTGCGGAGACTTGGATTAACATGGTAAATGATTTCCAAAAGGGTTCTTTAACAACTCGCCTTGGAATCCCGATGATTTATGGGATTGATGCTGTTCATGGTCACAACAATGTCTACAAGGCAACAATTTTCCCCCACAATGTTGGACTTGGATGTACCAGGCAAGTAGAATTACTTGATGTTAATATTTTTAATCTGTTTTTTGCTAGTCCTATTCCAGTCTTGAATATTAATGAAAACATATCTTTGTGCAACAGGAATTGGTAAAAGAATTCTATGTAATTAATGATGTCATTCCGATGCTATAAAGTTGCATCCAGTAATCATTTTATTATTTTTAAATGTTCAAATTGCTACCCAGATTTAGTAATTTTCATTGGGAAAATTTAGCAGTTAAAATTGTGTAAAGTTGCATGTGTTGAGTACTTAGGGGATGATATAAATTGTTCAATCATTTGCAGAACCAGCAATTTAATAAAATTAAAGAAAATCATTGAGTTTTGAAATTTGACGAGTTTAAAGGGTAGCTGCTATCAATAGATGCCAAAGAGGCAAAATTCATACCCAAAGATGAAGAGAAATGTCTTGAGCTTAAACATGGGAAAGCATAGGGAAAAGTAAGAATATTATAGGCTGTGTGTTTTTCAATCCTGTGTGATGTGATGATTGCCTGTATGTCTAGCATTTTGCTTTAAGAAAAGCAATATAAGTTCATTTCCTTTTCAAATTCGTTCTAGGTTTATTTACTTATTTAGTTATTTTTATTGTGTTTAACTGTTAGTTTTTAGTCTGTCAGGTTTGAATATGGAAATCTAACAAATAATAAGAATTCGTTAGTATCTACTTTAATAAAAAATATGATTCTATATCTGACATTCATGATGAAACTTCTTTCTGATCAACCAGAGACCCTGAACTTGTGAAGAGGATTGGAGCAGCAACTGCACTTGAAGTTAGAGCTACAGGCATTCCATATGTTTTTGCTCCTTGTATAGCGGTAACTAAGTTGATCCAACTACTGATTGCTTTCAGAATATCAGACTTTTTAACTGAAGTTATGAGTTCTTTATCTACTCTGCCTGTGCAGGTTTGTAGAGATCCTAGATGGGGTCGGTGCTTTGAAAGCTACAGTGAAGATCCCAAGATTGTTCAAGCAATGACTGTAATTGTACAAGGATTGCAAGGTGACATACCCACTAACTCTCGCAAGGGTGTCCCATTTGTTGGTGGAAGGTAAAAATCTTGGCTAAATTTTTTTGACCTCAAATCTTTTCGTTCCTTATTTTTCTCTACGGCCCAGAACATTAACTAGTAATGAACTTGTTTTGGATAATTTAATCCAATAGATGAATGAATTGGATCTAAATTCTAAAATTTACATAACTAGAAGTCAACTCATACATTATAAGTTTCAAACTTGCAGTAATATTTTCATGTCACGAGACAATGTGTAATTATTGTTAACAGATTGGTATGCACTTTCAAAATTTTGGTCTAGTCCATAATCATGCTTTGGTCTATATTACATCACTGAACTATACAGAATCCTTGTCATGTTTTGTCTGTAGTAACATCTATCCTTATATCCCTTTCGTTGTTGGCCTAACTCTGCTTGTCTTCAATTAGAAAGGTCAAATATGGCTGCCTTTATATTTGTCAGGAGTCCTGAATGGTATATTTCCTTCTTCTTTTTTTATTTGGGAAAAATGTACGAGATATGAATAAAAGTTGTTTTCTAGGTGATGATGTATCTATATTGGTTATAGGAAAGTAAAAGCTTTGGACCTTTGTATTGGTTGAGGACTAAGTGATATGGATCATGGATTCCACTAATGATGTCTAACTTGAACTACCCAAAATAATAAATGAATAAAAAATAAAAAAATATTGAGAACTAATCTAATATAGTAAATTGGTCTCCACAATCAAAATATAGTTGGTGGTTCTAGGATACTGTTTTTCTTGTGGGAGAGGGGAAGTTAGGTAATTGAGACAGGGAATAAATGAAGAGGGTATTCATGTTTGTTTTGGCTTTTGAGAAATATGGTTATGTAATAAAAGAGTATACGCAATTGGCGCTCCCAGTGAACAACGATGAAACAACAACAGTGAAAAGATAATTTCCTAGAAATTTATCCACATTTCTTTCCCAAAAAAGAAGAGCAACTTCAGGAATCACTTAATATCATTGTCTTAGCTGCATCCGGAACCTCCGGAAGTTAGATAATTTAAACTTGGTCAGTCTTGATTTTCTAATCTGTTTACTTACCTAAAAACCTTATCTCAGATTTTAAGTTACGTAAACAATTTTACCTGACTTAGCTGTTAATATCTAATGTCATTATGTTCCTCTGTGCAGAGAAAAGGTTGTGGCTTGTGCTAAGCATTTTGTGGGTGATGGTGGAACAACTAAAGGAATCAATGAAAACAACACCGTGATAGACAGACATGGATTGCTTAGCATTCATATGCCCGGCTACTATAACTCCATCATCGAGGGTGTTGCGACCATTATGGTCTCCTACACCAGCTGGAATGGGATAAAGATGCATGCTAACCGCGATCTTGTCACTGGCTTCCTCAAGAACACTCTCCGTTTCAGGGTAAAAAAGAAATTTGTGAATATACTTTTATTTTGTCAATTGCTGTCGGATTGATTAGAGCAAATTGGGAGCAACATATGAATCTTGTAATTTGTTTCAGGGTTTTGTCATCTCAGATTGGCAGGGTATAGACAGAATCACCACTCCACCTCATGCTAACTACTCATATTCTATTGAAACAGGAATTCATGCTGGCATTGACATGGTTAGTCAATGACCTTAATGTTTACTGTTTAACCAGACTCAACATCAATGCCTAACTAGTTTAATCTACTAATATTTTTCATGGTCATATTACAGGTCATGGTTCCATACAACTATACAGAATTCATTGATGGTATAACAGTCCAAGTAAAGAATAAAATCATTCCCATGAGCCGAATTGATGATGCAGTGAAGAGAATTTTGCGGGTTAAGTTTGTGATGGGTCTATTTGAGAACCCATTAGCTGATCACAGCCTGGTCAACCAGCTTGGAAGTCAGGTTAGTAACTCATAACTTTAATTTGTCCCCTCACAAAACAACTGAAACATTCTTACACTGTTCTATGTATATACACCAATTTTAAAGGAGCATAGAGAATTGGCTAGGGAAGCTGTTAGGAGATCACTGGTGCTGTTGAAGAATGGTGAATCTGCAGATAAGCCATTGCTACCCCTTCCCAAGAAGGCACCAAAAATACTTGTTGCTGGCAGCCATGCTGACAATTTAGGTTATCAGTGTGGTGGGTGGACAATTGAGTGGCAAGGACTTAGCGGCAACAACCTCACTAGTGGTACATTTTAAACTCACCCTTTGCTGATAGTCTATTATCACTAGTGTTACATTAAGAATTCACCCGGCTTGCATGAGCAGGTACCACAATCCTCACTGCCATAAAAAATACCATTGATCCAAAAACCGAACTAGTCTACAAGGAGAACCCAGATGCTGAGTATGTCAAGTCGAACAAATTCTCCTATGCCATTGTTGTAGTAGGAGAACACCCGTACGCAGAAACTTTTGGTGACAGCTTGAATTTGACAATCCCTGACCCTGGTCCAAGCACCATTACAAATGTTTGTGGAGCTGTGAAATGTGTTGTAATAGTTATCTCTGGCCGTCCTGTTGTGATCCAACCATATATATCCTCCATAGATGCCCTGGTTGCTGCTTGGCTTCCAGGAACTGAAGGCCAAGGAGTTGCTGATGTTTTATTTGGTGACTATGGTTTCAGTGGCAAGCTTTCACGCACTTGGTTCAAGAATGTTGATCAGCTGCCAATGAATGTTGGGGATCCACATTATGATCCCCTCTTCCCATTTGGGTTTGGTCTCGCTACAAAACCTACTAAGGCAAACTAAGATCGATCATACCATTTGGATTGTTTGAAACAAAAATAAGTCCCATTCATGGGATTTTGATTAGCGAATAAAAGTTACAAAGGTTGCGGGTAGAATTTCATGATCTTGATGTTCCAACGTACAGTAATTAATTACTCCCCACCGCAAAAGTCTCGCATGAGTAGGTTTGAGCATGTTAATATAAAATAAAATTTACCTGTGGATGAATTAAACAATGGACCAGAATAGCGTGATTGGAACTATATTTCTTTTTTTTTTTTTTTCTTTTTTTCTTTTTTTGACAGTTTCCTTTTTAATTACAAATATCTATTAAGAAATTATTGAGCTTAGAAGATGAAGTTTGGAATTGAACTAGCACTTAGGAACTGCAATAGCTGGTTGAGGATGGATTTTGGTAGAAGGTGGTTTATTGTATCTCTAGTCTTTTTGTTCTTTTTTTTTTTTTTTTTTTTTTTTGAGTAATCTGTCTCCCTCGTTAGAGATGTGATCCTTATGTGAAGACACATTATTGGCGACACATTATTAAAATATTAAAAATAAAAACCCAAAATCTTAATTTATGTGAAGACGATTGAGCATGCATTGATGCTAGGAAATATCGATCTAACCTTCCAAAATCTTAAATTATATTACTTAGGATGAGGAGTTGATGATATTACCTGAAGAAGCAAAGGGCTCCCTTTGAAATAAGGACACATGCCTTCCTTCACTTCATCGAGACCATTCAATGTCTCCCCTAGGATCATAGGGATAGGATTCTCCCTATCCATGCGGCCGACCACGTCAAGGACCACAGCGTCAACTTTAGAGAAATTTCCAACCAAGAAGAAGCCAGCAAGAATAGCAACAACCAATGCTTCAGGATAGCATTCTTCGTCAACAGCTTCTAAAAAATGGTTCACTAGAGCATGGAGGTCAAAGCCATCGTTCTCAGACCATGAAGCGCCAAGCTTATAGGGTATGCTTAAGACTTCGTCAAGAAGAAAGATAGGATCAGCATCTTTGGGAGGAAGGAGTATATGGTCGAAGTTACTAAGGCTCATGATGGCACCAAACTAAGGTGAGTGTGATCCTAAAAATTACTAGCAGCACGAAGGAAAGGGAGGTTCAATTTCACTTGCCCATAGTGGACAATGCAGGAATGGCGCACATGCCTAAGGTGATCTCTACCTACATCATTGGTACGACTTAGCCACTTGCTAATTTTCCTAAGCAAAGAAAGCTTCATAGCAAACTTGCAAGCCTACGGGGATTTCTAAAAGACTTATAGGAACTTCTGAAAGGTTTCTAGGGACTCTTGAAGACTATAGAAGAAGGTGTGAATAATAGTTGAGGAGGAGTTTCTATTTATAGGGTTTGGTGTCTTATTCCTACACAAAATCGGAGTTCTTGGCCTGAAACCGCCTGTTTTCCCTAGCAAGCGTGCGCTTGTTCACTACAGGCATGCGCCATTCTCTAAGAGACGTATGCCTCATCCTTTAAGGCGTACACCTACTTTGGTTGGCAGAACTGAATTTTGGCTTGCTTGGCCCTTTGTCAGCTTGTTTTAGCCCATTTTGAAGCCTAATATGACTCTTTAATAGACTCAAAATTGTATTACTATAAAAAGAAGTTGATTTTCAAATGAATTGAATGCAAGGGGTTCCACCCTATATGATTTGTGTCTGTTCAAATAAGTTCAAATAAATCCAAGAAGTTGTATTCCGAAGTAAAGATAAAATGCCAAACCGAGGGCACAAATGTTGTAAAAACTATACATACAAAGGTTTTGTGAATAAAATAAATAATAATAAAGTTGTTTTGATAGGAGAGCAAATATATATATAAAAAAAAAATCATGCATCATGTATCATTAAGCATATCATCCTCTCTAAGCTGTAGGTGCATCAGCATCATCATCCTCAGGATTGACACCTGCTGGGTCAACCTGGGCACCTCTGTTGCTGCTGCCTGGTGGTTTAGAAAAGCGATCTTGAGATAGGTCTGTCATCATGGTCTTCATGTTTACGCACAGTTGAATCATATAGTTCAAATCTGTATGGATAGCCTGGAAGATATCACCAATAGATGAGTCAATACAAGTCAAAGCAAGAATCACTTAAAGATCAGAAAAAAGGCTTACAGGGCGAGTGTCCTCAAGAACAGGGTATCCTAAGACATCAGTATGTCTAGTGATCTCAACCTCGCGAACGTGACCGTCAGCATGGTATAGGGGAACAGTCCAAGAAGGAAAGACTATATCTGGTGGACCAACAGGGTTAGCTGAACCAGATCCACCTTTTGCCGAGACATCAGCATGAGCCTGCAATAGAAGCAATTGAGCACAAGTGCAAGTTAAAAGAGTTAAGATGTTAAGCTGAAAGAAGAAAAGATTAAGGTCTTACCACCTGAGGAGGGAATAAAGTAGGCATGAGTGACCACTGGTACTCCTCAAAGTCACCATCCTCCTCCAACCGATCCAGATAAGGAAAACCTGATCGCCATATGTTAATGATCTCATCAGGTGCCTCATAAGGAAAAAGAGTGAATTGCAGTGGAGGCACAAGCACCAAGTCCTCATCATCGGCCAGCTGGCGAGTCACTCTCTCGACCATGTAAAAGGCACAGACCCCTGGTCCCTCAACCAGGCGAGAAAATTGAGCCACATTGAAGACCCTCTTCTCAGCAGCAATGGGGCCCACTCTCGTAGTACCTACCCAAGCATTCCAAGTGACCCGTGAAAGAGAAGTATTTTTGTCAGAATTCCTCACACAAGGGGTTCAAAATTCATAAAGTGTTGAAAAGAACACATACCTGCTCAGAGGTCAGACTGTCGAAGAACTCTCGTGTATTCTCTCTCTAATGAGATCGAGGCCTCCTGGATAGTGCATGGCCAAAATAATGCATGGCTTAACTCTACAATGAATGGAATAGCAATCATGTAAGTGCAATAATGAGACAAATATGAAGAAGGGTGAAGAAAATACCTGCCAGATCCTCCAAGGACCGACAAAAGAAGTAGTGGCTCCTCGAGAGACAGAATCGAAGCCAGCATAGAGGTTGGCTAAAGCCACCCCACCCCAGTTGTACAGAGCGGTCTGCTGAAAGTTAACCAGCAAATGCAACCACCTTACCGGAATGGTCTGAGAGGTGTTACAGTCCAAGGTTGTACCAATTAGGTACAAGAGAAAAGCCTTCGCCATCTTAGTCGCTTCCTTAACAGTAACCTGAGGAGCAGCAGAGAAAGCACTTAGAAGATTAGGGAGATTGGCAGAGGTCTCTCTCAAGTTGAGACCAAGGTACTACCAATCAGGTTGGAGACATGCTAGAAAAGCACTGAAAGTAGGGGTGATCCCATCCACCCTCAAGTAGGTCAGCCAGTATATATCATACGGCGTGATCGTCATCTCCACACCAACTATATGGAAAGTATGAGTGGTGTCCCATCATCTCTCAACCAAGGCATAAAGAAGGATCTTCCTAGCGGTCTCAGTAGGCTGTGACTCCACAAATTGCTTAAAACTCGTTGCTTCCACAAAGGAACGGGTCAGAGGAGTAAGTCTCACCCACCACTTGAGGACCTTAGTAAGGTTACCTCGAGACATGTGAAAGCGAAGAGGCTACACAAATGAGGAAGACATGAGTCAGAAAGCATAGAAAAGCAGAAGAAAATGCAGAAAAAAAACAGAAGAAAAATGCATAAAAGGCATTCTGTTGGAGCAAAAAGGCGTATGCCACTCCCAAATGGGCGCACGCCTATATTAAAGGAGCATATGTCGCTCAGAAGTGAACACACACCTCAAATTTGAAAATGAAACCCTAACAGGCGCAAGCCTCTTTCCATGAGGCACATGCTAGCCAGAAAAGAGTGTACGCCTAGTTCCAGGTGGCATACACCTCTCAGCCCAGATAGCAATTCCATCAACGCAGCCCCAAACCATCACCAGCCCTAAACCATCACTAGGCCAAGAACAACACCAACACATCAAAGCAAAATCATAGAGCCAAGAACAACACCAACAAAGCAAAGCAGAATCATCAACACAACTAAGAACAACACCAACAAAGCAAAGAAAAATCATTAACACAACTAAGAACAACACCAACACAGCAAATATCCCGACCAAACCCACAAAATCACCAACCAATCTAAACCCTTTATGCCACCCCTATCAGGAACCCATCCCACCTTGAACCCAATTTGTGCCACCCTCACAGATAGGTGACAAAAGCCACTCAAACCAAACAGATTTAAGTGACGACATGCAACCCAAATGTCGATGGCATTGGAGTAATGGGTAGATCGCGGTGGCATGGAGAGAGGGCGGACAGTGAGAGAAGAGAGAGAGAGAGAGAGAGAGAGAGAGAGAGAGAGAGAGAGAGAGAGAGAGAGAGAGAGAGAGAGAGAGAGAGAAGGAGAGAGAGAGAAGAAGAGAGGAGAGAGAAGGCAACCAGTGAGAGAGAGGAGAGAAAAAAAGAGGGACCAGTGAGAGAGAGAACTGAATAAATAAATGCCATAAAACAAAAGAATTAATACAATATTCATATTAACTTTAGAGAGAGAAAGAGAGGTACAAACAGACAGAGAATAATCTATGTATTAAATATTCTGAATAAACATGTACAGGTAAGAGACTATATATATGCCTAAACTAGGGTACGGTATAGTAAATACATAGGAAACCCTAAACTAGTACAATAATTATGGTATATATAAATATACATATGTTAACATTCCCCCTCAAACTCAAGGTGGTTTGACATGAGCCATCTTGAGTTTGGAAACAAGATCACGGAAACGACCAGGAGGAAAAGTCTTCGTAAAGATGTCACAGGTCTGATCAGATGAGCTAACTGAGAGAAGACGCAAGATGCTGACAGACAAATGATGATGAATAAGATGACAATCAATCTCAATATGTTTGCTGAGCTTATGGAAAACATCATTATGCGTAATTTGAAAAGCACTACGGTTGTCACAATGTATGACAGTTGGCGAAGAATGTGTAAGACCCATATCTTCCAACAGCCAGCAAAGAGCAAGAAGTTCAGAGGTAATATCAGCCAGAGCATGGTACTCTACGTCAGTGCTAGAGCAAGACACAATATGTTGTTTCTTACTGCGCCAGGAAATAAGAGAGTCTCCCAAAAAGAAACAAAAACAAGTAGTAGAGCAGCGGTCAATAGGATCCCCTACCCAATCAACATCAGAATAAGCACAGAGGTTAAGTGTGGAGTGAGCGAAGAAGTGAAGACCATGAAACATTGTGCCCTTGATATAGCGGAGAATGTGAATCACTGCAGCATATTGTGTAGAATGGGGAGCAGCCAAGAATTGACTCTCCAAATGGATAGCATGAGCAATATCAGGGCGGGTCACAGTGAGATAGACTAAGTTTCCAACAAGCTAATGATAGAGAGGGGCATCACCGAGAGGTGTGCCATCCAAGGGAGTAAGGCGAACATTCATCTTAAGGGATGTAGAAACAACTTTAATGTCAGTCAGGCCAACACGAGATAATAAGTCAGAGACATACTTGGCCTGAGAGGGATAATAGCCAGTGGAATCATAAGAGACCTCAAGGCCTAGAAAGTAACTCAGATGACCAAGATCCTTCATCTCAAGTTGTTGGTGGAGAAATTACTTGAAATAAAAAATGTCAGAGTGACCATCCCCAGTAATGATCATGTCATCAACATATAGTAGAAGAACAATCATACCCTTATCAGATCGGTGGATAAACAGTGTTGTATCATGGGGACTGGATGAGAAGCCAAACTGATGCACAATATTACTAAACTTGGCAAACAAGGCTTGAGGAGCTTGCTTAAGACCATATAGAGCGCGACAAAGAAGGCAAATTTTGTCTGGACAGTCTGAATAACCTGGAGGTACCTGCATATAGACTTTTTCAGTGAGATCACCATTTTAAAAAAGCATTCTTAACATCCATCTGAAAGAGAGCCCACTAATGAACTGCAGCAATAGCAAGAAGACTGCGAATAGAGGTAATATGAGTAACAGGAGCAAAAGTCTCCTCATAGTCAATCCCATATTCCTGAGCGTATCTCTTGGCAACAAGACGACCCTTATACCGTTCAATAGTGCCATTAGATTTGGTCTTGATCTTGTAGACCCATTTACAACCAATGGCAGATTTACCACGAGGAAAATTAACCAAATCTCAAGTGTGAGTCTTCTCCAAAGCCTAAAATTTCTTTGTCATTGCTTGCTACTAAAGAGGATTAGTACAGGCCTCACGATAGGTATGAGGCTCATGAAGGGAAAGCATAGCTAAAAAACAAGAATAATCACGCAAATGAGCAGAAGGTGCTCTTACCTGGTCAGAGTGGCAAGGGGGAGGGGAGGAGTCTGATCAGTGATAGGATCCACGGGTGGTGCAAGTTCTTGGGGAGAAACCGGAGAGTCAGCAGGAGGAGCAACAAGAGGAAGGTCAGGAAGGGCAGTAGGAGGAAGGAGAGAAGCCTGATCAAGGATAGGATCCACAGCCGGTGGAGATGCAAGAGGAAAAACCGGAGAATCAGCATGAGGTATAGGAAGAATTGTAGAAGGGACTGGAGAGGTATCATGAGGAAACAAAGGCAATGAAAGATTAGTAAAAAGGAAAGGATTGGAACAAGTCTTAAACTTGGAGAGGGAATTGAATGTGGTGTGTTCCCAGAAAACAACATGACGAGAAATGCGAAGACGTTGAGAGATAGGATCCAAACAACGATAGCATTTATGTTCAATCCCATACCCAAGAAAACAACATAGACGAGATCGAGATTCTAATTTGGAATGTTCATGTGGCTGAAGTAAAACAAAGCATGCACTAAAAAGACGCAAAGAGAAGAATATGAAGGTGGAGTATCCATATAGACATTCAAAGAGAGACAAATTTTGGAGAGCTGAGAATGGAAGACGATTGATGGTGTAGACAGTACTGAAGGCGGTTTCCCCCAAAAAAACGTTCAAGACATGAGGCAAAAATGGGGAAAGCCCTAACAGAGTCAAGTATATGGCGGTGTTTGCATTCAGCTCTACCATTTTGCTGAGATGTTCCTGCATAGGAACGCTGAATAATAGTTCCTCATGTGTGAATGAAATCAAAGAATTGATAGTCTTTATATTCCTTGACATTATTAGTATGGAAGATTTTAATAGCTTTTGAAAATTGTGAGGAGATCATTTAGGCAAAGATGCGATAGATTTGAGCTAATTCAAAGCGATTGTGCATAAGGTAGATCCTTGTATATCAAGGGAAATCATAAAAAAATATGACATAATATTTAGATCCGCCTACAGTAGCAGTGAGACTAGGTCCCCAAATATCAGAGTGAATCAAGTCAAAAGAGACATGAGAAAAAGAGTCACTATTATTAAAAGATAAAGCTGGTTGTTTGGCCAACTAACATAATACACAGTCAACTGAATCATGTTTGACTTGACCCAAGAAACCACTAGAAATTGAATAGCGAATTTTTTGAACTGACACATGACCTAAACGTAAATGCCAAAGACTCAAAGGAAAAACAGAAGCAGTATGAGCAACATGAGACGAAGAGGGTGTTGGTGTGAAAGGTAGGTGGAGTGAAGTGAGCTTAAACATCTGTCCCACTCTACGGCCTGTCCCAAGAACCTGATTCGTCTGAGGATCCTACACATGACAACCAAATAACCAAACCACAAGTCAAAACCAAGTTCACGTAATTAACCAACAGAGATGAGATTAAGAGTGAGGTTGTGAATAAGATATGTGTCAGATAGAAACAGTGTAGGGGTGGAAATAGAACCAGTATGGCTGGCAGCAATGTGCAAGCCATTAGCAGTTTGAATAAGAGGAGCATGAGTAGTAGAAACAACAAAACAAAATAACTGAGAGTCAAAAGACATATGATTACAACAGGCAGAGTCAAAATACAAAGTGTTACCTAAGACAGCAGAGGAAACCTTATAAAAGGTAGACAAAAATTATTTAACCATGGTAAAGACCAATGGTCCTAACTCACTAACCGAAATAGATGATAAAGAGGGATTTGAGGGTGACTCTTCAGCAGCAGCAGCAACAAAGTGATTAACAGGCCTTGGAAGAATGAATGATTGACCTGGCTTGGGAGCCTTGGTAGGGAAGTTGTAGACAATGTGATCAATCTTATGACAATACTGACATTGGATGGTAGGGCATTCAGACAGAAGATGTCCCTGCTTATGATAGTGCTTGCAGTATTTCGGACCATTCCTAGATGAGGAAGATTGAGAAGGACGAGCACCAGTAGCAAAAACCACATCAGGGTGATGGGGTTGAAGAGTGCGAAGACGGGTCTCATGAGAGAGAAGTTGCCTCATAGCAAATTCCAGAGTAGAGAGAGGGACATGCTGAAGCAAAGCAGCACAAACTGGTTCAAACTTAGATGTCAAGGCCATCAAGAACTCGATAAGGCAGAACTGATCTCGTTTAGTAGCTAAGATCGTTGCATCGGCAGAATCCTTAACAATATGGGCGGACTGCTCTAACTGATCCCAAATAGACTACATACCAGAAAGGAACTCATTAACCGGTTGTCTGGGCGCTTGTTTCATGTTGATAAGGCCCCAAAGTTGACACTCGTGAGAGAGGCCGACAGTAGTATAATGACAACTTAGAAGATACCAAACATCCTTAGCATTGTCATGGCGACCAAATTGCTGATGAATGGAAGGTACAGTAGAGTGGCGGAACTAAGTGATGATTTGGTGATTCTTGCAATCCTAATCTTCAAGACAATCAGCAAACTTCATATCATCTTCATCCTTAAAATGAACAGGAGCTTGGATTTCACCCGTGACATAACACCATAAACGATGCCCTTTAAGGAAGCTGTGCATGTCTTGGGACCACATAACGTAGTTGGGCCCATTGAGAATAGTGGTAACAATCTTGGGAAGTTCAAATTTATCAATTAGAAGTGTATAAAAAATTATGTAAAATCTCTAAAAAAGACAACAACAGAAAACACAATAATATTAGTAATATTTTGAATATAATAGTGATTTGGCTATTCCTTTGGGAATGCTCTAATCTATTGTTGGGGTGGCATGGTGATGTGTTGATAGAAGTGGGCTATAAATCTTTTCCTAACCTAACAAGTTGCTGAATTAATAGGCTTGGGTCACTTTATTTATTACTTAACTTGACATTAGTTTAACCCCGATTTAATACTAATCTACCCACAGTTAAAAATGTTACTTTAAAGAGGCCATTTGAGTTTTATGTTGCTATATATTTTCCAACCACTACTTTTCAGCAATATTGTGGAGTCCCCATTTTTTTTTTACCCATTACATGCCAAGAACATTTTGATTTTTTGGTGGGTTTTTCGTGGATTTTCATGTTCTTTAGAGGGTCGACACTGTCCAGGGTGGGTTTATTAGCATCTCTCTCTCCCTGTCTTGGCTCAACAAAACAAGTGCAAAAGAAAAAATCATTTTTTTTTGTTCGATTCACTCTTTTTATATAGGTAATAAATATATGTATAATGTTTCAGAGAGCATTCATTTTTCTCTGCCATACAGAGTCAACCGAGGGCTTCGAAGAAGAGAGGCTAGGGTTTATCTCTCACTTCGTCACCATGAAAGCCAAATGGAAGAAGAAGCGTATGAGGAGGCTGAAGAGGAAGCACCAAAAGATGAGGCAGAGATCCAAGTAGAAGCGATAGTGTAGCATTCAAAGTTGTCAACTTTGTTTCGGTGCCTGTTTTCGTTTGTCTATTGGAATAGAATATTTCGGAACTAGTGTATTTCGGCATACTATTTCGGAATTACTGTTATTTTTATTTTATATATATATATATATATATATATATATTTGTGAACCTAAAAGAAAATATGCATTTATATATTATATTCATGAACTTTATTCTTTGCTGAAAGTCCACATTTTATATAAAAAAATAAAATCTACATAATTTGTTATGATTATGAATTCAAAAAAGCAAGTCCATGGCTCAATCAATTTGGTTTGCTAACCCAGCGTTAACCACCCTAATTAATCTTAAAAAATATAAGCCACTTCAAGATAAGTCCTATCTAATAAAAAAATAATTAAATATAGATAAGTATTAAAGACTTAAGCTTCATTTGTTTCGTTATAAAATATTTTCCAACGTAAAATATTTTCAAATACAAATGATTTCAGGGAAAATGATTTTTTTTCTGTGTTTGATTGCATTCCGGAAAAATGCTTCAAGAAAAAAAATAAAATAAATAATAATCAAGAACAACAACCATCAACCCACTGAAGTAGACCCAAGGCCCATCACAACAAGCCAAAAACCCTGTTCCCAATCGCAAATCACCATTGCAACCCACCAAAATTAAAACCCCAAACAACTCGTGACCCACCGGAACAAAAACCCACAACCCAAGACCCACCACAAACAACCCGTAACCCACTGGAAATAAAACCCCAAACAACAATCCACAACAAATCACACAGAAAATTCACAACCCATCCACAGACAAATCTAATAAATCCAAAAACAATACAAAAAAACGTGGGTCACCGCTTGATGAGAGAGATCCGCGAAGCCCAGGCGACACCACGAGCCACGTTCGGCAAGATCGACGACGAGGGGTGCTGTGTGAGATCAGTGATTAGGGGGTGGTGCTATGTGAGATCGGTGAGGGGTGGGGAGTGGTGTTATGCGAGAGAGACGAAGGGGGTGTGTGTGTTGTGTTGTGCGAGAAAGAGCAGGAGAGAGGGAGTAAGGCTGCGACATTTTGGAAAATGGTTTACGAAAATTTTGGGCATAAACCATTTTCTAAAATTTTGCAGTGCATTTTCCAGTCAACAAAAATCGTTTGCAATTTACCAGCATTTTACAACGAAACAAACACCCGCAAATACTAAAAACATTTTCAAGGAAATATTTTACAGCAAAACAAATGGAGCCTTAGTGACGACCAAAACTAAAAACATTATAAATAAATGACACATAAGCTTTATGTTAGCCACATAAGCATTCTGTTAGCCACATCATCAATTCCATAAGTAAAGTAACAGGCAAGGACCAAAACGAAAATGTCTCGAAAAATTCAAGTGCTAAATTGAAACTTCTCAAAACACAAGGATGAAAATGAAAACACCGACAACATGTTTGACACGTGGGGAGGGAAAACCAAGAAGAAAATATTCTCATCAGTTACGATTCATACCGAACCTTTTTCCATCACACTCATTTGGTTTGCATTCTCAAAAAGCAAAGTAGCAAACTCTAGAGAAGACTAGAGTACTGGACAACTATGAAGACCCTGTTGCTTTTGCTCCGGAAAGGACTAATTCAGTGGAATAATGATAATCAGGTGAGTTTATATTTTATTTTTTATCTTATATATCTATACTGGCCAAAACTTATATATCTTTCTGGCCGAAACAGACCGGTATGGTCTGGATTTTAAGGCAAATGACAGTGGGGGAAGGAAAAAGAGGGGGGAGAGAATGATAACTCTCACTTGCTTTTTTCTTCTGGACTCACACATTTGGTTCCGCCCAAAATGGGAAGAAAACAGAGGAGAAAACAGAGATATAAGTGCGAGTTATTATTTTGCCCTTAATATCTTCGATGTTCAATTCTACGGTCTCTCAAGACTGAAAAAAGAAGTAAAAATATGAGATTACTCATCAATTCTCCAATGCTATTTATTTGCATTGTATCTTTGTTTTCTCCTCTGTTTTCTTCCCATTTTGGGCGGAACCAAATGTAGGAAAACAAAAAAAAAAAAAACAAGCAAGGGAGAGTTACTCCTTTTGTTCTTCCCCCAAAAAGTTACTTATCCCTGTCACAGGCACAAGCGAGAAACCTGGTCTTTCCGTGTGTCACTCTTGTCGCAGCCCTGAACACAACACCAAATACTTCTTTTATTTTTTTAGGTGAGGTTTTTAAATTATCATTTCCACATATTTCATACTTGATATATATATATGCTAGTTTTTATTGGAGTTTCAACAATTCTTAGATTCGGAACTAAAAAATCATTGCTTTCCTTTCTTCAAACATTTCTTTCGTTTGTAAATTACTGGTAACTCGGCTAAAGCTATTGTTCTTTTGGTTGAAGTTATAATTGCATGCCCTTGCTTACATGTTTGATAATATTCCTCTATGAAACATGGTTTATAGTAAATTATAATTGGTTTTGCACGACTCCTTTATCACTATTTATTTGGCTTAAAATTTTGTGTAGTTGTTTGTTGAGATAAATGGATAGAGGAAAAAAATGTGATTTAGTTAAGTAGAACAATTTAGGAACTGTATGACTGCAGAGTTTCTCGTAGTCTATGTAGGACCTGATATATTAATGCCATGCTATTCTAATTGATCGGTCATGAGAGAATTAAGCTGGATTGCTCAAAGTGATGCATAAAAACTTGGTTTCGTGAGGCTTTGGGCATGAGCATAAACTGCTTAAGCTTGTCAGGGGTGAATGCACCTGGATTACCCGGCAATTGGTTTTGGCAGATGGGGTCAGTTGCTTGCAGGTTTTACTGTCTAGAGGCGAGTCCAAATGACTCTTATTTAGAAAACCCGTTATCAAAAAAAAAAATTGGGTTCATGCTTAGTTCTAGGAAAAACACTAGAGTTGACAATTCTATGAGTCCGAGAATTTGATGATTTGTAGGCACCAAAACAATAAGAAGGTGGTTGGGGGCATAATTGAGTTTGTGCCAATCCAGCTAAATTCTTAATTCTATATTTGTTTATCGTGCATAATTTTATAAACCCTCCATCTAAGATGTATCTTTTATAAACCCTCCGATCAGATTGAGAGGTGCAAGTTCATGTATCCAGAGTTTACTACTCAAGGGTGAATCCGAAGGGGACCTGCCTTGGTGAGGTTCCTCGTCATGCAAAAAAACAAAAAATAGATTGAGAGGTGCAAGTTGGCTACCTTCACAAAAAGGTGAGAAAGGCATCAATCTTTAGGAAAGTGTTCAATGATGCATCCAAATCTCTCATGCTTAGAAAATGATGCAATTGTACCTCCAATCAAACCATTACCGTTTGCCTTAAAATCAGAAACATAGTGAAATAAATATCTCAATGGTTCAATTAAATGTATATGTTATTTCATGGAATTTGTGGGATCATGGTTTAAATGTTTAAAATTTCATTGATATTATTTGATAAAATGGAAGCCATAGTAAACTTTTTGGGAATGTTTTTTATTTTATTTTATAAATTAGGCAAATTTATTTTAACCTAGATTTGAAAAATTGTAAGTCAATTTGACACCCAATGTGAATGCCTTCTTTTGCATCTAGTAAGGGCGGGTTTTTTGGATGATGTTGATACAACATTAGTTGGTAAATCTTGGATAAATGATAAATCTTCCTGGTAGGTCGGGCCTAGAGCATTTTAATGGAGCCTATTTTTTTTTGGGTAAATTATACTAACACCCTCAAGTCTATAGTAAAATTATATTTGGCACATCCTATTTTTAAGAAAAACATTCCGCCCCCAAAATGATCAAAATAATTGACACTCCGCTCCAAAATAATGCACACTCCACCCCAAATAATCCATACTTTGGTCCATTTTTGGGAATTTGGAGAATTATATTGGGAATTTTGGAGTAGAGTGTCATTTGTTGAAAATATGGTGTAGCGAGTTTAGTTTCATCAAACATAGGTGGTGTTAGTGTAATTTACCATTTCTTTCAAGTAAGCATTCCAGCGCATTAAGAGATGAAGATATGAAAATCAGGTATCCTTTTGTTGACTAAAAGTCTACAATTAATAGATACAGAAGGACTCAAGCTGAGGTCAAAACACACCTTTTATATAGAGGGATGATGTGTTATACTAGGTTTTTTCATTGGGAAGCTTTTTGCATTGTAGTTTGTTTCAGTTTTTTTTTTTGGTATAATTTCAACTTAGGACCTATCAAACCGCATCGAACTTCACCCTTTACTTCTTGAGCCGAGTCCACTCTTTTTCCCCAAGCATAAGATGGCTATATCTGATTCTTTTATTGTTTTGTTTGAATGAAGCTAATGAAGCTAAGATTAAGATCGTTTCTATTCTGTTATTAATGTTCTTATGGGCTATGTGTGCTGAAATTATTTATAAACATTTTAGAATCTCAGGATGTCTTCTTACCTTTATATAGTAGAATGGGATTCTCAAACTAGATACTGACTTATTACAATTCTTAACTGGATCTCTGTTGATTGGTCCACTTATAGCTCACTGACTTTTTATTTTATTGATTGTTTCTTTCATTATGAAGATGAAGTTCATAATTATCTGTTTACTCTATCTAAGGTCACATCCCATTTCTTATAATATTTGTTGGTAGGTTCAGGTTTCACCCCCAATTGAGACAACTATTGCTTGGGTCTCAGTTTTGTTTGGCTACAGTGTTTATAGAAGAGCCCATTTCACGCGATGGTATTGGGTTTTGCAATTTTTTGAGGTATTGTGACACAGATTCCAGAAGCTTTGTCCCCTGTCTGGCTCTCTCTTCTGTACAAACGCCTGAAATTGGATTACCAACAGCTGGAAACCATGCATACTGTTTCACATCTTCATTCATCCTTGTGCTTCTCTAACAGGTCTCTCTCTCTCTCTCTCTCTCTCTCTCTCTCTCTCTCATGCATGCATGCACATGCTTTCAGCTTGATGTCTATCAAGTTTTGATTCATGTTTTAAACAACTTGCAGAAGAATCCAGATGGGTGGATGAAAATGCAAGGCTCTTATCAACTTCGCTTTGCAGTAAGACCTTGGACTTACAAATATCCCATGCCTGTGCTACCAACCAGATTGTGTGCAATTTCCAACAAAGATGATGGTTGCCCATGTGTCCCTGTGTTAGAAGAAGATACAAACCACGCACCTAGTCCGGAAGCACGGACTTTACTTAGCAAATGGTCACCACCTAGGTATTTGTGGAGTGGATTGACAGTTCTTATACAGGCAGGACAAGTTATTATCAGGACAATAAAGGGAAAAGTCCATTGGAGGAATACTTTACAACAGTTGGAGAGAGTTGGACCAAGATCTGTGGGGGTCTGTCTTCTAACTTCAGCTTTTGTTGGGATGGCTTTCACCATCCAATTTGTTAGGGAATTCACCAGATTGGGATTAAACAGATCTGTTGGTGGGGTATTAGCACTTGCCTTTTCAAGGGAGCTGAGTCCTGTAGTTACATCAATAGTTGTTGCGGGGCGTATTGGAAGTGCATTTGCAGCAGAGTTAGGAACAATGCAGGTTTCTGAGCAAACTGACACATTAAGAGTCCTTGGGGCAGACCCTGTTGATTATCTTGTGACTCCTAGGGTGATTGCCTCCTGTATTGCTGTACCGTTTTTGACCCTTATGTGTTTCATGGTGGGGATGGCATCCAGTGCACTCTTGGCTGATAGTGTTTATGGGGTTAGCATTAACATTATTCTAGATTCTGCTCAAAGAGCACTTAGACCGTGGGACACAATTAGTGCAATGATAAAGTCGCAAGTTTTTGGTGCAATTATATCTATTGTGAGCTGTGCATGGGGAGTTACCACTCTGGGAGGTGCTAAAGGTGTTGGGGAGTCTACAACTTCAGCTGTGGTTTTCTCACTTGTTGGTATTTTTGTAGCTGACTTTGCGCTCTCTTACTGCTTCTTCCAAGAAGCTGGAGATTCACTTAAGAATTGCATATGAACAGTTGGTCAGTTTGTGTTGTTTAATTGGAGTTTCTTTCAATGTTGTTAGTTAATGAATATTGGCTAGAATTTAGATGAGCACACTCACACATCTATATCTAAATTAAAGCAGAAGACGTTGCCATCTATCTGGCATTTGGCATGTATGACAACGTCTTCTGCATGACACATGGCATATCAATAGGCATATGTGGATATATTAAGCCATGTGTCTACAATTTATTTGTACGTATCAACTTAGTTGGACAAATAATGCCATGTGTCTAAATCTAATTTGTTCATGTCAATTTCAATTAATTCTTACTTACCATGTGTCAACAATAACAAAAAAACAATAAATATTCTAATAAATATCCACTATCAACTCCTTTAAATGCTTAAATATTAAAAGAATCTAATTGTTTAGTTTATTATTAAATTACTTAATCCTAAAAATGATTGTTTGATATAATAATTTAATATAGACAATTGTAATGATATATTATGGCAAACAAAACATTACTTAATCATAAAGTCTTAAAAAAAAAAAGGAAAAAAAAAAATTCTGCATTTTATATAGAAGAAAATAAAATAGCTTCCAATTTTTTTGGGCTTACATTGATGTACACAGACAGCCTCCAAAACGACGTCGTTTTGGAGGTTGTACGTTAAAAATAAATAAAAAAACCTAGATTCATTTTCTTTATTAGTTAAACGCTTATACTCTTTTCTCACCCCAAAAAAAACTCCTCTCCTCCGTCTCTCCCTCTCCCCTTCTTCCTATACGTTTCAGTTGCCATCTTAAAAGTCTTCATATTGATTTGAGACTTTCATATTCTTTCTCTCACGTTTAATCTTCAAGCTTCTCTCTTCATAAAGCACTCTACCATTGATGATAATATTTTTTGCTCCGCGGAAGGCGCTAGATTACCAGCAAAATCTCAAAGTCCCTCCCAGGTGATTTTTTTTCCTGATCTTCATTGGTTTTTACGGTGCTTTTTTTTTTTTATGGTTTGTGGTTGATTTTATTTTGGTGGGTTGCAAATGACGTGATCCTTTTGGGGCTCTGAGATGGGGTTTTCAGGGATGAGAAAGCTCTAAGGTAAAGATGCTTTTTAAAATTTTCAATTTTTGTCTTCTTTGTATTCGTGTTTTACAACTTTTTCATAATTATGTTTTAGGTCTGAAGAATTGGTATATATTTTAATTTTGTAGCACATGGTCATTGTTGCCTCCCACATGTTTGTGCTATTTTCTGAATAAGTTTCTTACTCTTCCAATTCATTAATTAATACATAAATTTTGCCTCTTTGTGTTAGCCACCCTCTGCTGTTTGAAAATTGCATGTCAACCTGAAACATGATCGTAGATGATCGATACTGATTACAACCCTCTCTTTGTCTAATTGCAGCGTCACTCTTTAAGATACAATGCAATTTGTTATGGAATGGCCAAACCCAAGTGAAAGAGGGAAGTTCCTAATTCCACTTATTTTTGCCCTCCACGTAAGTTTCTAAACTTTCAATGCTTACTACATTCTCTTCTCTTCTGATACAGGAGCAATGAAAATTACTTAAGTTACACAAATATATGAACATTGTTTTTCTTTTAATATTTTTGAAGCAGTAATGCAGAAGTAAAATATATGAATACTGTATATTGGCTTTATTGTTTATTTTTTCTGTTTAACAACAACCAAATTGTTTTTCTCTACTTAACTAAGTTCCTTTTTATTTTTTGGCATATGTTTATTGTATTTGCTTTTGCTTTTTTGGGTTTTATTTTTTTGAATTTTAAGAAGTGGGTTGTTCTACATAATAAAAGTTATCATATGGTTTGTGAATTTTGAAGAGTTATATATTATGGGATTTGTTAATATAATGAGGTAAAAATTGATAGGATCCAAGATATAGCTTGACTAGAATACAAATTCAAGTAAAAGAACCCAATTATTTGATGGCAGTGGAGATTATTTTTTTCTTATCTGCAACATTGAATTTTAGAAGCTTTACCTACCAAATCACAAAATGAAGTGAATTCACTGTCCCCAAAAAATACTTTCAGTTCTCACAACAATATCTGCCTACTCCACACTAGAGTTAAATTTTGTTGATGTATTAATCTTTAGTTTAATACAACTACTGCAGTTTACCTACAATTGAATCCATGTCTGTGTGTGAATAAATATAGATTAAAAAGAAGAGAGACCAGGGCTTGGCCCATCTACCTTCTCCGCCTCAGTTTCTGATGATATTATGATATCAATATGGGATGTTTCATGTGTAAATTTGGATCATGAAATTATTCTTACTAATCAAGCACTCAAACACTCCTGCCATCTTCCATCAAATGGTCAGCTATGTGGATGTTGTGATTGGCTACCTTTTCACGTTAATGGGATTGCCAAGGCACAGATTAGTCGGGGAACCTATTTGTGGCTCATTCTATGAGAATTGAGATTTAAGGTTCCTTTCCCTCATTTGTATTTTCCTTTTTTATGTGCCTAGATACTCGCAAACAATGGAAGAACATCAAGAAAACAGTGATCATGGCGAAGACGTTGATGAAGATGAAATCGAGGAAATTAAGTGTAATTCCCAGGAGGGTCCTAGACATTTGAGATAGTGGCAATGTTATAGTTATTGTTTCAGTTTTGATAAATCAATTAGATTAGTTTTTGAAGTACAATTTGTAAAAATTGAATTTTGTTGATTATTTTATTATATTAAATTAATTGAATCATGGATTGTTATATTTGGTTTGATTTTCATTTGTGAATTCTAATTACAAAGGTTATTAGGGAGCTTTAAAAGAGAGAAGTTATTATTTATATTTTAGTAATTTTGATAATTTAAAAAAAAAAATTGTTTTGTGGTTTCTTCCATTTCTCAAGTTTTAGAATAGAATAGCACATTTGTTATATGACGCATGACCAATTCTATTTTGAATAAAAGATAGTTGAATCTTTGGATGGAATGCATTTTAATTAAATCATTCAATATATTGATTTTTTCCCTCGATCTTATGTAATAAACAACTTAAACAGTTTACATTTTCTTCTTCCAATTTAAAAATAAAAAATAAAAACTCCTATCGATTTAGAAAATAATATATATCTCAAGAAGTATTTTGACAACTTGTCCCGTGCATTGCACGGGCTATGGTCTAGTATATATATTATATATAAGCATAGATCTTCAGTTGAGTTTCTGCCATTTGGCATGCTTAATGTTTGACATGTGACGAGATTTTTATTTATTTATTTATATTTTCTTAATTTCTTCTTTTCATTTACTATGTCTATATCTATCTATATCTATATCTATATCTATATAATATATATATATATATATATATAAATTAAAAAAAAACAGAGCTTTATTTATTTTTTTTTAATTACATTATCAGTTTACTTAATAGACATCAATTAAAATAAGAAATCTTGGTTTTCAACTCTCTCTATCTTAACATTAGAGTTTTATTTTATTTTTTAATTACATTATCAATTTACTTAATAGGCACCAATTAAAATAGGGTAAAGTATAGTTTTCGTCCCTAAACTTTGCATAAAGTTTGTTTTTTGTCCCTGAAATTTGAAAAAATTCATTTTTAGGATGAAATTCGTGTGGAAAAACGAATTTTTTCAAATTTCAGAGACGAAAAATGAACTTCCCAAAGTTCTCTCTCTCTATCTCAACACTATCAGAATACTTAATAGACACTAATTAAAATAAGGACTTTTCAATACTTAATAATCATTAATTAAAATAAGGACTTTTCAACTCTCTCTATATCTCAACATTAAACGTACGCTAAGTTTTTAGTGATTTGTGTTAATTATAGTTAACTCTCTCTCTTTTCAACTCTTCCTCTACCCATCATACCCAAACTGCTTTTAAGAGTTCATAGGCTTCAATTGCTATCCCATACAATTCAAAGTCTACATATTGATTCTTTTTTATATTCGACTTCTGATTGCTCTCTCTGTCTTTTCACATATCCCATTCATTGCACTGATAAAATCCTAAGGTGAGTTTAATTTTCAATTTTCTTCATTTTTTCTAATGAATTAGTAATTGTCTAATCTGCTTCTGGTGGCTGCGTTTGTGTAGTTTGAGAATTTTTGTGATTTTGATTGAATTTGTGGGTTTGGGTTCAAAATCAAGCGACACTCTTCTTTTCTATAGGAACGAAAACTTGCGTATCAGTGATATTATTCGGAGTGCTTTCCAAAGATGTCTTGAAATGTTGGTTGCAATCAATTGTGTAGGGATACTGTTTTAGGAGTAAAAGAAGAATTACAACATCCACACTCATTTTTCAACTTATTCAATTCAATTATATGTTAGGTTTGTGTATGATAGTTTTTATATTCGTCTAGCTTTTGTTTTTCCAATACTATAAATTTAATTTTTTGTTTATGATTTAAAATTTAAATAATAAAAATCTCATGCATTGCATGGGGTACATGCTAGTTTTTTTGATAGTTAGTTATGTATAATAGTTGCTTCCTTATGTTTTTCATACTAATAAGATTGCTATTTATTAAAATATATATATATATATATATATATATATATATATATATATATATATATTGCTACTTTATGATTTTTAACCATTGTCCATTTCTGCTTGATTTCCTCCTTCTACTACTTTCTCTTTTAGGGTGAAAGTGCTGGGGAAGTCGGGGGAGGTGGTGGTAGTGATGGGTTCTTTTAGCATGAATGAGTTTAATATTTAGCAATGAAGGGATTATGTGGACCCTCCGTTGTTAAAAATTTAGATGAACGAAATTTTATCAAGCTTTTCTATTTCTTTATATGCTTGATGGTTTTAAACATTTTTTTAATGGAAATGACAGTAATACAAGAGTGATAGTGGATGGGTTTTAGTTACGGTATTGATGGAAGTTAGAGTCACAGCATCAGGGCAAGAGGAAGATGTGGGGGTGTGAGAGTGGCTTTGAGAGAGATGAGTGGAGTGGGTAAGGGAGGGAGATGATAGTTTTTGAGCTTTGGGGTCTCGGAGAGTGAGTTTCAAAAGTAAAAATTAGAGAAATGAGAGGGGAGGGGATTGTTATGTTTAAAAGGGAATTCGTCTTTCGATGCGATTTTTTATTTATTTTAAAAAAACACATCATGTCTTTTAGATGCACGATTTCAATGGCTGAACTCATTTATTCAAAAAACAATTTTACAAAAAGGTAAGTTCTCAAAATATTTTCAAAACAATGATACTGAAGGGGTTGGCCCACTTATTTCTTATTAACAATCAATGGCCCAATTGAATCCCTGGGGCCATGAAGCCTTAGCTATTCGGATAAGGAAACCAATCTTTTAACTGAGTGCCAAATTTCTCACTTTCAAATGAATTTAACCGATGGATCAAGCATTAGTAATCCGTGCACTCTTAATGCTTGGATTACCATTGTGACTCTCCTAGGGAAACTATTATTTCGGTTTGGTTCAAAAGGTCTCCTTGACGTCGACTTGTTAGTCGAGAAAGTCTCATCTCCCCTGGTTAGCTTGCTAAGAGCATCTCCAACAGTTCTCTATTTGACCATCTATTTGGGAATGTGAAGAGCCAAAATAAAAAAATAATATTCCAACAGCTCTCTATTTCACTCTTCATATTGCTAAATTACTATAGTAACTTTTCACAAATGAAAAGCTACTATAGCTCTTCATTGAATAAAAAAATTGTACCTGATTCGGCTCCATTTTTTAATCTCTCTTTTTTTTCCTTCTCTCATTTCCATGATCGTCTCTTTCTTTTCCCTTTTTTCCTTCTCTTTTCTCTCCTTTTCTCCAGCCCTCTCTCCTCTGTTGAAGCTCTGATCTCAGCCTAGTGTGGAGTGCCGATCTCGGCCTGGGGTGAAGCTCGATCTCGGTCTGGGTGGAGCGCCGATCTCGACCTAGTGTGGAATGTCGATCTCGGCCTGGGGTGGAGCTTGATCTGGGTTTCACAATTTGATTGGATTTTGGATGATTTTTGGTTAGTTTTACTGGTAGATTGGAATGGGCTGATAAGTTTAGGAGATGGGTTTTTTGAGTTGTTGGATTTTGAGTTGATTTTGGAAGAAGAGTAGTAGATTGGTGGTGATTTTTATTGGTTTTGGATGAGGGATGTAGATCTGGTGGATTGAGGAGGGAGGCATAGTGTGGCCTACGGGTCATTAGAGGGGAGAAATGAAAAAGAAAAAAAAAATGAGGAGAGAAAAAAAAGTTAAAATAAAAGAATAAAAATATTATTTTAATAAAAATAAAGAATTTATTAAAATGTAGTTGAAAAAATAGAAACCTTCTACGTTCTACGTATAAAGAAAAATACAGTGAATATGTTTGAGATGCTTTAATGAAGTTAATTGTCTACCTTTGCATTTAATGTCATCACCAACTATCGTCCACTATGTATTAAATGCTTGATGACAATCATTGTGGTCTTCTTTGAGATAAGAGTCACAGAACCATCCCTTCAGCCGCCTAAAGGGATGGATTGGTGTCAGACCCCTCACCACCATTTTTGGGGAACTACACTCAACTCTCCATCCCTATAAATACCCCACTCAAACACAATGAAGGGGGACAAAAAAAGCTTGTGAAGAAGGTGAGCATTTTAGAATACACCCCGGTAGAATCCTTTGGTTGATCATCCATTCAGAGTGAAGACTTCAACTCGGGTTATCTCCGGTAAGATTCATTGGGCTCCATCTAGAATCTTGCTAGTGGTTTATTTATCAAAATAAATTGAAGAGAAACTATTTTTTTACCAACTATATATACATTGTGAAGTTAATTTGAAACAAATAATTACTATAAAATCGTCTTTTGTAAAAGTAGTAATATTTATAATAATAAAAATCCCCTATTAAGAAA
Source organism: Fagus sylvatica (assembly GCA_907173295.1). Lineage (NCBI taxonomy): Eukaryota > Viridiplantae > Streptophyta > Magnoliopsida > Fagales > Fagaceae > Fagus > Fagus sylvatica. Next base: position 19,097,448 of record OU015770.1, on the reverse strand, counting down.
TAGGCAAAAAAATCACTTTTCATCATTATATTTATTTGGCAATTTCATTTTGATCATTGTATTTTTGAAGATAAATAAGCGTTCTGAATAATTATGTTCAAAGAGGAGATTTTTTATACCATTTCTTTTTCTTTCTATAAGGTTGTATCCATTATCTTATCTATGGAATTAGACGAGAACAAATAACTAGTGATCATTTCAAAAATAAAACATTACGTAACAATAAGAATTATCATTATTAACATTTACAAACCATCCCCTTTCTTTCCGACAAGGATGAATATTGATTTACAGTTTAAATATTAGATTAGTAAATATTGAAAATGAATCATTAAATCTTGATAACAAACTTTTTCTGGGCAGCTCTTCGATTATTAATTAATATAAACTTCCACCATATAAACCTAAATATAAGTGTTTATTAATTGAGTCTTGAATTTATTTGCATAGACGAACGCAAATTAAAAGGGAGTCCTCAAAGTAGCGGTATTCTTCTTCTTTTATTTTTTATTCTCCTTGCATTCTTTCTCTCTCTCTTTTTTCAATAATTATATTTTTGATTAATTAATTAATTTGAGGTGAGTAGGGAAGAGCACCTTATTGAATCATCTTTTCCGTACAAATCTCAAGGTTGTTTTATTCTTCTTTCTTTGTTTTTGTTTTTGACACCAAAACCGCCACACTTAAAACGAAGGGAAGAAAAAAGACATTTAACAAAAACCCATTTTACATTCACCTTCAAACCTGAATAATTGTAAAATAAAACAATAATAATAATAATTATTGTGTTACTGTGGGGCTCCTTGGGGGGCCAAACAACTGAAGTACAAATTTTTTTTTTGAATTTGGATAGCTAAGCCTAATCAATATGTGTTGGTATTTAACCTTTATTGATTAGAGTAGTTCTGCCATGTCTTCATTATCCAACCATCAAGATTTGGTTTTTTTGTTTTTGAGGGTACTGATGGCAGGAAGTGAGGATCCCACAAAATATATCCAATTATTCTTGAGGTATTAAACTTTTTTAATCTTTCACCCATCTCACCCAACCAAATATCTCCGCTCTCAAATACTCATATGAACAACAACATTTAATTATGTTAGTAGATGTCAAAAAAAGATTGTTACTCAAAAGGGCGACAGAGAGAGACTATGAGATAGCAAAAAAGAAAAACCCCCAATATATATATCAATATTGGCTTGGATTGGAGGCTATTCAATTTGAACGGTGAAGGGATTTTGAAACAAGAAGAGGAAGAGAGGGAGTAACCACCGGAGCCAGCGAGTAACTAAGGGAGGGAGAAGGAGTTTTAGGGAGAGTAAGAGAGAGAAAGAGTTTCACTTTTGAGAGTGTTGAGAGTCTAGGCGGGGAGATATATTTTTTTCATTTTAAGCTGATGCACCCACACAAAATTGAGGTAGAACCTCACTCCAACTCGTCTCTTCTAAGACGAGAAGGCTCTGCACGTGATTAAAAATAATATTATTAAACAAAAAAAATCCAACTCTCCATCCCTATAAATACCCCACTCAAACACAATGCCTAAATTCATATCCTTTGGTTGATTTTCACATACTTTAATAAGTTTGTTGATTAACTTTTTTATCATAAATATAAATGATTAAATTTATTAAGAAATAGGCAAAAAAATATTTCCTAATAGTTTAAGATTTTCGTTCTGAACTTTTTTATACCATTTCTTTTTCTTTCTACCATTATCTTATCTATGAATCGGTAATTTAACATGGTATCAGTTTAAATATTAGATTAGTAAATATTGAAAATGAATCAGGTGATTATTAATTAATATAGTGTTTATTAATTGAGTCTTAAGTAGACGAACGGGGAGTCGAATTTTCTTCTTTTATTTTTTATTCTCCTTGTCTCCACTCTACCTTCCCATTTAAAAAAGTTACTGTGGGGCTCAAAAGGTTCCATTTATTAATTTGGAGGGTACTGATGGCAGTATATTAAACTTTTTTGAGCATTCAAAAAAGAAAAACCATCCTCTATTCAATTTGGGAATAATAACTAATTTTAGCTAAAGTCCCATTTTAAATTCATATATTTTCACATACTTTAATAAGTTATTAACTTTTTTATCATAAATATAAATGATTAAATTTACTATTTCCTAATAGTAGCTACTATTGTAGCTAAAAAACATACAAAAACCCATTTTAGTTAAAGTAGCTTCCATCCGGTCATTTACTTTTGCTCAAAAAAATACATCATGCTATTGGTAACAATATTGAGTACTGTTTACAAGAGGTAAAGCTATTATATGTTTTTTTATTCCTTCTCTTTCTCCTCTCTCCTCTCTCCTCTCTCATACACTCTATTCTCATCAGAAATTCCTCTCTCGCATCTCTCCTACGCCTGTCTTACGGTGACTTCCGAGACCATCGACATAGGGGTTGATTTGTATTGCCAGTGTGGGTGGGTTTGCGGGTTCATTTGTATTGCCGGCGTCTCTCAATGTCTCTCTCTACTGAATGGGTGGAGAACTTTTTTTATTTTTTTGATTTTGTTTGGTAGCTGAGCATATGGTGAACTAGAAAAATGATTTCAATTTGGGGGTTTGGATTTGGTGACCATTGTGGGTTTGGCTTTGGGATTCAACGGTGACAATGGATTTTGGTTTCGGGGTTGGGTTTCGGTGGCAACGGTGGGTTTATGTTTGGGTTTCAATGGCGACAGTGGGTTTGGCTTTGGGATTCAATGGTGCCGGTGGTGGGTTTTGTTTTGGGTCTCCGTTTGGTCTGGTTTGGGATTTTTTTTTTCTCTGTCTCTGAGATTTTCTTTCTTTGCTGCAAAGTCTGGTCTGGAATTTGAAGAGTTTGGGTTTTTTTCTTTACTGCAAAGTCTCTACGATTTTTCCTTTCTTTGCTGCAAAGTCTGGTATGGAGTTTGATGAGTTTGGGTTTTGTTTCATGAATGGATAATTGGGGACTGAATGCTAGAGAGAAAAAGAATATTAAAAAAAATTATAAGATTATTTTAATATGAAATATTGTAAAATAAAGAATGGGATGTGTAGTGTTTTGTAAAAGTTGATAAGTAAAATAGAAAAGTGGGTTTTGGAAGAGGTAAAATACAAAAATTATACCTAACGATATGTGAATGCTCTAATTTATCAAGTGGTACACAAGCGTGTTTCTGTACATGGTTCATCTTCTGTGCTTTTGCTAACTGTCAGTTATTAACAAAGTAACTTTCTACAAACTTTATTCTCTCTATCCCCTGCTTACTTTCTAGAGAACTCTAGCGCAAGTTACATAATGGTGGCATTACAATGGAAACTTGCCATATTATCATTAGGGTTACAATGCTATACATCAGAGATTGAGTCCCTTATAGGAAGAGTAGTTACTTTTGGAAAGACTGCATACAATATTATTGGGGCTGATAAATTTTGCTTGATTAATAGAGTAGTTTAGGGTAGATGTTAAGCCTACTTGAGCATAGATTGTTGTTGTTGGAGCATAGGGGCATGGACAAATATTTGCATTACTGGAGTTCAAAGATATTGCAGATTCAATGCCAAAGAAAAATTTCCTGTTTTTAAAATGTAAAATTGTTCCTCCTTCCCTCAAGCATTGTTCCTTTTCTAATAATGAGAAGACCCAATAGTCGAGCTTTTAACAAGTGCTTTTTTTTTTTCTTTTTTTCTTATTTATAAATAGTGCTCTTTTTTTCTTTTTCTTTTTTCGGTTATAAATCCTTACCATGATCTATGTGAAACTTCGAAAGCTTCACATGATCAACGATGTATGGGATGCTACTGTCGTGGGTTTAACAATGTCCTTTGCAAGGACAGAATATGGATTGTGGTGTAATGTACTTCTCTTCAAGCACTTACAAAAAATAAAAAAATTGCACTTCTCTTCAAGCATTTTTTTAGCATTGAAGTGTCTTTGCTCTACACTTTTAGCAATGATATATGTGTCTGAGCATTTTTGAAATTCTGAGGCCCATTCACACTTCTTAGTTCTGTAATGGTGCCTGTGTGAACAACAGGATAGCTGGACTTTCATTTGAAATATATATAAATATGTTTTTTTTATAAGTAACTTTCTCTTTAAGCTTTTATCAAACTTACACCTCTGTTGGAATTATGTCCATACTCCTAGTCCATAGTCCACTATTCGACCCAGTGGTAATCTCCTTTTCCAAAAAGCCCCACTCTTCTATGAGGGTGTGGATTCAATCCCAGAGATCTTCAAATATACATGTGTGTGAGTTTAAATTAGAATTTCTATCATATTATCAAAAAAAAAATGTCCATACTCCTAGTGTTTATTTTTTCCTATTTTTCCTATTTCTCACTTCCCGTATGATACTGCATTTGAGAAACAAAGAGCTCTAATTGCTTTGGCAATTTCTGACATTGTACTGATAAACATGTAAGATTTTGTATTCATCATCATCATTATATATATATATATATATATATATACACGCTTTTAGAAAGGACCGTGCTTTTCTGAAAATAGAGGCTGTTCAATTAATGAGCCTTTGGTTGGGAGTTTATTAGATTTTGATGAAAATATGAAGTTTACTGTAAACATATACATTCAACATTAAGTATGCAAATTGATTTATGTAAGTAATGAGGAATCATTTTAGACACCAACCGGAGTTTGGATATTATGTGCAGGTGGTGCCAAGATATTGGTCAGGAGCATGCTGGCAATAAACCTCTTCTAAAAAAAATAGGTTGGATAGACTATGTAATTGACACGCAATAAACCTCTTCTTTGGGAGCACGCTGGCAATGAGCCTCTTCTAAAAATAGGTTGGATAGACTATGTAATTGACACGCAATAAACCTCTTCTTTGGGAGCACGCTGGCAATGAGCCTCTTCTAAAAATAGGTTGGATAGACTATGTAATTGACACGCAATAAACCTCTTCTAAAAACAGGTTGGATAGAGTATGTAATTGACACATCCTGAGTTGAAAGAGAATTCTCCAAACCAAGTTGGAGGAAACTCTGTTTTTAAAACTTAGACTGGTTTATAAATTTAGAAGGGCATTTACAACCCTAATAACTAAAATTGCCTATAATTCTACTTATTTTTTTAACTTTTTTTGTTTAAAAAAAATAGAGGCATCATACAGGAAAACCATCCCCCGGAGGGAGCTGATGACCAGCCCCGTGGGCTGTGGCTATATCCTTAAGCCCAATAGGGCAAGCTTGAAGACATAACCCAGACAGGCAGTGAGTAATCTAAAGCTAGGAACAGACCAATTATTATAACCATAGTTTCTTGCCCTGTCAGAAGAAATTACAAATACAGAGGACGCTACCATAAGAGGAAGAAACAAGCAAAGCATTTTGAAGAGAACAATACCACACATATAACAGATCCAAAAAATAAATAGACTTTAGCAAACCAGATTATCAGCGTAAAACACAGCATTTTCAAAAACATGTTCATTGTACTAAGCATGCTTGGAAGGGTGATCCAAAATGATAATTTTGCAGTAAATTCTATGCGAGAATGATAACATGCAATAGTATGATTTAAAGTCAATCAATGAGCTTCTTCAAGGTCCCCATAGAGTACTATAATGCTACTAAGCAATAAAATCAGGCACAACAGTGCGGAGAAACCAGATAGGCTACATAAACTCCTAGCAGCAAATAAAGAACGACTTATTTAACCTAATTTAAGAGATTAATCTTGCCTGTGACCTTGGGAGTGCCCAAAACTTCAAAGAAATGTCATGACTTTGATCAATCAGGGCTCTACAACCAGCCAGCAAGCAATCCTTAGAACTAAACCCATGAGAAAATGGACATGAATTTCTATGTATATAAAAAGTGAGTATCCAAAATCCACAAACTCCATATAGACCCACACCATAAAGTATCAGTAAACTCTTCCATAGTTACCTCAGTAGCTTAAACCCTAAAAGCTAAAATCAGTATACATAAACCAATGAATAAACCCGGTTTATTCCATATCATAGCGACAAACAAAGCATCACATATTCCTTGCATGTATCCTGTCACTACCCAGAGCTCTCTAAGTAGCATCACATACATACATACATAAAGCTTCTCGAGCAAACATGATGCATCCGCATCCTGCAACTCTCACTGGTTAGTAAATTACCACTATAGCAATAAAATGCAAGAAGTCTAACTACAAGCTATATTGTAGAAATTAACCTAACAAACTACACAATTGAAACAACAAATGTATTCATTCAGTTCAGTCGATATTTTATGTCGGAAGACTCTAAACACATACAAAACTATCAGATTTCAGAACTATCTACATTTCTCATTTCTACAATACTTAGATTGAGCAAATGCATTAGATTAATAAGACATTCATCAACAGGCCTTGAAAGTAAATCATAATTCATAAACACATTTTCTTTGCTGTTGTTGCATTAGCAAATGCATTATGATATTCAGATAAAATCTACGCTATTTCAAAACATTTAACGAAAAAACTTATATCTCCAATAAGATCACAATCATTTAAACCAAATTCGGAGACATAATCATTTCAATAAAAACAAAAACCATTAAAAATTTCTTTCCAAGACCCAAAACTGATAAAAAGAACAAAACAAAAATAAAAATAAACTAAAAGTAATTTAAAACCCTCACAATGGCTCTCTCTCAATCTAGAGGAATCTCGACGTCACCGTCAGCGATCTCTTGCTGCAGATCCTTAGGGTCCTTTCCGTCGACCGTACATCCGACCGAAACGCAGGTTCCGAGGATCTCCTTGACGCAGCCACCCAGCTCCTTCGCCATGGATCTAGGCCGCATGACCTTCGCGATCTCGATGACGTCGTCGAGCGAGATGTTGCCGCTGTGTTTGATGTTCTTCGTCTTCTTGCGGTCGCGCTCGGGCTCCTTCAGTGCCTTGATCACGAGTGCCGCGGCGGAGGGGACCACCGAGACCTTGGCCTGACGATTCTGCACGGTGAGCTTGACAGTGACGCGGAGACCCTTCCAGTCCTTGGCGGTTTCCTTGGCTATGTCTTCTCCGATCTTCTTCGGGGAGAGACCAAGTGGACCGATCTTAGGGGCGAGTGAACTCGCAGCACCGACCTCACCTCCGGTGACTCGGACGTACACGTCCACCACCTGAGAGGGATCGAACTTTGGAGGCATTTTCGGTTTGTGGTGGTGGCGCTTTGCTTGCCTAGGGTTTCCAAGAGTTTCAGTGTTTTGGGGGCGCTGTGAAGTGGCTCAGAGAAACTGTGAGGGGTTCATATATGCTAGGGTTTTTGGCTTTCGGGTTCAAAATTACCAAAATGTCCTTCAGTTTGTAGGAAATTTGGTTGCTGGGTTTTAGACTTTAATGGGCTTAGTATATGTTTTTGGATCTTGACTCTTGTGAACCCGAAACTGTAGAAACACAATCCATAAAATTAATTGTGATGCCTAATTTTTGTAGGCCCAAAATTTGTAACCATTGAGTCATGCCTAATGGGTCAGATCGAAAAATTGGGACCTTGACTGATCAGTGACAACGGATAACATTAGGACCCAAAGTTTTTTTTGATAAGATCGGGATGAACAATGTTGTGACTTGGCACATCACGACATTAAAGGAAGAATGGAAAGAGCAATCATGATAAGGAAGCATTTTAATTATCAAAATGATAAGGAAGCATTTTGGCTGAGTTGGTAACGTTCTAAACTGCTATCGACAAATTTATCCATCATAAATCATATATGAAGAAGTTGGACCCATTAGGAGAGAGTGGGTTGTGGCTAGTAAAGTCTAGTCTTTTGATCTTGAATAAGGGATCTGAGATGAATATTATATCAAAAGAAAACAGATAAGTTATAATAATCTCTCTTAAGGTTTAAGGGAATAACACTTTGTTCCCTTACTTTTGTTAGAGGATGACACTCTATCCTCTCACCTTTATTAAAAAAATAACATTTCACCCTTTTTTTTTTTTACGGCAAACTACAATAACCTCTTTTGAAGTTTTGTAAAATAACATCATGCCCTTCTATTTAGAAAATGACACTTTGCCCTCTCAACTTTTAAAAAATATAGACGAAGTGTAATTTTTAACAAAAAGTGAGAGGGCAAAATCTCATTTCTCAAAACTTCAAAATATGTCGTAATTTGCCATATTTTTTTAAAAGATAAGAGGACAAAGTGTCATTTTTTTTTTTTTTTTAATATAAGAGATGGATTGTCATTTTGCAAATCTCAAAGGAAAGTATTTATAATTTGCCCAAAAGAAATTCATTGATATCTTGACATGACAGTTAGACATTACGTTGTTTCAAATTTAATTAATTATGTTCCATCACCTTAAAATGGTTGGCCAACTAGAAAATAGTTCATGAGTTAGGTTTATAGAATTAATTGTCATGCTTGTGTTCTTCGCCATTATAGAAATCACAGGTAAATTGTGTGTTCAAAAATGGGGCAATACAAATAGTTAAATACCATAAACTTCTGTTGGCTTGAGGGGGAAAAGATTATATTTAGTTTAAAATAATATATTTTATGGTTCAGATTAAATATTATAGATTTAATAGTATATAGAATTGTCGCGTCATTTAAATGATACGGTACTTCTATTTATTGTTATGTTCAAAAAATGATACGACAGTCTATACATTGTTAAATTCATAAAATAAAATTTTAAGTATAATCTCTTAATTTTAAGTGAAATAGAGAAGATTCATGCTTGATGATATAGTAAATTTAGTAATCCCACACCTAATTTCTCAACAAGTCCATGCGGCCAAGACACCTTCAAAGTTCAAACTCTTGGAAAGCAGTGATTAAACTAAAACATCCAACAACCTACGGACGGCTTCAGAATTCTCCTCTACCGATTAAAACAAAGAACTTCAGCACCAACCTTACACACCTAACAACCATATAAAACACCCACACGTCTTTCTCACTTCATTTACACAATTTTATCTGTTAGGCAGCCTGAACTTAGAAAAAACTATGAACCCTAAACTCACACACAACTCACAAGAAGCATGTTCGGCGCCCACGATCAATTATCTATGGACTATAAAACGAGTAATGGAAAAAAAATGCAAATCTTGTGGTCAATAAAAGTTACCCCAGAATGTTCTTTTGGATAAGTCATATACGTGAGAACCTTACCTACTTGATAAGAAACTTCGCGCATGCAAATGCATTTTTTTAAACCTTACTAAGCACTCAATAGTGACATAAGATGCCTCAACTTTATTAACATATTTGTTTACTATATATAATTAGATAAGATAGAGATTGGTTGATATTTTAAAACCACAAATGATCATAGAAGAATATAAGTATTCTTATTAAGAGCATCATAATTGGACCGTGTCACTCATATAGGTATTGCTGTAAAAAAGAAAAGGAAATATATACTGATTGAAAGTAGCTTTTGAGATGATTTTAGGTTTTAGCTCATTGGATATATTATATATATATATATCATTGTACACCAAGCCAGCAAAAAAAAATCATAAAATGCTAAAATATTAAATATTAAAAAATAAATAAATAAAAAGATGATAGAGACTTGAGAGATTAGAAAGTAGATCGACGTGGCTCCACCTCAAGAACCTACATTTTCAACGTAAAACCTTAAACAACCATAGCTTTAATATTCAATTTGTGTCTTACAAGTTACAACTTACTCATTGAATGAAATATAATAATCCAAAAAATCACTGTGACAAGCAAAGTATTACTATATCACGGTGACTTATGATATATATTATATATAACATTATCCACAGTACTAATTATGCTATTATATAATTTCTGACAATGAAGATCAATTATAATTTTATTTTTCTAAACCCTAGTTACCTTTATTCTACTCTCTAATATACTTAGCTTAGGTGCCCCCACACTATTCTTAAGAAAATATGAATTATTTACGCCTGCTTGGGACAATTCAAAACTGAAAATACCAAATCACATTAGTCATTAGCCAGAGGTAGTGCTTTAAAATATTATTAAGAATACTATTAATGGCGCAAACTATTGTTTTTAGGGTCCTGTTAACGAGTGCCCTTAAGGTAATGGTTAAGGAAGCATTTAATGCTTCCATTTAATACTTCCATTTAATACAAAAATAACTTTTAAGGGTATTTTAGTCTTTCTATTTATTATTTTAATATTAAAAGTTCGTTATTTCCCGTAAAGTGCAATCATTTAATGCTCCTTAACCATTGCTCTAAGGGCACTGGTTAACAAAATCCTTGTTTTTATTCTAATTGTGTTCTGACTTCTGAGCCCCTCGAGAAGGTTTTGTCATATTAATGTTAGATCCATTGGCGATGATATGCCTAGGCGATTAACAAATCAAAAAAAAATTATTTTTTTGATGAATAAAAAGAAAAATGTATATGTATACATGGGGTAGTCTAAGAAATTATGAAAAGAACTAAATAGGAAGCATTATATATTTACTTTTATTAAACCTTAGACTAAAGCTCAAAATATGAGAGCATAAATGGGAGCATCATCATATTAAAATCAAGAGAATATTTCCAACCTCCTTGTTTGACGATGTTGCACATCAGTGAGACTTTGAGAGAAAAAATTTGATGGGAAGTGATGTTTTCCAAATTCCAGCCCTTCTCCGAATGAGGAATAAATCTTACACTGTCGAAGTGTAAATAAATTAAACGGAATATCTTTCAAAGAAAAGGGGAAAGACAACAACCACTAGAATAAGCCCGCTTATCAACAAAAAGCATAAGTATGCATAACATTTCCTTAGTGAAATTGAAGTATTAGTTCAAGTAATTAAAGTAGCAGAGTAATCTTCCTCAGTAAAATATCTTTCCAACTTCTTAGTTCAGGAAATTAGCTCCTTGGCTTTTGTTTTTTTCACAATTGACAGGCGGCCAAGACAAGAACCCCATTAATCACGTTCTTACAAAATTTCACGTTTTCATATAAGGGTTTATAATCTTTGTATTTTTTTCTTTTTTCTTTTTATATATTTTAGATGTGAAAAATGAAAATCACGAGCATTCTTATATTAATTTAAACCATTTTTTTTTCATATGAATGTATTATCATTTCTTCCTTTCATTCATTAAGTCAAAATGAATATAGTTTTGGATATTCAAATTTCTCAATTATGGTTTACAAAAAGGTCTTCATGTGTTTGGCAATAAAAATAAATACATGATTTGACTAACTTGTTATCATTAGTTATGGCTTTCCAAATATATGATCATGTTCTATGTTGGGGAATATGCAAACATGAGGTGTGGGGAAAGCAACGCTTTTTTAGGAGTTGAGCCCAGGCAGTCTCTAAATTATCTAGAGTCCCCTTAAAGGCATAAATACTTCTCATAAAATATGAATATAAGAACTACATCATTCATGTCATCTTATTACCCAATATAACAAGTTTATAACATGAAAATATCATCAACAATAATCAAAACATTTCATATAAATATTACTCTCAAACGAAAAAATAAAAAATCATTTTTTTTTAGAAATTACAACTCAACCTGAATAAATAATTACCAAAATATTCAAAGTTTAAAAGAAAATTACAACTTAGCCTAAATTCTATTCCAGACCGGAATATTGTTTTCATTTAAATTCTAGGTTGAAATGTCCAAAACACTCTGATATAGTCTGATATGTAAAAATTTATGCATAAGTACATGATAAAATTCAAAACATTACTTTGTAGATGAATTTAAGGAATGATAAATTCATGGATTAAAATAAATTTCCACATATAATTTAAGGACAAAAATATCTATTAGGTAGTAAATATCTTGGAGGTAGTAATCTAATAGTCTCCTCCTTTTTTTACTTGAGTTCACATATTTAGACTAGTCTAACTATTAATTAAGAATTTTTATCTTCATTTCAAATAAATAACCTAACAAAAATAAAGGACAAAAATCATAATTAAACTCATGATTATAATATACATCTACCGAGAAAATGGGAAAGAAACCTCAAAACTAACGAAAGTGTTTTAACACATAAATTAATGGTTGTAAAGATTATATAAGCCCATGCTTTGGTCAGCAACTGGTTTGATCGTTTGAGCACAGAGCATGAATAGTGGACCACGAGTACAGCTACTACAGAATCAGCAAGAATCTTTATGTGCGGGTTGGGAATTATGGCGAGGAGTGGCGTGTTTTTGGAATAGGGACCAGATAATATTTTTTGTTGTATCAGAAGAGCTGGGTTCACTTGGTGGCAGTAGGAGGTGATATCCACTTCTAACCGAATCATTTTTTGTTGCTTTCCATAGGGAGTATTGACCCTTGCTGTTTAGTTTCTAATGTATTTCCTGTCCTAAAAAGAAAAAAACCATTGACTCTGGAATCCTCTTTACAGTGGAATTGTTAGGTATTAACTGTTGTTAGATTAATAGGTGTTGTGTTCTCTCTTCGACGACATTGCAACCTCTAAAATCCATTATAAACATCCCAATTATATCTCTTTTTGGAATTTACGCGTGATTAAGAAATTTCCGGACAATGTCCTAGGATGATTAATGTTGAACATATTGAATAATATATTAGAAAAAACACACGCATCCCTAGGGCCTAGAATCACAAACAGCTGGCCCTCACTGAACCATACTGCCTCATATAAGTGAACATCAGAACATGTACAGAAGAAGATTTATTTTGGAGGATATGGACAATTTTCCGTGTCACGACAAAAAATCCACTCATTTCACCAAGTGGAAAATTTTGGTACCTGACGTGTCACGATATGGACATTCTGATCTTTATTAGAGGGTGATGGGTGATGGAGCCCAGTACATGACCTGCAGTAGGTGAAAGTCTAGACTAAAAAGCGTGTCATAAAGCTCTTAACTGCCAATGAATTTGAGTAGTTGATTGGAATGATCTCATTGGCCCACGTGTGGACTTACTACTTAAATGGATAAAATTCGTTGCTATCTCTATCTATTCTTATAAAATGGAAATTTCTAAGTATGTTCATATAAATTCAAAAATGTATAATTATACCAACGAGTTATCTATAGAGTTGACATTTTTTGTATTTAGTGGGACAAAATTGACAAAACAATTGTCCACGACTCATTCAAGGGAAATTAAGAGATTTTAAATTGAGAATTTGCAAATTACACTTTTACAATTTATTGGAAAGAAGGTAAAGGAATAAAAAGAATATTCTAATTATTTTTACATTTATAATTTGAACCATTAATCTCTTAAAAAATTATGCATGTGCATCAATTTACTTTGTGCATTAATTTTTTTTCTTAATTTCTTCAAATTATATACTAC
>OU015770.1:18965369-19084074 GCA_907173295.1 Fagus sylvatica | reverse complement strand
CGCATAAGAGATGAAGATATGAAAATCAGGTATCCTTTTGTTGACTAAAAGTCTACAATTAATAGATACAGAAGGACTCAAGCTGAGGTCAAAACACACCTTTTATATAGAGGGATGATGTGTTATACTAGGTTTTTTCATTGGGAAGCTTTTTGCATTGTAGTTTGTTTCAGTTTTTTTTTTTGGTATAATTTCAACTTAGGACCTATCAAACCGCATCGAACTTCACCCTTTACTTCTTGAGCCGAGTCCACTCTTTTTCCCCAAGCATAAGATGGCTATATCTGATTCTTTTATTGTTTTGTTTGAATGAAGCTAATGAAGCTAAGATTAAGATCGTTTCTATTCTGTTATTAATGTTCTTATGGGCTATGTGTGCTGAAATTATTTATAAACATTTTAGAATCTCAGGATGTCTTCTTACCTTTATATAGTAGAATGGGATTCTCAAACTAGATACTGACTTATTACAATTCTTAACTGGATCTCTGTTGATTGGTCCACTTATAGCTCACTGACTTTTTATTTTATTGATTGTTTCTTTCATTATGAAGATGAAGTTCATAATTATCTGTTTACTCTATCTAAGGTCACATCCCATTTCTTATAATATTTGTTGGTAGGTTCAGGTTTCACCCCCAATTGAGACAACTATTGCTTGGGTCTCAGTTTTGTTTGGCTACAGTGTTTATAGAAGAGCCCATTTCACGCGATGGTATTGGGTTTTGCAATTTTTTGAGGTATTGTGACACAAGATTCCAGAAGCTTTGTCCCCTGTCTGGCTCTCTCTTCTGTACAAACGCCTGAAATTGGATTACCAACAGCTGGAAACCATGCATACTGTTTCACATCTTCATTCATCCTTGTGCTTCTCTAACAGGTCTCTCTCTCTCTCTCTCTCTCTCTCTCTCTCTCTCTCATGCATGCATGCACATGCTTTCAGCTTGATGTCTATCAAGTTTTGATTCATGTTTTAAACAACTTGCAGAAGAATCCAGATGGGTGGATGAAAATGCAAGGCTCTTATCAACTTCGCTTTGCAGTAAGACCTTGGACTTACAAATATCCCATGCCTGTGCTACCAACCAGATTGTGTGCAATTTCCAACAAAGATGATGGTTGCCCATGTGTCCCTGTGTTAGAAGAAGATACAAACCACGCACCTAGTCCGGAAGCACGGACTTTACTTAGCAAATGGTCACCACCTAGGTATTTGTGGAGTGGATTGACAGTTCTTATACAGGCAGGACAAGTTATTATCAGGACAATAAAGGGAAAAGTCCATTGGAGGAATACTTTACAACAGTTGGAGAGAGTTGGACCAAGATCTGTGGGGGTCTGTCTTCTAACTTCAGCTTTTGTTGGGATGGCTTTCACCATCCAATTTGTTAGGGAATTCACCAGATTGGGATTAAACAGATCTGTTGGTGGGGTATTAGCACTTGCCTTTTCAAGGGAGCTGAGTCCTGTAGTTACATCAATAGTTGTTGCGGGGCGTATTGGAAGTGCATTTGCAGCAGAGTTAGGAACAATGCAGGTTTCTGAGCAAACTGACACATTAAGAGTCCTTGGGGCAGACCCTGTTGATTATCTTGTGACTCCTAGGGTGATTGCCTCCTGTATTGCTGTACCGTTTTTGACCCTTATGTGTTTCATGGTGGGGATGGCATCCAGTGCACTCTTGGCTGATAGTGTTTATGGGGTTAGCATTAACATTATTCTAGATTCTGCTCAAAGAGCACTTAGACCGTGGGACACAATTAGTGCAATGATAAAGTCGCAAGTTTTTGGTGCAATTATATCTATTGTGAGCTGTGCATGGGGAGTTACCACTCTGGGAGGTGCTAAAGGTGTTGGGGAGTCTACAACTTCAGCTGTGGTTTTCTCACTTGTTGGTATTTTTGTAGCTGACTTTGCGCTCTCTTACTGCTTCTTCCAAGGAGCTGGAGATTCACTTAAGAATTGCATATGAACAGGTGGTCAGTTTGTGTTGTTTAATTGGAGTTTCTTTCAATGTTGTTAGTTAATGAATATTGGCTAGAATTTAGATGACCACACACACACACATATATATTATATATAAGCATAGATCTTCAGTTGAGTTTCTGCCATTTGGCATGCTTAATGTTTGACATGTGACGAGATTTTTATTTATTTATTTATATTTTCTTAATTTCTTCTTTTCATGTTTAGCTATGTTTATATCTATCCATATCTATATCTATATCTATATAATATATATATATATATATATATATATATATATATATATATATATATATATATATATATATATATATATATATAAATTAAAAAAAAACAGAGCTTTATTTATTTTTTTTTAATTACATTATCAGTTTACTTAATAGACATCAATTAAAATAAGAAATCTTGGTTTTCAACTCTCTCTATCTTAACATTAGAGTTTTATTTTATTTTTTAATTACATTATCAATTTACTTAATAGGCACCAATTAAAATAGGGTAAAGTATAGTTTTCGTCCCTAAACTTTGCATAAAGTTTGTTTTTCGTCACTGAAATTTGAAAAAATTCATTTTTAGGATGAAATTCGTGTATAAAAACGAATTTTTTCAAATTTCAGAGAAGAAAAATGAACTTCCCAAAGTTCTCTCTCTCTATCTCAACACTATCAGAATACTTAATAGACACTAATTAAAATAAGGACTTTTCGATACTTAATAATCATTAATTAAAATAAGGACTTTTCAACTCTCTCTATATCTCAACATTAAACGTACGCTAAGTTTTTAGTGATTTGTGTTAATTATAGTTAACTCTCTCTCTTTTCAACTCTTCCTTTACCCATCATACCCAAACTGCTTTTAAGAGTTCATAGGCTTCAATTGCTATCCCATACAATTCAAAGTCTACATATTGATTCTTTTTTATATTCGACTTCTGATTGCTTTCTCTGTCTTTTCACATATCCCATTCATTGCACTGATAAAATCCTAAGGTGAGTTTAATTTTCAATTTTCTTCATTTTTTCTAATGAATTAGTAATTGTCTAATCTGCTTCTGGTGGCTGCGTTTGTGTAGTTTGAGAATTTTTGTGATTTTGATTGAATTTGTGGGTTTGGGTTCAAAATCAAGCGACACTCTTCTTTTCTATAGGAACGAAAACTTGCGTATCAGTGATATTATTCGGAGTGCTTTCCAAAGATGTCTTGAAATGTTGGTTGCAATCAATTGTGTAGGGATACTGTTTTAGGAGTAAAAGAAGAATTACAACATCCACACTCATTTTTCAACTTATTCAATTCAATTATATGTTAGGTTTGTGTATGATAGTTTTTATATTCGTCTAGCTTTTGTTTTTCCAATACTATAAATTTAATTTTTTGTTTATGATTTAAAATTTAAATAAATAAAAATCTCATGCATTGCATGGGGTATATACTAGTTTTTTTGATAGTTAGTTATGTATAATAGTTGCTTCCTTATGTTTTTCATACTAATAAGATTGCTATTTATTAAAATATATATATATATATTGCTACTTTATGATTTTTAACCATTGTCCATTTCTGCTTGATTTCCTCCTTCTACTACTTTCTCTTTTAGGGTGAAAGTGCTGGGGAAGTCGGGGGAGGTGGTGGTAGTGGTGGGTTCTTTTAGCATGAATGAGTTTAATATTTAGCAATGAAGGGATTATGTGGACCCTCCGTTGTTAAAAATTTAGATGAACGAAATTTTATCAAGCTTTTCTATTTCTTTATATGCTTGATGGTTTTAAACATTTTTTTAATGGAAATGACAGTAATACAAGAGTGATAGTGGATGGGTTTTAGTTACGGTATTGATGGAAGTTAGAGTCACAGCATCAGGGCAAGAGGAAGATGTGGGGGTGTGAGAGTGGCTTTGAGAGAGATGAGTGGAGTGGGTAAGGGAGGGAGATGATAGTTTTTGAGCTTTGGGGTCTCGGAGAGTGAGTTTCAAAAGTAAAAATTAGAGAAATGAGAGGGGAGGGGATTGTTATGTTTAAAAGGGAATTCGTCTTTCGATGCGATTTTTTATTTATTTTAAAAAAACACATCATGTCTTTTAGATGCACGATTTCAATGGCTGAACTCATTTATTCAAAAAACAATTTTACAAAAAGGTAAGTTCTCAAAATATTTTCAAAACAATGATACTGAAGGGGTTGGCCCACTTATTTCTTATTAACAATCAATGGCCCAATTGAATCCCTGGGGCCATGAAGCCTTAGCTATTCGGATAAGGAAACCAATCTTTTAACTGAGTGCCAAATTTCTCACTTTCAAATGAATTTAACCGATGGATCAAGCATTAGTAATCCGTGCACTCTTAATGCTTGGATTACCATTGTGACTCTCCTAGGGAAACTATTATTTCGGTTTGGTTCAAAAGGTCTCCTTGACATCGACTTGTTAGTCGAGAAAGTCTCATCTCCCCTGGTTAGCTTGCTAAGAGCATCTCCAACAGTTCTCTATTTGACCATCTATTTGGGAATATGAAGAGCCAAAATAAAAAAATAATACTCCAACAGCTCTCTATTTCACTCTTCATATTGCTAAATTGCTGTAGTAACTTTTCACAAATGAAAAGCTACTATAGCTCTTCATTGAATAAAAAAATTGTATCCGATTCAGCTTCATTTTTTAATCTCTCTTTTTTTTCCTTCTCTCATTTCCACGATCGGCTCTTTCTTTTCCCTTTTTTCCTTCTCTTTTCTCTCCTTTTCTCTAGCCCTCTCTCCTCTGTTGAAGCTCCAATCTCGGCCTAGTGTGGAGTGCCGATCTCGGCCTGGGGTGAAGCTCGATCTCGGTTTGGGTGGAGCGCCGATCTCGGCCTAGTGTGGAATGCCGATCTCGGCCTGGGTGGAGCTCAATCTGGGTTTCACAATTTGGTTGGATTTTGGATGATTTTTGGTTGGTTTTACTGGTAGATTGGAGTGGGTTGATAGGTTTAGGAGATGGGTTTTTTGAGTTGTTGGATTTTGAGTTGATTTTGGAAGAACAGTAGTAGATTGGTGGTGATTTTTATTGGTTTTGGATGAGGGATGTAGATCTGGTGGATTGAGGAGGGAGGCATAGTGTGGCCTACGGGTCATTAAAGGGAAGAAATGAAAAAGAAAAAAAAAATGAGGAGAGAAAAAAAAAGTTAAAATAAAATAATAAAAATAAAGAATTTATTGAAATGTAGTTGAAAAAATAGAAACTTTCTACGTACAAAGAAAAATACAGTGAATATGTTTGAGATGCTTTAATGGGGTTAATTGTCTAACTTTGCATTTAATGTCATCACCAACTATCGTCCACTATGTATTAAATGCTTGATGACAATCATTGTGGTCTTCTTTGAGGTAAGAGTCACAGAACCATCCCTTCAGCCGCCTAAAGGGATGGATTGGTGTCAGACCCCTCACCACCATTTTTGGGGAACTACACTCAACTCTCCAGGGGGGGAAAAAGCGCAATAGCTTGATTTTAACAACAATTTTGCAAAAAATGACTGTTTTAAAACAAATGAGTTATCTAGCCTCGTCTCTCGTAAGAGACGAGTTCCACATGGATCTCGTCTCTAACAGTGACGAGTTCCATTAAAAAAGTATCGCGTGGCAGTATTGCGTGGCATTCTGGCGTGGAGAAATTTGAACCGCTGGAACTCGTCTCTTGTAGAGACGAGTTACACAAAAATTTTTAAATTCCCTACCTCTGGCGCGAACGCGCACGTCGTTATTTAAAAAAAATTAATTTGGCTGGAACTCGTCTATGCTAGAGACGAGTTCCATTGAAATATAACAGGTTATTTAAAAAACAAAAAACAATTTTGTTGGAACTCGTCTCTAGCAGAGACGAGTTCCATTGGTGAGATATTATAAAAAAAAAAAATTTGGCTGGAAAGTTCCATTGAAATGGGAGGTGAGATATTATTTAAAAAAAAAAAAAATTGGCTGGAACTCGTCTCTATTTAAAAAAAAAAATTAAAAATTGTCTGGAACTCCTCATCTCAGAGCCTTCTCGCCGGAATCAAAACTTTCAGATCATCACCGTGGGTCGCTAACGTGGATGTCATCTGCGGTGGCCAATCTGGCCGTTGGGTGCTGCGGCGGCGTCGTTGTTTGGGTTTGGGCCTCGTTGACGCCGTCGTTTGGGGTTTGAGATTTGGGATTTGGGTTGCTCCGCCTCCGACGATGAAATGGGTTTGGGCTTTGGGTTTTGGGTTTCTCCGACGGCAAAATGGGTTTGGCCGATGGGTTTTATGGCTGTTGGTGTTTTCTGGTGAATTTTTCCGGCAAGTGTATAGCTAAAAAAAATTCATAACCAAAAAAGTTTTACTTAGATAAAAAAAAAAAAAACCTGAATAGAGATATGCAATGTCCAGCCAATTTTTTTTTTTATTAAATAATATGCCAAATTAAAAAAAAAAAAAAAACAAACTTTGAATATGGTTTAAAAAAAAATTAATCTGGCTGGAACTCGTCTCTTCTAAAAACGAGTTCCGTTGAAATTAAGAAGAGAAACTCGCACATATTATTTTAAAAAAAAAATTAATTTGGTTTTTTTTTTAAGCAAAACTACATGCTAAAGTGGCTTAAAAATGCATTTTTTTTAAGTTTTATGGCCAAACATGACTCTTGTGAAGTTAATTTGAAACATGAACTCATTCAAAATCGCCTTTGCGAAAGACACTTTTGAAAGTGAAAATCGTCTTTTGTAAAGACGCTTTATGACCAAATTTTTTGTTTTTAATTTTCTGACGTGGCCATTTTTGCCACCTGGATTTTATTAAAAATCGTCTTTAGAAAAGACGCTTTCTGAAAAAATTTTATATTTCTCAAAATCGTCTTTTCTAAAGACAACTTCTGGCCAAATACGACTTTCACGTTTGATTTAAAAAAAAATTAACCAAAAGTCGTCTTTACAAAAGACAACTTTGACAAATTTGACAAATTTGATCTCATACGTTTGACAACTTCTGACTTATTTTAGCAGGGTACTTGGGCTCAACCGCATTCAATGAGGTTGTTCAGACACATTATAACCATTCTACATGACTACTATTTTTGCCATTTTGTTTGCAACAAATGGAACGATCCTAGTTGAAGATAAATAAGCCAATCATGCAGCAAAATTGTATCAATTTACTCGTGGACATAATTATGTTCAAAGAGGAGATTTTTGTTTATACATGTGTACATAATTATATCAATTTACAATATGATATACTATTACCATTGATAAGGTTGTATCTCAAATTGCATAATACATGTAAGCCTCAATAGACACAATCTGTTCTCTGTTTTCAAAGTAACACAAATTTGTATCTAATATGGTATACTATTACTAAGGTCAATGAACAAATAACTAGTGCTATCATTTCAAAAATAAAACATTATGAGTCATCTAATTTCCAATAAGAATTATCACAAATATTACAAGCAATCCTCTTTCTTAGTTTCTTCAAACCAATTTACAAACCATCCCCTTTCTTTCCAATATCAAGAATACCAGACAAGTGCCAACTACTAACAGTTCTTTTGTCTTTACCATCCTCATCTTTTACTTTCACTTCTTGAAAAATCAGTTTACTCTTGAGAATAAAGAGTAAACCCCGATTGCATGCACCAATTACACAGAAGTTTTCAGGACGACTAACAACATCAAGGATGGAATCAAATAAACCGGAATATTTTAGTACCCAAAGTAAATCATCATTAATGTTTCTGGTATCTCAGTACCAAGAATTGTGTCCAACAAACTTTTTCTGTAGAAAGGAGCACCTCAAGAAGCCCCAGGGGTCTTTAATTTTCTTAGGCTGGCATTCATACTTGCACAAGTCATGAAATAGTTTTCAAACTTCCACCATATAAACCTAAATATAAGAGAGATTCAATGAGACGAGTGCACAAAAACACTGACCAAGTTTAATATAGAAAATTTTGAATCCAGGTTTCAAAATCATACCTTAAAATGATTGATCATCTGAACAGCATACTAATGTTCAGATATCGCCCAACGTTGAGATCTGCAAATTAAAAGCACAAGCATGATGAAGGATTTTGACATTAAAACCATACTCTTAAGGGTGTGCAAAAATCAGCTATCAGAGTTGGATAAATATTGTCTCACAGCACTCACAAGTCACACCACACACCACCTAAGGGTGGACAAATGTCCACAAATTGTGGATATATGTTCACAATTTTGAATGATGTGAAAAAGATGGTGTGAGACAAGACAATCATTACCTGACAAAGTTAGGCAATCAAGGGTTAATTTAAATTTTCATTGTGCTTCAAAAAACGAAATGAAAAGGCTAAGAAAAAGATAGCAGGAGCTTTAATTTGCTTTCAATTGGTTACATCAACTTCTTTCAAATCATAATAATATAATGCAGGTATCACATTATGTCCCCTTCATATAATGTCCCAGCTCAACTAAATATTTCTAAACCTCAAGGCGATACTAAATTACTAATTTCATTGACGGTTTGAGATTGGTAAAATAGATTCCTCATACCCAAATAATTAGGAGACATGCAAAATAAAGCAAACAAATTAAGAAAACCTTATGTAAGTAATTTCCAGAGACAGATTTTCAATCCTATGCTACTGGAAGAAGATCAACATGAGCATCACATTCCTTATTGTTCTGTTGTTGTGTTAACCTGTTTAATTTTCAGTAGATACAAATCATTAATAATTCAAAAGTCATCGAAAGCCAAATAAGTTTAAACCATGAAGCACAGATGCATATATTGGATACCGATATGTTGATATTATAGTGTATGTATAAACATGTTAGAATAACAGTAAAACTTCACATATGAATAGATGGGCAAACTGAGATCTTAATAAATTGGTAGATTGAGCAACGTTGACACCAAAACCGCCACACTAACAACGATAAAACGAAGGGAAGAAAAAAGACATACCTCTAACAAAAACCCATCAAGTGATAGCCCTCCAAATGCATCTTTCTCTGCTGCATCCACATATTAGTAGATCCCTCATTATTTCACCTGAATAATTGTAAAATAAAACTCAAACTTCGAAATTAGGACAATGGTTGCAAACAAACCTGAAAATCATTCAACTCCGCCTCACTGAGGGCACCATATTGCACATCTAGAACCCAATTAGATGCCTTCACAACGGCAAAACCAGGAACCTATCCTTGGGGGGCCAGAACATATCATGTATAAATATGTACAAATTTTTTTTTTGATAAGTATGAATATGGACAAATTAATATCGTTCCTTTTATGAAAATCGAACCTAATCAATATGAATTTGTTTACTTTGATCTCAAGCCAGATTTCACAAAAAAATATTTATCATGATCTACTTTATTGATTAGAGTAGTTCAAAATGTCATCATGTCTTCATTATCCAACCATCAAGTCAATTTCTCAAGTCGTTTTTTTGTTTTTGAAGAACAGTAAAAGTAATTATTTTGCTTCTATTTGATATAAAAAAAAAAGTGAGTTATGAAATGCTTGTTTGAGTGGACATGGTGGCTGGTAGGTCTTTATCCCACAAAATATATCCAATTATTCTTGCAGAACCAGACAAAGCCACTTTTTTTTTTTTTTCTTCATTATTTCTTCTCAATACTTTTTCTAATCTTTCACCCATCTCACCCAACCAAATATCTCCGCATCTCAAATACTCATATGAACAACAACATAATCAATAAACCACAAATAGCATGTCTTTTTCAGATGTGAGGGTTCATTCAACATGTGTCTCTAGATTTTATTCATGCAAAAAAATAGAAGGAATCAAGTGAAAAAGATTGTTACCTGAACGAGCGAGCAAGAGAGCGACAGAGAGAGACTGAGTTGCGATGGAGAGAGAGAGTGAGACGGTAACAGCCGAAGATTCAAGCGGCGTGGAGGGTGGCTTGGAAGCAACGGCGGCGTAGAGGGTGCCTTGGAAGCAACGGCGGCGTGAAGTGGCTTGGAGGCTGAGTGAGAGAGCTGAGAGACCGATTTGGGGATGTAGGGCGGCGTGAAGTGGCTTGGATTGGAGGCTGAGTGAGAGCTGAGATACCGATTAGGGATTTAGGGATTTAGGGATTTTGATTTTTACGGTGAAGGGATTTTGAAACCACCGGAGCGAGCGAGAGGAAGAGAGGGAGTTCTCGTAACCACCGGAGCCAGCGAGTGGAAGTTGCGACGAAGATAGAGGGAGGGAGAAGGAGTTTCAGCTTTTGAGACCGAGAGAGTAAGAGAGAGAAAGAGTTTCAGCTTTTGAGAGTGTTGAGAGTCAGGCGTTTCAGGCGGGGAGATAGATATTTTTTTCATTTTAAGTGGAACTCGTCTCTTCTAGAGAGGAGTTCCAGCTGGAACTTCTTCCCCTTTCCCATTGCAGATGTGGCAAAATTGAGGTAGAACTCGTCTCTAGCAGAGACGAGTTTCAACTGGAACTCGTCTCTTCTAGAGACGAGAAGGCTATTTCCCTCAAATGTTTTGAAACAGTATTTTCTTGCAAAATAGTATTAAAAATAATATTATTAAACAAAAAAAATCCAACTCTCCATCCCTATAAATACCCCACTCAAACACAATGAAGGGGGACAAAAAAAGCTTGTGAAGAAGGTGAGCATTTTAGAATACACCCCGGTAGAATCCTTTGGTTGATCATCCATTCAGAGCTAGTGAAGACTTCAACTCGGGTTATCTCCGGTAAGATTCATTAGGCTCCATCTAGAATCTTGCTAGTGGTTTATTTATCAAAATAAATTGTATTTTTTTACCAACTATATATACATTGTCAAATAATTACTATAAAAAAAAGTAGTAATATTTATAATAATAAAAATCCCCTATTAAGAAATAGGCAAAAAAATCACTTTTCATCATTATATTTATTTGGCAATTTCATTTTGATCATTGTATTTTCGTTCTGAACTTTTTTATACCATTTCTTTTTCTTTCTACCATTATCTTATCTATGGAATTAGACGAGGTGAGTAACACATTATTAACATGACAAGGATGAATATTGATTTACAGTTTAAATATTAGATTAGTAAATATTGAAAATGAATCATTAAATCTTGATAGGGCAGCTCTTCGATTATTAATTAATATAGTGTTTATTAATTGAGTCTTGAATTTATTTGCATAGACGAACGGGGAGTCCTCAAAGTAGCGGTATTCTTCTTCTTTTATTTTTTATTCTCCTTGCATTCTTTCTCTCTCTCTCTTTTCAACAATTATATTTTTGATTAATTAATTAATTTGAGGTGAGTAGGGAAGAGCACCTTACTTAATCATCTTTTCCGTACAAATCTCAAGGTTGTTTTATTCTTCTTTCTTTGTTTTTGTTTTTGTTTTTTTTTACATTCACCTTCAAACCCAATAATAATAATAATTATTGTGTTACTGTGGGGCTCAAACAACTGAAGGAATTTGGATAGCTAAGCGTGTTGGTATTTAACCTTTCTGCCATGGATTTGGAGGGTACTGATGGCAGGAAGTGAGGAGAGGTATTAAACTTTTTTGCTGTTTAATTATGTTAGTAGATGTCAAAACTCAAAAGGGTATGAGATAGCAAAAAAGAAAAACCCCCAATATATATATCAATATTGGCTCTATTCAATTTGAACGCAAGAATAATAACTAATTTTAGGGACACCTATATGCTGATGCACCCACACCCTCACTCCAAAATCTGCACGTGATGCCTAAATTCATATATTTTCACATACTTTAATAAGTTTGTTGATTAACTTTTTTATCATAAATATAAATGATTAAATTTACTATTTCCTAATAGTTTAAGAAGAATCGGTAATTTAACATGGTATCAGAACAGGTGGTCTTAAGTTCGAATTTTGTCTCCACTCTACTTCCCATTTAAAAAAGTTAAAAAGGTTCCATTTATTAATTAGTATGAGCATTCCCATCCGGGAAGCTAAAGTCCCATTTTAGTTAAAGTAGCTACTACTGTAGCTAAAAAACATACAAAAACCCCTTCCATCCGGTCATTTACTTTTGCTCAAAAAAATACATCATGCTATAGTACTTGATAACAATACTGAGTACTGTTTACAAGAGGTAAAGCTATTATATGTTTTTTTATTCCTTCTCTTTCTCCTCTCTCCTCTCTCCTCTCTCATACACTCTATTCTCATCAGAAATTCCTCTCTCGCATCTCTCCTACGCCTGTCTTACGGTGACTTCCGAGACCATCGACATAGGGGTTGATTTGTATTGCCAGTGTGGGTGGGTTTGCGGGTTCATTTGTATTGCCGGCGTCTCTCAATGTCTCTCTCTACTGATGGGTGGAGAACTTTTTTTATTTTTTTGATTTTGTTTGGTAGCTGAGCATATGGTGAACTAGAAAAATGATTTCAGTTTGGGGGTTTGGATTTGGTGACCATTGTGGGTTTGGCTTTGGGATTCAACGGTGATAATGGATTTTGGTTTCGGGGTTGGGTTTTGGTGGCAACGGTGGGTTTATGTTTGGGTTTCAACAGCGACAGTGGGTTTGGCTTTGGGATTCAATGGTGCTAGTGGTGGGTTTTGTTTTGGGTCTCCGTTTGGTCTGGTTTGGGATTTTTTTTTTCTTTGTCTCTGAGATTTTCTTTCTTTGCTGCAAAGTCTGGTCTGGAATTTGAAGAGTTTGGGTTTTTTTCTTTACTGCAAAGTCTCTACAATTTTTCCTTTCTTTGCTACAAAGTCTGGTATGGAGTTTGATGAGTTTGGGTTTTGTTTCATGAATGGATAATTGGGGACTGAATGCTAGAGAGAAAAAGAATATTAAAAAAAATTATAAGATTATTTTAATATGAAATATTGTAAAATAAAGAATGGGATGTGTAGTGTTTTGTAAAAGTTGATAAGTAAAATAGAAAAGTGGGTTTTGGAAGAGGTAAAATACAAAAATTATACCTAACGATATGTGAATGCTCTAATTTATCAAGTGGTACACAAGCGTGTTTCTGTACATGGTTCATCTTCTGTGCTTTTGCTAACTGTCAGTTATTAACAAAGTAACTTTCTACAAACTTTATTCTCTCTATCCCCTGCTTACTTTCTAGAGAACTCTAGCGCAAGTTACATAATGGTGGCATTACAATGGAAACTTGCCATATTATCATTAGGGTTACAATGCTATACATCAGAGATTGAGTCCCTTATAGGAAGAGTAGTTACTTTTGGAAAGACTGCATACAATATTATTGGGGCTGATAAATTTTGCTTGATTAATAGAGTAGTTTAGGGTAGATGTTAAGCCTACTTGAGCATAGATTGTTGTTGTTGGAGCATAGGGGCATGGACAAATATTTGCATTACTGGAGTTCAAAGATATTGCAGATTCAATGCCAAAGAAAAATTTCCTGTTTTTAAAATGTAAAATTGTTCCTCCTTCCCTCAAGCATTGTTCCTTTTCTAATAATGAGAAGACCCAATAGTCGAGCTTTTAACAAGTGCTTTTTTTTTTTCTTTTTTTCTTATTTATAAATAGTGCTCTTTTTTTCTTTTTCTTTTTTCGGTTATAAATCCTTACCATGATCTATGTGAAACTTCGAAAGCTTCACATGATCAACGATGTATGGGATGCTACTGTCGTGGGTTTAACAATGTCCTTTGCAAGGACAGAATATGGATTGTGGTGTAATGTACTTCTCTTCAAGCACTTACAAAAAATAAAAAAATTGCACTTCTCTTCAAGCATTTTTTTAGCATTGAAGTGTCTTTGCTCTACACTTTTAGCAATGATATATGTGTCTGAGCATTTTTGAAATTCTGAGGCCCATTCACACTTCTTAGTTCTGTAATGGTGCCTGTGTGAACAACAGGATAGCTGGACTTTCATTTGAAATATATATAAATTTTTTTTTTTATAAGTAACTTTCTCTTGAAGCTTTTATCAAACTTACACCTCTGTTGGAATTATGTCCATACTCCTAAGCCACTTGGGTATTCGACCAGTGGTAATCCCCTTTTCCAAAAGACCCCACTCTTCTATGAGGGTGTGGATTCAATCCCCGGGATCTTCAAATATACGTGTGTGTGAATTTAGATTAGAATTTCTATCATTTATCAAAAAAAATATCCATACTCCTAGTGTTTATTTTTTCCTATTTTTCCTATTTCTCACTTCCCGTATGATACTGCATTTGAGAAACAAAGAGCTCTAATTGCTTTGGCAATTTCTGACATTGTACTGATAAACATGTAAGATTTTGTATTCATCATCATCATTATATATATATATATATATAAACATGTAAGATTTTTTATATCTATATATATATATATATACACGCTTTTAGAAAGGACCGTGCTTTTCTGAAAATAGAGGCTGTTCAATTAATGAGCCTTTGGTTGGGAGTTTATTAGATTTTGATGAAAATATGAAGTTTACTGTAAACATATACATTCAACATTAAGTATGCAAATTGATTTATGTAAGTAATGAGGAATCATTTTAGACACCAACCGGAGTTTGGATATTATGTGCAGGTGGTGCCAAGATATTGGTCAGGAGCAGGCAATAAACCTCTTCTAAAAAAAATAGGTTGGATGCTATGTAATTGACACGCAATAAACCTCTTGGGAGCACGCTGGCAAAGCCTCTTCTAAAAATAGGTTGGATAGACTATGTAATTGACACGCAATAAACCTCTTCTTTGGGAGCACGCTGGCAATGAGCCTCTTCTAAAAATAGGTTGACTATGATAGCAATAAACCTCTTCTAAAAACAGGTTGGATAGAGTATGTAATTGACACATCCTGAGTTGAAAGAGAATTCCCCAAACCAAGTTGGAGGAAACTCTGTTTTTAAAACTTAGACTGGTTTATAAATTTAGAAGGGCATTTACAACCCTAATAACTAAAATTGCCTATAATTCTACTTATTTTTTTAACTTTTTTTGTTTAAAAAAAATAGAGGCATCATACAGGAAAACCATCCCCCGGAGGGAGCTGATGACCAGCCCCGTGGGCTGTGGCTATATCCTTAAGCCCAATAGGGCAAGCTTGAAGACATAACCCAGACAGGCAGTGAGTAATCTAAAGCTAGGAACAGACCAATTATTATAACCATAGTTTCTTGCCCTGTCAGAAGAAATTACAAATACAGAGGACGCTACCATAAGAGGAAGAAACAAGCAAAGCATTTTGAAGAGAACAATACCACACATATAACAGATCCAAAAAATAAATAGACTTTAGCAAACCAGATTATCAGCGTAAAACACAGCATTTTCAAAAACATGTTCATTGTACTAAGCATGCTTGGAAGGGTGATCCAAAATGATAATTTTGCAGTAAATTCTATGCGAGAATGATAACATGCAATAGTATGATTTAAAGTCAATCAATGAGCTTCTTCAAGGTCCCCATAGAGTACTATAATGCTACTAAGCAATAAAATCAGGCACACAGTGCGGAGAAACCAGATAGGCTACATAAACTCCTAGCAGCAAATAAAGAACGACTTATTTAACCTAATTTAAGAGATTAATCTTGCCTGTGACCTTGGGAGTGCCCAAAACTTCAAAGAAATGTCATGACTTTGATCAATCAGGGCTCTACAACCAGCCAGCAAGCAATCCTTAGAACTAAACCCATGAGAAAATGGACATGAATTTCTATGTATATAAAAAGTGAGTATCCAAAATCCACAAACTCCATATAGACCCACACCATAAAGTATCAGTAAACTCTTCCATAGTTACCTCAGTAGCTTAAACCCTAAAAGCTAAAATCAGTATACATAAACCAATGAATAAACCCGGTTTATTCCATATCATAGCGACAAACAAAGCATCACATATTCCTTGCATGTATCCTGTCACTACCCAGAGCTCTCTAAGTAGCATCACATACATACATACATAAAGCTTCTCGAGCAAACATGATGCATCCGCATCCTGCAACTCTCACTGGTTAGTAAATTACCACTATAGCAATAAAATGCAAGAAGTCTAACTACAAGCTATATTGTAGAAATTAACCTAACAAACTACACAATTGAAACAACAAATGTATTCATTCAGTTCAGTCGATATTTTATGTCGGAAGACTCTAAACACATACAAAACTATCAGATTTCAGAACTATCTACATTTCTCATTTCTACAATACTTAGATTGAGCAAATGCATTAGATTAATAAGACATTCATCAACAGGCCTTGAAAGTAAATCATAATTCATAAACACATTTTCTTTGCTGTTGTTGCATTAGCAAATGCATTATGATATTCAGATAAAATCTACGCTATTTCAAAACATTTAACGAAAAAACTTATATCTCCAATAAGATCACAATCATTTAAACCAAATTCGGAGACATAATCATTTCAATAAAAACAAAAACCATTAAAAATTTCTTTCCAAGACCCAAAACTGATAAAAAGAACAAAACAAAAATAAAAATAAACTAAAAGTAATTTAAAACCCTCACAATGGCTCTCTCTCAATCTAGAGGAATCTCGACGTCACCGTCAGCGATCTCTTGCTGCAGATCCTTAGGGTCCTTTCCGTCGACCGTACATCCGACCGAAACGCAGGTTCCGAGGATCTCCTTGACGCAGCCACCCAGCTCCTTCGCCATGGATCTAGGCCGCATGACCTTCGCGATCTCGATGACGTCGTCGAGCGAGATGTTGCCGCTGTGTTTGATGTTCTTCGTCTTCTTGCGGTCGCGCTCGGGCTCCTTCAGTGCCTTGATCACGAGTGCCGCGGCGGAGGGGACCACCGAGACCTTGGCCTGACGATTCTGCACGGTGAGCTTGACAGTGACGCGGAGACCCTTCCAGTCCTTGGCGGTTTCCTTGGCTATGTCTTCTCCGATCTTCTTCGGGGAGAGACCAAGTGGACCGATCTTAGGGGCGAGTGAACTCGCAGCACCGACCTCACCTCCGGTGACTCGGACGTACACGTCCACCACCTGAGAGGGATCGAACTTTGGAGGCATTTTCGGTTTGTGGTGGTGGCGCTTTGCTTGCCTAGGGTTTCCAAGAGTTTCAGTGTTTTGGGGGCGCTGTGAAGTGGCTCAGAGAAACTGTGAGGGGTTCATATATGCTAGGGTTTTTGGCTTTCGGGTTCAAAATTACCAAAATGTCCTTCAGTTTGTAGGAAATTTGGTTGCTGGGTTTTAGACTTTAATGGGCTTAGTATATGTTTTTGGATCTTGACTCTTGTGAACCCGAAACTGTAGAAACACAATCCATAAAATTAATTGTGATGCCTAATTTTTGTAGGCCCAAAATTTGTAACCATTGAGTCATGCCTAATGGGTCAGATCGAAAAATTGGGACCTTGACTGATCAGTGACAACGGATAACATTAGGACCCAAAGTTTTTTTGATAAGATCGGGATGAACAATGTTGTGACTTGGCACATCACGACATTAAAGGAAGAATGGAAAGAGCAATCATGATAAGGAAGCATTTTAATTATCAAAATGATAAGGAAGCATTTTGGCTGAGTTGGTAACGTTCTAAACTGCTATCGACAAATTTATCCATCATAAATCATATATGAAGAAGTTGGACCCATTAGGAGAGAGTGGGTTGTGGCTAGTAAAGTCTAGTCTTTTGACCTTGAATAAGGGATCTGAGATGAATATTATATAAAAAAGAAACGGATAAGTTATAATAATCTCTCTTAAGGTTTAAGGGAATAACATTTTGTTCTCTTACTTTTGTTAGAGGATGACACTCTATCCTCTCACCTTTATTAAAAAAATAACATTTCACCCTTTTTTTTTTTTACGGCAAACTACAGTAACCTCTTTTGAAGTTTTGTAAAATAACATCATGCCCTTCTATTTAGAAAATGACACTTTGCCCTCTCAACTTTTAAAAAATATAGACGAAGTGTAATTTTTAACAAAAAGTGAGAGGGCAAAATCTCATTTCTCAAAACTTCAAAATATGTCGTAATTTGCCATATTTTTTTAAAAGATAAGAGGACAAAGTGTCATTTTTTTTTTTTTTTTAATATAAGAGATGGATTGTCATTTTGCAAATCTCAAAGGAAAGTATTTATAATTTGCCCAAAAGAAATTCATTGATATCTTGACATGACAGTTAGACATTACGTTGTTTCAAATTTAATTAATTATGTTCCATCACCTTAAAATGGTTGGCCAACTAGAAAATAGTTCATGAGTTAGGTTTATAGAATTAATTGTCATGCTTGTGTTCTTCGCCATTATAGAAATCACAGGTAAATTGTGTGTTCAAAAATGGGGCAATACAAATAGTTAAATACCATAAACTTCTGTTGGCTTGAGGGGGAAAAGATTATATTTAGTTTAAAATAATATATTTTATGGTTCAGATTAAATATTATAGATTTAATAGTATATAAATTGTCGCGTTCATTTAAATGATACGGTATTCTATTTATTGTTATGTTCAAAAAATGATACGACAATCTATACATTGTTAAATTCATAAAATAAAATTTTAAGTATAATCTCTTAATTTTAAGTGAAATAGAGAAGATTCATGCTTGATGATATAGTAAATTTAGTAATCCCACACCTAATTTCTCAACAAGTCCATGCGGCCAAGACACCTTCAAAGTTCAAACTCTTGGAAAGCAGTGATTAAACTAAAACATCCAACAACCTACGGACGGCTTCAGAATTCTCCTCTACCGATTAAAACAAAGAACTTCAGCACCAACCTTACACACCTAACAACCATATAAAACACCCACACGTCTTTCTCACTTCATTTACACAATTTTATCTGTTAGGCAGCCTGAACTTAGAAAAAACTATGAACCCTAAACTCACACACAACTCACAAGAAGCATGTTCGGCGCCCACGATCAATTATCTATGGACTATAAAACGAGTAATGGAAAAAAAATGCAAATCTTGTGGTCAATAAAAGTTACCCCAGAATGTTCTTTTGGATAAGTCATATACGTGAGAACCTTACCTACTTGATAAGAAACTTCGCGCATGCAAATGCATTTTTTTAAACCTTACTAAGCACTCAATAGTGACATAAGATGCCTCAACTTTATTAACATATTTGTTTACTATATATAATTAGATAAGATAGAGATTGGTTGATATTTTAAAACCACAAATGATCATAGAAGAATATAAGTATTCTTATTAAGAGCATCATAATTGGACCGTGTCACTCATATAGGTATTGCTGTAAAAAAGAAAAGGAAATATATACTGATTGAAAGTAGCTTTTGAGATGATTTTAGGTTTTAGCTCATTGGATATATTATATATATATATATCATTGTACACCAAGCCAGCAAAAAAAAATCATAAAATGCTAAAATATTAAATATTAAAAAATAAATAAATAAAAAGATGATAGAGACTTGAGAGATTAGAAAGTAGATCGACGTGGCTCCACCTCAAGAACCTACATCTACAACATAAAACCTTAAACAACCATAGCTTTAATATTCAATTTGTGTCTTACAAGTTACAACGTACTCATTGAATGAAATATAATAATCCAAAAAATCACTGTGACAAGCAAAGTATTACTATATCACGGTGACTTATGATATATATTATATATAACATTATCCACAGTACTAATTATGCTATTATATAATTTCTGACAATGAAGATCAATTATAATTTTATTTTTCTAAACCCTAGTTACCTTTATTCTACTCTCTAATATACTTAGCTTAGGTGCCCCCACACTATTCTTAAGAAAATATGAATTATTTACGCCTGCTTGGGACAATTCAAAACTGAAAATACCAAATCACATTAGTCATTAGCCAGAGGTAGTGCTTTAAAATATTATTAAGAATACTATTATTGGCGCAAACTATTGTTTTTAGGGTCCTGTTAACGAGTGCCCAGGGCAATGGTTAAGGAAGCATTTAATGCTTTAATACTTCCATTTAATACAAAAATAACTTTTAAGGGTATTTTAGTCTTTCTATTTATTATTTTAATATTAAAAGTTCGTTATTTCCCGTAAAGTGCAATCATTTAATGCTCCTTAACCATTGCCCTAAGGGCACTGGTTAACAAAATCCTTGTTTTTATTCTAATTGTGTTCTGACTTCTGAGCCCCTCGAGAAGGTTTTGTCATATTAATGTTAGATCCATTGGCGATGATATGCCTAGGCGATTAACAAATCAAAAAAAAATTATTTTTTTGATGAATAAAAAGAAAAATGTATATGTATACATGGGGTAGTTCTAAGAAATTATGAAAAGAACTAAATAGGAAGCATTATATATTTACTTTTATTAAACCTTTAGACTAAAGCTCAAAATATGAGAGCATAAATGGGGAGCATCATCATATTAAAATCAAGAGAATATTTCCAACCTCCTTGTTTGACGATGTTGCACATCAGTGAGACTTTGAGAGAAAAAATTTGATGGGAAGTGATGTTTTCCAAATTCCAGCCCTTCTCCGAATGAGGAATAAATCTTACACTGTCGAAGTGTAAATAAATTAAACGGAATATCTTTCAAAGAAAAGGGGAAAGACAACAACCACTAGAATAAGCCCGCTTATCAACAAAAAGCATAAGTATGCATAACATTTCCTTAGTGAAATTGAAGTATTAGTTCAAGTAATTAAAGTAGCAGAGTAATCTTCCTCAGTAAAATATCTTTCCAACTTCTTAGTTCAGGAAATTAGCTCCTTGGCTTTTGTTTTTTTCACAATTGACAGGCGGCCAAGACAAGAACCCCATTAATCACGTTCTTACAAAATTTCACGTTTTCATATAAGGGTTTATAATCTTTGTATTTTTTTCTTTTTTCTTTTTATATATTTTAGATGTGAAAAATGAAAATCACGAGCATTCTTATATTAATTTAAACCATTTTTTTTTCATATGAATGTATTATCATTTCTTCCTTTCATTCATTAAGTCAAAATGAATATAGTTTTGGATATTCAAATTTCTCAATTATGGTTTACAAAAAGGTCTTCATGTGTTTGGCAAAAAAAATAAATACATGATTTGACTAACTTGTTATCATTAGTTATGGCTTTCCAAATATATGATCATGTTCTATGTTGGGGAATATGCAAACATGAGGTGTGGGGAAAGCAACGCTTTTTTAGGAGTTGAGCCCAGGCAGTCTCTAAATTTATCTAGAGTCCCCTTAAAGGCATAAATACTTCTCATAAAATATGAATATAAGAACTACATCATTCATGTCATCTTATTACCCAATATAACAAGTTTATAACATGAAAATATCATCAACAATAATCAAAACATTTCATATAAATATTACTCTCAAACGAAAAAATAAAAAATCATTTTTTTTTAGAAATTACAACTCAACCAAAGTTGAATAAATAATTACCAAAATATTCAAAGTTTAAAAGAAAATTACAACTTAGCCTAAATTCTATTCCAGACCGGAATATTGTTTTCATTTAAATTCTAGGTTGAAATGTCCAAAACACTCTGATATAGTCTGATATGTAAAAATTTATGCATAAGTACATGATAAAATTCAAAACATTACTTTGTAGATGAATTTAAGGAATGATAAATTCATGGATTAAAATAAATTTCCACATATAATTTAAGGACAAAAATATCTATTAGGTAGTAAATATCTTGGAGGTAGTAATCTAATAGTCTCCTCCTTTTTTTACTTGTTTTATATAACCAGTTCACAAGAATTGAATATATTTAGACTAGTCATTTATTATAACTATTAATTAAGAATTTTTCGAGTTCTTCATA
This sequence comes from Fagus sylvatica, assembly GCA_907173295.1. Lineage (NCBI taxonomy): Eukaryota > Viridiplantae > Streptophyta > Magnoliopsida > Fagales > Fagaceae > Fagus > Fagus sylvatica. Next base: position 19,062,390 of record OU015770.1, on the reverse strand, counting down.
GAGCCCGTTCTATTAATTAAGAATTGCTATCTTCGTTACAAAGAAATAACCTAACAAAAATAAAGGACAAAAATCATAATTAAACTCATGATTATAATATACATCTACCGAGAAAATGGGAAGGAAACCTCAAAACTAACGAAAGTGTTTTAACACATAAATTAATGGTTGTAAAGATTATATAAGCCCATGCTTTGGTCAGCAACTCAGCATGAACCACGAGTTGAATTCTTTATGTGAATCGAGGAGTAATAGTAATATTCCACAGTAGCGAATCAATTATTGACCCTTGCTGTTTAGTTTCTAATGTATTTCCTTGTCCTAAAAAGAAAAAAACCATTGACTCTGGAATCCTCTTAACAGTGGAATTGTTAGGTATTAACTGTTGTTAGATTAATAGGTGTTGTGTTCTCTCTTCGACGACATTGCAACCTCTAAAATCCATTATAAACATCCCAATTATATCTCTTTTTGGAATTTACGCGTGATTAAGAAATTTCCGGACAATGTCCTAGGATGATTAATGTTGAACATATTGAATAATATATTAGAAAAAACACACGCATCCCTAGGGCCTAGAATCACAAACAGCTGGCCCTCACTGAACCATACTGCCTCATATAAGTGAACATCAGAACATGTACAGAAGAAGATTTATTTTGGAGGATATGGACAATTTTCCGTGTCACGACAAAAAATCCACTCATTTCACCAAGTGGAAAATTTTGGTACCTGACGTGTCACGATATGGACATTCTGATCTTTATTAGAGGGTGATGGGTGATGGAGCCCAGTACATGACCTGCAGTAGGTGAAAGTCTAGACTAAAAAGCGTGTCATAAAGCTCTTAACTGCCAATGAATTTGAGTAGTTGATTGGAATGATCTCATTGGCCCACGTGTGGACTTACTACTTAAATGGATAAAATTCGTTGCTATCTCTATCTATTCTTATAAAATGGAAATTTCTAAGTATGTTCATATAAATTCAAAAATGTATAATTATACCAACGAGTTATCTATAGAGTTGACATTTTTTGTATTTAGTGGGACAAAATTGACAAAACAATTGTCCACGACTCATTCAAGGGAAATTAAGAGATTTTAAATTGAGAATTTGCAAATTACACTTTTACAATTTATTGGAAAGAAGGTAAAGGAATAAAAAGAATATTCTAATTATTTTTACATTTATAATTTGAACCATTAATCTCTTAAAAAATTATGCATGTGCATCAATTTACTTTGTGCATTAATTTTTTTTCTTAATTTCTTCAAATTATATACTACATTATAAAGATACTACACTTTAATAATTTATTCAGACTCTACAATTTTATTATTTCTTGAGAGGAGATGATTTATCATACGGTGAATGTCGGCAATTCGAGCCCGCTTATCTCCAACCCGTGAATATAGTTGATACAAAGTTATATGATAACACCAATTTTTTTTATTCGACAATTCGATCTATGATTTATTATTTATGGGCATTGATAAGATCTTTCCAATTAACAGAATCTTAGGATGACACAACCTTAAAGTTAAGGGCGAGATTTAAATGAGGAAAGGCTTACGGTGGGGAAAATATGGATGATACAAGAAACTAATGTGTATGTAACACGATTAATTTCATCATCAAGGTTTAATGTCAAATTTTAACATAAGGTTTTATTTGACGACACAAACATAATGTCAAAAGTGATTAATTTCTTTTTCTTTTTCTTTTTCTTTTTTTTGCTGAAAAAAGAACTATATTGAAAATCAAAACAATGGAAAGTTTTCCACTCAACCGTGTGGGAAGAGAACCAAAATGATTACACAATAAAGATCAATACCTTACAACAAGGACGGCAAAAATGACATACATCATAGCTCAGTGCCCTACAATAAAGGCGACAGATAATAAGTAAAGGATAGAGAAAAAAACAACAGCAGAAAAAATGAAAACACACCAAACAACACAAATACAACAAAAAAACACAAGAGTTGAAGACAATCTGGTAAATGGGAAGAGCAACAGTAGCTAGAAAATTTTGGTGTGACAAAAAGCTTGGACCATGGTCCCATCCAAGCAACCAACAGGGAAGTCAAATTAGGTTGTCCATGGCATCATACGACATGCAATTTGGGTATTAGTGCTCTCCAGAAGGAGGAGATTTGCCAGATCTTCCCCCAAATCACTTAGAGGATAGATAAGAAAAACTCGAAATGGGAGGAGTCTCCAAACCCGATGCTAACTGAGCATCCACGATTATTAGAGATCTCGCTACCTACTGGAAAATACATGTCTTGTCTTTAAGAGAGAGGAAGAGCATCGGAGTCTCGAGTCATCCAAAGACTCCGGTGAGTGACAAAAGAACCAGCAAAAATGGGGGCCGCAGGTTGGAGTGGGGGAAAGAGAAGGAAAATAGCTCAAAGGAAAGGGCAAGGGCAGTGGAGGCAGCACACGAGGGGGGCAAAGGCCACGCGTTCCAGATCGGACCATCACCGATCACGATCTCCTTCACACGAGAGTGAAGGTGGACCGCGCGAACCCCGAAAATGAGGAAGAAAGGTGGACATAGAAGGAGGAGGGGGGCGGCTAGGGTAAGGGAAAGAAAGGGGGGGGGGGGGCTAGTGTTTTTAGAGAGAAAGGTAGGATAACTCATTAAAAGCCCTTTACATATCACCTAGACACTCGCCCATTCCATGGGCACGCTAAGTGATTAATTATTCAATACTTAAATAAAGTGATTAATTATGCAAAATAGAAATTTGTAGGCTAAAATGGTATTTACATTTTTTTTTTTTTTTTATAAATGTAAGTGAGAGATTTGTTAAAGCTTTTTTCAAATTTCATCAAGTCCTATATGAGAGAAGTCTCGAAAGCTTACAATCAAGTAGTCCTTTTGATTTGTACATTTCCCCCTTGTCTCTTATGGGTCAAAATGAAACAGATGGGATTGGTTTAACCTAGTTCTTTCGAGTACATCCCATAAATTGAAAGGACTATAAGAGCATCTCCAAGAGTTCTGTATTTTGCTTACTATCTCCATATGTGGAGAGCCAAAATGAAGAAATGATGTTCCAACAGCTCTTCATTTTGCTCTTCAAATTGCCAAAATGCTACAGTAGTTTTTCACAAATGAAAAGCTACTGTACACTCTTCAGCTGAATAAAAAATTGTTTTTGACCGGCCCTATTTAAGTTTTTTTTTTTTTTTTGCACGATTTCTTCTCTCTCTTTTTTTTTTTTCCTTCTTTGTGCTCTCCCATTTGTTCTCTGTTCTCCATAGCTCTCCCCTCTGTTCTTTGCTCTCCATAGCTCTCCCCTCTCCTTTGTTGATTTTGTGGTAAGCGTGGTGGTTGACAGTTGGAAACAGGCTTGGGTTTGCGCTGATCTCGATCTCGGCGTGATAGTTTGTTTGTGCCGATCTCAGTCTCGACTTGAGTTTTTGCGCTGCTAATCTCAGCCTGGGGTGGTGGAGCCGTGCCGATCTGGTTCTACTGATCTGGTTTTGTGATGATGATATGGGGTGCTAGTCTGATTCAAATACTTGTACGGAACCTTCACGTGCTGCCCCCCCACGCTGATCTGATGGAGCAACACGTAGTAGTATACGATGATCTGAAGGTCTGGTGGAACTTCTCAATTCAGCAAAAGAGTGTCTCCGGTTGGAAAGAACAGTTTACAAAAATAAAAATAGGAGGGAGAAAAACATAATAATAAAAAAAAGAGTAAAAATTATTATTTTAATAAAAATAGAGAAAAAATACAGAGACTATTGAAAGGTATTTTGATAAAATGAATTTACTCTCTACATGTGGAGAATGTTTTACATATAGTGCTGGAGATGCTCAAAGCATTGGACCCATGCATGACCCCATTATTTCATACGGATATTACTAAAGATTGAGTTATTGATTTAAAAATCGAAAGGGACTCATGCTAAACACATGAGGGCACCCACTTTCGATAATTTTCTGTTTGGCTTTTTAGTAACTTACTTGTTTGAACTCTGTGCAAAAGAGAAAAGAGCTTATCCGTTACACCATTATAAAATGCTGACAATCAATTAAGGGTTAGAGCAAAGCAAAAACAGCACAAAGGAAAAGAAACAAAAGCACAGAACATTGCAACCCCATTTCAAAGTTATCATCATCAATGGCATCAAGAAAAATCTTCCATGCAAAACCCAGTTACATCTACTCAACCTCAGAGAGTGACAACATTAACCCAGTTGCTTCCAACAATCTCTTCGAGTTTGATGAAGCTGATGTTTGGAATTCCAATCATGTCTCACTGCAAGAGACCAAGAAAACATTGCCAACCCCGCGGCAACTTAAGAAAGTGACTAGGAAGAGAGACATGTTGGGGGACATGACCATGGTGGCATCGACGTCATTACCTATGAACGTACCAGACTGGTCAAAGATTCTTAAAGATGACTATAAAGAACATAGAAAGAGAGATAGCGATGAAGATGTAGATGATGATGACTATGAAGATCAAGATAACAGGCTTCCTCCTCATGAGTATTTAGCGAGGACTCGAGGGGCTTCTTTTTCAGTTCATGAAGGAGTAGGGAGGACTTTGAAAGGCATGGACTTGCGCCGTGTGAGGAATGCAATTTGGGAGAAAGTTGGGTTTGAAGGTTAGTAGTGGCTAAAGAAGGACTTCGAATGCATTAGAGTAAGAAGATTAGAATTATTGGGTATTTTGTTAGGCCAAAAATTAAGGTCAATCTCACTCTTTTCTTTCTTATGATCTTTTTCTCGAGGACTAATTTGAGCATCTTCTTATTTTTATTTTATTTTCCTCTTTTACCTTCTTTGGGTGTCTGAGTTTTATATAGAGAATCACTCATGCATGTAACTCTTAACTTTGGGATTGAACCTAAATCTCAATGATCATCATGGTTTCATATACGGCCATACTTTGTTTGTTTGTTTCTTTTGTTTCTTTTTTTTCTTGTATGGTTTATTTCATTTTTATGTTAATGCTATTTTGGGGGGGTAATTAATTCGTTCTGGAGATTGGATGAAAGTTAAATTGCAAAGGAAATGAGCAAGGTGACGTGAACTCGTATGATTGGTGGTTGGTAAGAAAACTACAGTTTAGCTAGAACAACCCTTGGAAATAAATTCATGTCCCTCAAATCTAGCCCTTTACTAATTGTTTTTTTGCTAAGATATATAGTCGGTTATTAATTTTAAATGATTTTTTGTTCATAAATTGTAAAGAAAAATAGATTAAACATTGAACGTATGTGTAAGAAAACATGGAGCTTAATTAATTACCTTAAGACCTTATCACCTAATTTTAGATGTCACATGTTAGTGGAGTCCCATGTTGAGGAAAATAAAGTCTAAAATTAATATACATGAATGGACTCGTTTCCCATGAATTGCCAAAACTTTAAAAAGCTTCAACAGCAATATGCTCGCCATTCAATGTATCTATCTAGACTTTTTCTAAAAGTTTTTACATTGGGGGGAAAGGAAGGGGAAAAAGGAAAAAGGAAAAAGAAAGAAAGAAAGGAAAAAAAAAATCCATAATTTGAAGGCACCTTGTCCAAATCTGAATTTGACTGATAGGCCATCGCTGACAAATTAAATACCAATAAGTGTAATCCAAAACACATTGTAATTAATTTATCTGGTGGTAATAAATTATCAAACAACTTATTACCAGGGGCGCCGCTTGATTCTGTTCCTAATCCCATGGTTTGTTTTCAATTAGTACTAGTCTATTTTTCTCCACCGATTAATTAATTATGGTTGCTTCATAAGGATACTTAAGCTTTTGGACCACTAGGAAGGCTTCACGTTAGTTTTCATGGTTGATGCATATTGGTTAAATTGGTGCCATAGGTTGCTGTCAAGAAAAAGCAACCTAAGAATAGGCTTCCTTGTTACACTGCAATAAAGTTGGAGGTGTACATTATGTCCTTCCTCCGTCAGATGAGAAATGTGACAGCAAAGATCGGTCTGTGTGGTTCAAAAGTACTATTGGACTTTTACCCTCCGGGCTAGTTAGTATGTAAGGTCTCAGGCTCTCAAGCACACAACTCCGAAACACAACTTTTACTTGTGGTTGGTTGTTTATATCCAGAATTTGTCAACAATAGTTGTTCTCCTCTTACAGGAGAGATGTACGTCAAAGAAGACAAATAAACACCAGCTAAGAAGAGATGGAGTTGGGGTTCCAACTTCCAAGTCATAAAAGGACAAAGTTTTTCTCTAAAGCATTTGGGAGGAAAGTCTGAGAAGTTAAAAAATTATCCACATGGAATTTTAGTCATTTGAACTTTAGTAAATTTGACAAGTGGATGGTACAATGAAGTACCACCTAATGGCTTTATCAAAAAAAGAAGTACCATTTGACAAGTGGATGGTACAATGAAGTATCACCTAATGGCTTTATCAAAAATAGAAGTATTATCTAATGGATTAGCTTGGAGAAAAACTTTATCCTTAAAATATATATATATATATATATATATATATATATATATATATATATATTATTTCTCTCATATAGTGTGTGAGGCCTACATAGTTAAATACCCACGTGCCGAAATAAGATCCCTCCATCTTGTTGGAAATGAAGATTTCATAATTAGGATTTTACTTCATGTATTTACTCTGTACAGAGTGATATCAATTAAAATTTTAAATAACCTAAAAATAAACACTTTTTATTCTAATTTGAATCATGAAATAGATCAGTTCTAAATGGAAATAAATCATTAAAATTTTTAAATAACCTAATAATAGATATACATTTAAATATGTAATATTTAATTTAAATCATAAAATAGATCAACTTCAAATGAAATATATCCATACATGAGATATCTTCACCCCAATTAGGTTGCTTTCATGATCCATGTAGCTACGGAAATTCAATGTCCAATGAATGATGTTTAATCATTAATGGCGCTCAAAACAACCTCTATGTGTAACTAACCAGCTTCCTGGTTGGTTTGGTTTACAAAGAACTCTCCCACAAGCTTTAATGGTCTAAGCTGAATTTGCCTAGAGTTTTTATTTTATTTATTATTGAAACCTAGAGATGGGTTAGTTCACTCTCTTTACTCTTTACCACCCAAGTCCTCTTATCCATATGTATCGGGTAAATATTACGATCCCTAAGCTACTCTAGCAGTGTACTCTAAGTGGGTTTTTTTTTTTTCGTTAATTTGTATAGTAGAAATGTACGAAAACAATAATAGTGTTTTTTTCTAAAAGGAAAAGTAGAAGGGAAGGGGCCAACCATTGCCTGTAAGAAGAATTTCATCTTGTCATGGTAGAGATGATGACAGGTTATGACGGTGTCAGATAATGGTTCCCCCTTCATGCCTTGTTGGATCTTGATCGATTTTGTGACTAATTTAAAATATATATACTAATACAAAAATTTATAATTAATAAAGCAAATCTTTACCAAGTGCTATTATTCCATAATTTAAAACAAATTCTTAATACTAATATAAAAAAAATCCACACAAAATTATTTAACAAGACAATAATATAAGTATCAATGTATCAACATAATTTCAAAAATAAAAGTATTTTACCAAGCAATAATACTAAAAAATAAAAACCAAATTTTATCACTAATACAAAACACAAATGTCACACTAAATTTCGTAACAAAATAATAATATATACAAAGTCTCAATGTATCCAACATTTAATTATTTTAAAATAGAGTAAAAATACCAAGCTCTTCATGATCATATTGTAATCATAGAAAATATAATAAAAAAAAAATGGAGAATTGAAATTAAAAAAAAAAATAGGTTGCAGCTTTTTTTCTTTTTATTTTGTCTTTAGGCAAAATGATAGAACAACTTTCCATTGTGCCACCATTAAAGGAACTTTTTAGTAATCCAAAACAAAAAAAATCCGCATAAAAAAAAACCACTTTTAGTGTTAAAAGATAATTTTATTTTGGGCTTTGATACATGGTTTTGACTTTTATTAAGCGAGAACTTCTGTTAATTTATTAAGGCGAAACAAGTCTATGGAGGCGAGTTTTGACTCCAAAACTCTTTTTGTTTTTGAGGCGACTCTATAGTGTATAGTGTATAATAAGTGTCGGTCGCCTTAAGTCAGTGCAATAGATCCAAACCCGAACTGAAGAGTTGGTCCGGCTTCCTTGTAAACCAAAGTAATGGGGGGAGGACAAAGGAGGAGAATCTTGGTGGGTTTGGCGGTGGCTATGTTTTTAGGAATAGCCGTGTACTTGAGGCTATGGACCATCGATTATTCTTTTTCTTCTGATGATTCCGAAATCCTAAGGTTTTTTTTTTTTTTTTTTTTAACATTTCTTTGTTTTATTTTTTTTTTGTTATTAAACGAGGTTTTTAATTCTGCTCTTTAAATTTTGGTAGGAGACAGTTTGATCTTGCGAACAGGGAAGCAATGGATGAATCTGCGGAGTGGAGGCTTAAATATGATGTGGAAGTAGAGAGGTCTACCGAATGTGTCAAACAACTTAATCAGGTACATAAACTTGTTTCTTGCGCTTTTGAATTATTGTGTTTCTATGATATATTTATAGCTCAAATCATAGGATTTTTGTGAAATTAAATGAAAGATATAATTAATGTACCTTTGTGGCTAGTGAGAATTATCAACTTCTAAACTGAATTTGTGTTTTGCTTAACCTTGGAATAGTTTATGTACTAAAAGGTTTCTAATGCAAGTCTGTAAAAGCTGTACCCATGAACTAATATTTGTGCTGTTGTGAATTTCAAATTGGATGAAATTGGATAATGAGTTGGTGACCTTGCACTCTATGGATGCCTGTGCAAAATGCAAATATGGAGTATGACATTTAAGCTATAATCCTACATTGAATAAACCATTTTGGGGGCAACTAAAAAGATCTTGTCACTGTGATGTTACTTAGTGACTGTAAATGGGATTTGGCCAAATTTAGGAAGTTCATACTTTATACGCTAAAGATTCATAGGCAATGCATTCCTCCATGGTCTCATTGTGAGGATATGCTTTCTAATCACCCTTGCAACCTCTACTACCTATCTAAAAGTTCATCCAAGCTACACACCTTTGCTTACCCCTCCTCCCCCCAAAAAAAGAAGAAGTGAAAAACTAATCAAAAGACACTTGGGACATTTCCAACATGGTAACTCAAAAATGGCTTGTTAAGAGTGTTTTTTTTTAATGAGTAAGTCTTGGCTCAAGGAGAGGGGAAATACGAGATTTGAATTAGTGACCTCCGCTTTATAAGGCATGATCCCAACCAATTGTGCTATCCCTTGGGGGTTGAATGGTTAAGAGTGAATAATGCGCATGGTGGACTGGATGCTTTGGAACATCATTTAGATGTATCAATATACAGCAGTTGGAATAGTTGACCCAATGACACCTACTCATTTGCGTTAGCCATCTAATCGTTACAACTTACATGAAATACTTTTTCCTAATTGGCAGTTGCTTTTTCCATACTCCAGTACTGTATACACTATAGAATTATGAAACTTATTTATTTTTTCTGTTTCTTCCCCTTTTTAGAAGTATACCAAAGGTTTAACAGCCTCTCTTCCTTTGGATTGAATGAGTATGTATCTCCTTGACAGATTAAGGGATCTTTTGAGAACAAGGTGGATGATGCTCCTAGCATTAACCAGAAATTGGCAATGCTACAAAAGGTGACTCTTTGCTTCATATCATCATGATTTCTCATGTACTTTCCTTTTTCTTTCTCTCAATATTTTATTTGACGTTTTTTAGGATGCAGTCGTTTTCTGCATCACGGGAAACACCCAAATTCAACAGCTTAGTTGAGAGTTGCTTGCACATTAGTATCAAATACAGTGCTTTAGTTAAATTGAACTTTTACTATATCCCCTGAGCACTGTGTTGAAAGCAATTGTTGATATTTCTTCAAAAAGGCCAGTAAAAAAAGTTTTTGTCAAATATGCTTTTTAATTGGTTTTTCGCATCTGTAATCATGGAGGACCATGGAGTATTGGAGTTAACTTAAAATTTATATTCAGCTTGAGTTTTATCTTCTTTTTCTTACAAATTCAAACATTACCAGGAAAATACAGCCTTGCTTGAAAGGGTGGAAGCCTTAAAACAGGAGCTTGAGGATGCAAAGCTGAAGTGCAACTTGCATAAGATTAATTGATCACCATAAATTTGATATTGGTTTGAAGAGAACTCCGCATATTAGCATGTCTTTGACTTTGAGGGAAGCAATACTTTCCAAGTGCAAGTTTATTCAACCATATAAATGGTTCCTTCTCAGCTATCATGTAGAATGCTTAGTACAACTGATATTTCAACTAAGAGCTGTTGAAAGAATGCCGACTCTGGCATTCTTACTTTTTTCCTTTCCTTAATTGCTGCGGGAAGGTTGGGTTGGTCACAGAATTTCAATCTTCTCACTCATGTAAATTGTTTTTTAGGAGGAAATCTCTTGTCAACAGAACTTCTTGAATTTTGGTACAAAGATTTGTTTGGTTGTAAAAGAGTAAATTTTGTATGTCATGTAAGAGTCATCACCTACTTTAGATGTATAGGCCCGTGAATCTATAAAGTTCTGTTTCAAAATGTTTTGCATGTGTTTTCATGTGGTTTATATGTTTTTTTTTTTACCCCTACTACAATTGGGGTAATACAGAGATAGGCTTGTGTACCTTAATTTTTAGTCAAATGTTGCTAGCTAATAGCTATGTTATAGGACAGAAAATTTGGTTGTATTCTTTCGGGACTTCTTTTGTTCTTGTCTCACATAGTTGTCTAGCTAATATCACTTGTGATAAACATTTATTATTTGTTTTTTACATAAAGGGCTTTAGCTCTTTCACTGGAGTAAGAGAAGCGTGTGTAAGTATGCTAGTGTGTGCAAAGTATGTGCAGTAAAATGTATGTAATGTTTTAAAGTGTCAATAAAATTTTCGATTTAACCAAGAGATCCTTAGTAATTACATTTTATATTTGGATCAGACATTCTCTTCCTGTTTTCATACTTTAAAATTGTGAAAACGCATTTGTAGTGCAAATCCCAACATGTCACAAGTTCAGGTTGTAACTTGTTATATCTTCAATGAATTTCTTTTAGCTGTAATCCTTCTTGTTACTGATAAATGGCTGCCTGGTGAATTGGCAGCTCCTCCTCCCTAGAGGAGTGTCTGTGGTCACACTTTACGAGTCTTGCTATCTCTTCCAGGCAACATGATACTTTTACTTTTTCAACCTGGGAAATTAATAGTGTCAAGACTCAAGAGCCGCTCTAAGCAAGCCTTGCACACACCCTTGTTCCTTTAAAAAATGCTTCTAAATAGCGAGCCATGCAATACTCATGCTTCCAAACTATATGCTTTGTTCTAAGAAACCAATGTCTAGTTTGATCCAAAAAAGGAAAAAAAGAAACGTTGGTAAGAGAAATATTTCCTTTCTTCTTTAAGGTGTTATTCAACAGAATCTTAAGAGTACATACTAGTAGTCGGTTAGTCGGTAATCCGTGTAACGTAAGGGAAAGCTTAATATAATATGATTTTTTCTATCTTTTATATTTTGTCTAAATATGAAAATTGATAATTATTAGAAGACATTTATTATGATCGTGTTTGTATATATGAAATAATATATTATTTTTATTAAAGAAAATATGATTTTTTTTTTTTTAGAATAAAAGTTAATAGTTCTATTGAAAAGAGGAATCCGAACAAAGTTTAGAGACTAATTTTGGTGGAACAGACTCCAGCCAGATTTCTAAAGACTCATTAAGTCTAGCTCATTTAGCGAGCAAATGGGTAAGAACATTTCCATCCCGTTGCACATGCTTAAAATGAACAGAATATAAACCATGTGCTATCTGTTTGATGTCTTCAATAATGTGTCCATAAATAGTTGAGCACGGGCCAGAGAGGAGTAGAGCATCCACTATTATTGTTGAGTCCCCCTTCAGATCGATCTCCATGATTCCCAAGTCCTTTGCAAATTGTATAGCACATCTTGCTGCCAATGCTTCAAACGAATGTGGAAATGGCACTCTCTGGCATAAGGACCCCATGACTTCACCTTGGGCATTTCGAATTATAACTCCCAAACCTGCTTCATTTGTATTAGTGAAAATTGCGTCATCACAGTTCACCTTATACCTCCCTGTCGTAGGTGGTTTCCATTTGATAACGTCTGATGATCTTGGCTGCATTGAGAGTAGTGGGAATTGATCTTGTCCGTTTGTAAATTTCGTAAGTAATTCTTGGGCTCTTGGAACAATCCGTGTAATCGGGTCAGTGGGTTGTTGCATTCTCAAGCGGTTCCAGTGATACCAAATAAGCCAACTAACCATGGTAAAGAGCTGCAACTTAGTGGTAGAAAGCATTTGTGTGCACTTATACATGAGGTCCATAAAGTCCAGATAGGGTATCTCATATAGTTTCCTCCCCCACGGAAAAGTTTGCCAAACTGTTCGAATTGTTTTGCATTGCCAGAGAGCATGAAGGGCCGTCTCCACCCGATTGGTACAATTTGCGCATCTAGAATCATCTAAAATGTGTCTATGGTACAGTTTACTTCGAGTTGGCAGAGACTCATGGAAAGCTCGCTAGAGAAAGTGGCGTACTTTAGGAGGAACCTGTAAAGATCAGATTGTTTGCCACAGCTGGGACAGTTTTGTAGTGTCAGATGGGCCTGGGTCAGCTTGGGCTCTTTTTTTCATTAAGAAGTGATAACCACTCCGAACGGCATATACCCCATTTTTGGTGCCCCCCCATACTAGAGAGTCACTATGATTTCGAGAGCTTAAAGGGACCCCCAATATAGCTGCTACGTCATGGGGTAAGAATGTTGCCATTATCAACCCCTCCTTCCACGTTCTTGATTAATGATCAATGAGATGTGCTACCTGGGACAAGCATGGGTTAGTGTGGCGTGGTGAGGTGATAAAGTGGTGGTGTGGAGTAAGGAGCCACCTATCTCCCCATATTCGGATGTCGGAACCAGTGCCAACTCTCCAAATTGAGCCCTTCTTTATGAGATCTCTAGCACTCATGATGCTTTTCCAGGCGTAAGAACTTGTTGAACTCAGCTGGGCTTCTAGGATTGAGCACCTGGGGAAGTATTTAGACTTGAACACCTTGTAAAAAAGTGAAGATGGATTATGCAAGAGACGCCAAACTTGTTTTGCTAGGAGTGCTTCGTTAAAGCTGCCCAACTTTCTAAACCCGATTCCACCATTAGCTTTGGACTTACATAATGTATTCCAAGGTAGCCAATGCATCTTTCCCTTATCTCCACCTTGACCCCACCAAAATCTTCGGATTAAGCACTTCAATTTCCTTGATTATGCGGTTTGGGAGTCGAAAACAACTCATGGCAGAAGCGGGAATTGCTTGGGCCACTGATTTGATTAGGATTTCCCTACTTGCTTGTGAGATTAATTTTTCTTTCCACCCTTTGAGTTTACTCCAGACGCTTTCTTTTATTTGAGCAAAGCTTGAGTACATTGCTCTGCCAATGAAGGAGGGTAGGCCCAAGTATCTCTCATATTGTTTAATTACGGGGACACCAAGCATATCTTGGATAGCAGCCTGAGCAGAGTGTGGAGTGGATTTGCTGAAAAAAATGGTAGTCTTCTGTCTATTTATTTGTTGGCCCGATGCTTTCTCATACTAAGTAAGAATGCCTTGAATTCGATCAACATCCGCTGTGGTGGCCTTGCAAAACAGTAATGAGTCATCAGCAAAGAAAAGGTGGGTGATTTTTGGACCCCCTCTGCTTATTGAGACTCCTTTAAGATCACCTGCAATTTTTTCTTTTTGTAACAAAGAGTGGAATCCTTCTGCACACAAGAGAAACAAGTAAGGTGATAAAGGGTCACCCTGGCAAAGACCCCGAGAGGGTTTGATATAGCCATGAGGTTTTCCGTTAACAAGAATGGAATAAGAGACAGTAGATATACATTCCATCATAATTGTTACCCATTTTAAGTGAAAACCCATCCTTTCCATGACCCGTTTAAGATATTTCCACTCTACTCTATTATAAGCTTTACTCATGTCGAGTTTCAGCGCCATAGAGCCCAATCTCCCTGTTTTCTGATGTTGCATATGGTGTAATGTCTCGAAAGCCACTAGGATGTTATCAGTAATTAATCTTCCCGGAACAAAAGCACTCTGTAATTCTGACACAATCTTTGGCAATAAAATTTTGAGACGATTTGCCAAGACCTTTGAGATAATTTTATAGATGACGTTACACAGACTTATTGGTCTGAAATCCACCATTGCTTCTGGGTTTTGAACTTTTGGAATGAGAGTGATATAGGTGTGATTTATGGCTTTCAAGATCTTCCCCGTATTGAGGCAGGTGAGTACTGCTTTAGCGACTTCATCTCTAATGAGATGCCAATATTTGTGATAGAAAAGTGGAGGTAGGCCATCCAGTCCTGGCGCTTTTAGTGGGGCCATTTGTTTCAGTGCTACTGCCACTTCGCCTGGAGTAAACTCTCTGCTGAGTTCTTCATTCATCTCTTCCGTGACCACCGGCATAATGTGCTCAACAACTTGTTTAATCTGATCTGGGTTTGCTGTTTGAAACAAAGAGTTGTAGTAATCAATGAATAGTGCTGGTACCTAGGCATAATTTGTAGTCCACAGACCATCTGGGTTCTTAAGTTGATATACATGGTTTCGGCGTTGCCCTTGTGTTGCTCGGCAGTGGAAATAATGGGTATTCCGGTCACCGACTTTCAATCATTCTGCCCGAGATCGCTGTCGCCATAATCGTTCTTCTTTTGCTAACAGGCTGTGCAATTCTCCCTTAAGAAACCCGACCTGATGATGCTCACACCCTTGCATATAAGCTTCCTCAGCTTGTTTCAAACGGCTCTCAACCTCCTTGATTTTTGTTTTGATATTTCTAAAACTTTGCTTGCTCCATAACCGCAATCCTCAACGGTAAGCATGAATTTTTCCCCATACGGAGAACATAGGAACTCCAGTCATTGGTTTTTTCCAAGCATTTGCTACTACATCTTCACAACCTTGGTTTGATGTACAAACTTCTTCAAACCGAAAGGCTTACGGGTTGATCGCACCATTGGGTCCGTGCTTACCCATAATGGTTTATGGTCTGACCACCTACCATCCAGGTGGTGGACTCTAGCTGATGGGAATCGGAGTAACCATTCCGGCGTCGCCACTACTCTATCTAGCCTTTCCCACGTCATGTCCCCCACCTTATTATTTGTCCAAGTGAACTTAGGGCCAGTGAACTCAAGGTCAACAAAGCCACAATCACCCAGGACATCACGGAACATCTGCATTTGACGTTCTGATCTATTATGGCGCCCTTGCTTCTCTTCAAGTCCACTAATTTGTTGAAATCCTCCATGCAGCATCATGGTAACGTATTTTGAGAGTTGAGTCGTCGAAGCAAGGTCCATGATTCTTCACGATTATAGGCTTCTGGGGCTCCATAGAAGCCTGTAAACCTTCATGCATTTGGTGAGTTTTCATCCACAACTACGTCAATATGTGAAGGCGAGAAACTCTGAACTCTGATATTGACACACTTCTTCCATAGGAGGCAAAGTCCTCCTCCTTTATTTCGACTGTTTGCAACAAACTTATTATCAAATTGTAACTGACATCGTAACCTTTCCAACGATCCTTCATCCTGCCATGTTTCTATCAAGAACACAACAAAGGGATCTTGTGCACATACCAAACATGCTATCTCCTGAACTGTTCATGGGTTCCCAAGCCCATGATAGTTCCAAGCTAGGCAATTCATGGCTCTCGGTGGGGCTGTCCCACAGCCTCCGCCGACATGGAGTCATTGACGACTCCGCAATGTTTCTTTGAGAACTGATCATTATCAATCCTGTCATCCAGAGAATAAGATGATCTTTTAATATGAATGGGGTCAAGTGGTGTACCTGCGGAACTGCCTTGAGTTTCTGGCTAGCTTTTTCCATGACTTTTTTGCTAACTGCAGTTTTGGATCCTTTGTTTTCAATTGAGTTTTATTTGTGATGTCCCCGAAGGCAGTACGTGGGCCTTGCACTGCTGGTGGTTGACCCTTATCAGAAGGAGTTCTTAATGTTGTGGTGGCATTCTCTTTCTCCAGTAGTTTCATGATGCTCTCCGTAGTGGGGGGATAATAACTCAATGCTGAATCAATATCCCGCAACTGACTCTCAAAATGATCCTCATGCCTTATTGGTTGTGAGGGTAACGGTGTGCATACCAGATTTTCCTCCATTTCCATTTGGACCGCGTGATCCTCGTGGGTTGGTGATTGGGTTGTCAGCGGTTCAGCAGCTTGGGGTGGTGGTAATGTGGTGAAGGGAGATGGTGGTAGTATTGTTAGAGAGTGCGGCTGTGATGGTGCTGTAGTGGTGTATGGCGGTGATGGGATAGTTATTGGTGAGGTTGGTGGGGGAGGTATATATGGTGGGGTGGAAGGGATAGGATTTATAGGGGGTGAGGGGTGTTTGAGATGTGGTCGGTATCTGGTGGTTTGTGGAGATGGTGGAGGTGGCTGATTGGGATTTTCGGGGGTTGGCTTTCGAAGTATGCCCTCCACTTTGATTTCCGTTTTTTGCCAGGGTCGTTCATTGGAGGCTCGCAACCATGCTCCAAATTGTTGATCTTCCAGTCTTAAGGTGTCTTGGTTTCGCAACCAGAAGGGACAATCCTTATCAGTATGAGTTAGGTAACCACACCAATAGCAGAAATTTGGGAGCCGTTCATATTTGAATGAGATCCAAGTTTCTTTATCTTTCTCCAATTTAGCTCTTCGTCCCTTGCATAGTTGTTTTGTAATATCCACACTTACCCGTATACGCATGGCTTGACCACCACCTGCAGACTCACCACCTTCAGAGACATGAGCTATCTTGCCCAGGGAGGATCCAAGAATGGTTGCAGCCTCATGGTTCATCCTACGAACAGGTATACCATGCAATTGCACCCAAAATGAGGTGTTTTTGAACTCCACCTCGGCAATGGCTTTATCTTCCTTGATTCGCTGGAATACGACCAGATGTTTATCATAGGCCCATGGTTCTCCCTGCATAACTCTTTCCCTATTGGCTTCATCCTCAAAGACAAACACCAGAATGTTATCATTCATATCCCTGACAGTAAAGCCGTGGTCAGTCCTCCACATTGGCTTGAAAGTGCGAGCCACCGATTCAGCATTCAGGGCCCTACGTGTTAGGAACTTTGCTGCCAGGCAGCTTTTTGGTTGATCTGCTGTCGAGATTAAATCCACCAGGTTGCCTTCATTCTCAGATAATCAGAACTTCTCCCATAACCCTTCTAGAGACTCCATAAGTGTATGTACAGGACAGACGACACAGAGATGGTATAAATGGATAAATAAGCATTGAAGAAAACTACTAAGATCCTACTAGAGAAATAGAAACCTTGTACGCCGACAAGGACTATTTTTCTACTAGTGGCTAGGGTTTGACAAAGTAATTCCCTAGGTCAAAGAAACTTAAAGAAAATATGATGTATCTATACTATAATGTAAAATCGAAACTTTTTGACTTTTGGTTGACCTCATAATATTGCGCTATATAAGCTTTTGAGTTCTTACAATTTTACACCTCATTATTTTAATATATATATTTTCTAATTGAATTTAAATTTTATTCTATAATTAAACATTCTATTAGAATCTTGACACATCATATTTTCTTTAATAGTAAGAATATATTGTTCCATATATATAAACACAAACATAATAAATGTTATTCTATAATTAAACATTCCATTAGAATCTTGATACATCATATTTTCTTTAATAGAAAGAATATATTGTTTCATATATATAAATACAATCATAATAAATGTCTTTTAATAAATATCACGATTATCAATATTTATTTTTAGACAAAAAATAAAAGAGAAAAAAAAAATCATATTATGTTAAATTTTCCCATGCGTTGCACGGGTTACCGACTAGTTAAAATTGTAATGGAAAGTTTAATTATAGAATAAAATTTAATTCAATATATATATATATATATATATATATATATATATATATATATATATATATATTAAAATAATGAGGTGTAAAATTGTGAGAACTCAAAAGCTTATGTGGCGCAATATTATGAGGTCAACCAAAAGTAAAAAAAACTTCGGTTTTATATTATAGTATAGAATAGATATGCTTCACAAAGTGTGTTGGTTAGCTCTTTTTTTTTTTTTTTTTTTTTTTTTTTTGAGCTTATTTAATTTATTTGTTTATCTTGAGTTTTTTACCTCACTTTTTCTAGGTGTAACTGCAACTGTATTTTTAATCATTTTCAGCAAATAAGTCAACATGTAGCTATATAACCTCCTCTCTAATTAACTCTTTCAAACATTCCAATTTTGGTGACGGTTGGACCCTTTGACTGCCTGTCCTGAAAAAGATTTCAAGTCCAGATAAGAGATAAATGCGAAAGATGTCATGGAAACTAGAAAGGCTTTTTAAAATTGTTACAGTCATAAATCATCAATTCTTCTTGTAATTCATATCTCTCTTTACAAAGTTACTCTAATACTCTCATGTGCTTTCAGAATACAACAATTATTATCTTAACGATGGTTATAGCCTAATCCTTCATTAACATAATTATGCATGCCCTTCAGGCAAATGGTTACTATAATTAAATAAAAAGTTGGGGGAGATCACAACTCATCTGATTCCTAGCTTGTAAAATAATAGTTATTATTGTAACAGAGACACTGTTTTTCAATCTGGGGTATTGGTTGAGCAATCAGGATCATTAGGGTTAGTTTTTAGTTCTTGGAGAAATCTTGTTATCGTCTGCACGAACACTTCGTTGTTGTCAGGTTGGCTTGAGGAGGTAGGGGCAGCAGTAGAAACACTGCTCTCTCCTGAACCCTACAGAAATGATGTAAAATATTATTGATGAAACCACATAAAATTAAAATGGTAATCATAAAATAAATCCGCTATAAACCTTAAGATTTGTGGGCCATCTCACTTATAATCTTACATATTTAGACTCTACCATAACATATTTTATTCCCGAGTATCGCTGAATCATTGATACAAAATCATTTTACAATTTTTTTTTTTTCACAATTTATTAAGATGGTAAGTTATAATTAGTACAACATCATTTTCACATGAGTCCACCAGTGATACTACATTTTTTATATACGAATCACAACATAACTCAACTTAACATTTGTGAAATGTTTTGTATCACTAAATGTATTGTTTATTGCACAAAGCCACACGGCACATATCTAAATGTGCCATTTTCCTGCTAGTAAGACCTGCATGCATATATGCACCCAGCACATATTCTTCTAAAATGATCTTGTGCATGCTTGGACAACTTATAGTTTTATATCAGACAAAAAGGAAAAAGAAAAATGTATGAAACTTATGGTCTTAAATCAGTCATGTACGTTGTAATTTCATCATCTACAATTAACTACATCAGCATAATAGATATACTATAGTTGGTTAGTAAAAGATCTTAGGAAGGATACCCTTCGTCGCTTCGGCAGTCTGGTCTTCTTAGTAGTGTTCATTATTTCAATGAGCTCGTCAAACTGAAAAATAGAAAACAAACAAACCCAATTAATCAGATTAATATTCACTTATAAATTTATAAACAATATTGCCCTTATGAACTTCTGTTTACCTGAATTTTCACAAGTGTGTGTTTTCTATAAAAAACATCAAACAATATATATCTTACCTGTTTTACCATCTTATCATACTTCTTTACACACTGATAGAGCCTTCTCTCATCATCAACGTGGTTGGACATTATCAAATTAACCAAGTACTCTCTCGCTCTCTCTTAGGGTCAGATTGTTGAAGATTACAAGGAAGCTCATATGTTATATATAGATAGTTAAGGTCTTAAGGAGTGTGTCAATAGCATGGGAATAGATATGGTTAATTACTTTAAGAAACTAATCAGATATGGCCGTTACCAACCGCCCTCTACAGAGGCATATATAGAAAGAAGATAAAAGACCGTTATACATCTTTGCCCGGCATATATTCTACATTACGCTTTCAAACATTATCCTCGTGATGATGAACTTCGTCAAAGTCTTCTCTAGTAAGAGTGAGAGAGAGAGAGATGACTGCAACAGCAAAAGCTTATTCCCACGAATTAAGTAAGAGAATCCAATAAGAAGATAGAGTAAAACTAAAACCCTTACCAAATAATGGGAAACTAAACTTTCATTAACGTTGTTACATACTACTCACTACCACCATAATATATATTTAGCAAAAAAAAAAAAAAAAAAAAAGACTACCACTATAATATAATTGGAGGAAATAATGCAAAAAAGTATTAAGTGAAGGTTAAAAAAAAAAAAAAAAAGTCCTCTTTGGATCAAGTGATATTAGAGGTTTGCTATATGGGGGAATACACTGTAAAACTTATCCTCTATTCGAGTACATGATCATAGCATGAGCATATAAGCAACAATATTATATCAGTTGTGATTAAAAGAATATACCTGAATCCATTGATGAAATTGATGAAAGCAATAGGGCGTCTTCTGCTCTCTTGCTCTCTTAAGTTCAAGTCTAATGAGGAAACTTCAAAAGTGACGGTAGGTTAGAGTGAGAGCAGGGACCCCTATAACCCTATATTTATATTATAAATATAAGGCCTTGATGTAAACCCTAAACCCATAAAGGATTTACCCAACTTAGGCCCACACATTAAAATACCCATGTCCTACATTATTAAATGTAGGTAAGGTGCACCAAAGCCCAATAAACAATATATGATCACATTAAACTTAATGAGCTTTACCGGTCAACTCTCTGTCATACGGGGCATCCTATCAATTCGGTTTTAACACAAAAGAATGCTGCTCACAAAATAAAATCTTACATACACAAGTGGCTTTGGCTTTGAGAGCGCCTCAACCAAAATAAATGGCTCCATATACATGAGAAAAGCCAAATTATTTACGATAATTGTGTCCAATATCTGATGATTGTAATTAACGAATGCTTAACCTCTCTTAAGTTTTAAAATATTATTAATTTAAATTCTATTGCCAAAGATTTGTAAAAATTTAAAAGAGGTTTCACTATTTATTTTAAATTATTTTAACCACCAACCATAATTTTTTAATAATATAAGTTGAGTTTTACACGTTGTGCTTGAGTTATGTGGCTCAACGTAAGTATCACACATTATACAATGTGCTTTCTATAGGGGAGTGCAAAGAATTTTTTTTAGAAAAAATATTATTTTCATTACCTTGTTTGTGAGTATAATAGATGTTCCATTCCTTTCCCTCTTAAGCCTTTTTTTTAATCCTCCAAAATTTGAGAGGAATCAAAAGAAACTGAATATGTTTTAATGAATTTTTATTTGAAGTTTCCATAATATCCTTCTTCTTATTTTCTTAATACATATACCCAATTTTTTATTAAAGAAATTATATAATAGTAATGTTGTTATAAAAATATTTATTTCCATTCCTTTTCATTCAATTCTCAAATAAAGTTACTTTACATTCAATTTTTTTCTCTTCTAACATCCAAACAAAAAAGAGATAAATATTTTATTCATTTCCATTCATTTTGATTATATTCCTTTATATACTCCTAAATATAGTGTAAGTTAAACTTTATTCCAAAATTTTAAGGAATTTAAAATATTGCTCCATTTAAAATTCAAGACTTTATTTTTTTATATAAAAAAAATAAAAAATTAAGTTTGATAATAACTCAATATTATACCTAATTATTTATTTAATTTAAATTAATTCGTATTCTTTTATTTTTCCTATCTATTGATTCTATTCTATATTTCTATCAATCTGTTTCAATTATATCATTGAAATATTCCCGTTTAATTTACACGAGGTTTGACTTAAAGAACCTCTTCGTTTTCATCAACACCACCCTCTCTTGACTGATAATGTCGCCTTTCTGTTTTTTTTTGGGGTGGTTCTACTTTCGAGCAAACAAACCGATGCATAATTCACAGTGGCTCTCTCAAATATAACACGAGATTCTTCCTATCATTTTTGTTGGACTGCGAGACATGGAGATGCTTCCATCAACCATGGAAACATGCTTGACACACTTTTGTGGTCAAAGGGGCACCGAAAGAAAACGGAAAAACATGTATTTCGTGACATATGATTAGATATATTGTGAAGGAAAAGTAAATGCTTGGAGCTTGCCAATTTGTTCTCTTTCACAGATCTTGCATTGAAACCTTAAATTCTATGAAAAGATTCTAAACCCTCATTACTTTCCAATGGTAGTTACAAAAACCATATGATTAGCATTAGCATTAGCATTATCACCCCTATACAAAGGTATATCTTAGAAGGGCCTTACTCTCACCGACTTCTGTAAGGGAGTACGCACTCTTAAAGCTACTTTGGTATTGCTCACGCAAACTACACTTGGGTTTGTTTTTCAGGAAAACCCTGATCTCTGTAATGGGCTAAAAGCAAATTATGAAACCAAACTACCTTCCTAAACGAAACGAGTCAAGAACTTAGGAGAATGTTGGGTTGATGATGGTGGGTGGATTTTAGTGAAAGTTATATATGAATAGCGTAAAAGTTTTGTAGTAAAGCAGGCTGTTTGTTTTCACAGAACATACAAACCAGACAAACGTGTAACTTGCAAAGAGGTAAATGCAATGCATTTAAAATGCTGCTGCTATAATTTACCTATATACAAAGTATAAGAAATCAAATGTCCAAACATGGTGTATTATAGATGCAAAAAGCAGTTACCAAACCAGAAAAAAACCCAGCAAGGGTAGCACAAACGCATTTGCTGATTATGGATTCTCTGCTGAAATTTCACTGGGAAGCCAAAGACCAAAAATTCAGGAGAAATGATGGTGACACAGAAAACCAGCTCATAAAAGCCATAGCTGTGGCAGTCTCAAACCTTGTGCAGTGGTTCACGCCACATTTATTAAGATCGTTGCCAATGAGGACAGTTATGCCCGCAGATGCACATGCAGCAGCAAATGTAAGAGTGGATGTGATCTGCACCATAACAAAAAGCATCTCATAAGCTGGAGATGGACTCAATTAGGTCCGAAACAAAATCTTCATGCATCCCTAATGGACCAATCTTTAGTTTTCACTTTCCAAACCATGGATATTACAGTAATCACACATCAATACAGTATCTGATTAAAGAACAAGACCAGCAGTAGTAATTGCTCCTAGAAATGATGTACAACTACAACTTCAGTATCCACCTATCATCAAGAATTACTCATCCAAAGAAAAAAAAAATTCAGGAAATCAATTAGCGATAGCAAATATTTCCTCCACTGCTGTCCTATCACCCACATTAACTTCCCCATAAGAAGCACTTATTAGACTCACATCTGAGTAATAATTCACATTATCAATTCATTCAAAAGGTTAATGACAAAAAACAACCTATAAGCCACTTTCCTAGTGTTTGACCAGATTTTACATGGCATCTAATCAACAACCAATTCCAACACATGCATAGCAAGGGTTGAACTCTTACCCCATCGCCAATGGTGAAGAAACTGACAACTCCACTGTTCCGCAAGCTTCGTCTCACCAAAATGGCATATATATCAACAATTGCCAGCGAAAAGCTCCACAAACTTTGCAAGCTAACGGCAACAACAAGGTAACTGGCACAGAAAAAAAGCATGAAGAGTTCATGTTATTCTAATTTATTTACTTTTTAAAAAGAGAGTTAAAAGAATGAAATATTAATCTTATATACAAACTAAATTACATAATCATTTAAATTGTTCAAATAAATCTACACTCACAATCAATAACTCATACCACATCATTTGGTGAGCAGTGTAAACAACCTCAGAACAGTAGAACATACACTATGCAACTGGACTTCCTCTCCCACAACGGTAAAGTAGCTATGTAATAAAAATATGAGCTCAAAGTCTATGCTTAGATACTTATTGCCACAATAATCTAAACGGCTATCATGAGTCAGTAAGTGCCCATGGTGTGCAATTGCTATACTCAATAAAGCTATATATTGACTTCAACACACAGCAAATATCAAAAGCACACACAGATCTGAAGACTTTCTAACTAATAATGGGATTGACTAACTGGTTCACATTACAATTTATGAAGATATTGGCTCAACAAGTTGGACACAGGGGGTTGGTTACCATTGACTTTCAACAGGTTGGAGACAATGGGTCACACAGGGCTGGATGGATGCAGAAAAATCTTGTATCACCCACTTGTAAGTAAAAATAAATAAATAAATTATCTAGTGGTCATAACTACAAATCTTCCCCTTCATAGATCAGTCACCACCCAACTTCGATGAGACAGAGAGCCATTAAAGTTGATACTTTAGAATTGTGATCATGTTAAGCAATTAAATCTATGTTCTTTCAAAATGTTTCAGTTCTAAAAAGTTTCAATTCAAAGTCTCTTTGTACTGCTCACCCAGTAACATACAAGGTTCCAGGGAGATATGATGTAATCACCATCTCAAACAATTGTATAAGGTAATCATATAATCACAAAAGCATCAAATACCAACTTAGTTATAAACCAGCATTTCAAGATGCACTTAGAATATAAATGGTCCATGGTGGACTCAGTCATGCTTAATTATTCAGATATACTACTTATGCTGCCAACAATTTCCAATCATTTTGACAAGGATTTTCACAAATGTGTCTATTAAAGTGTAAGTAAGTTAAAACCTAAGATTATTTCATCCTGTTCAATGGACATTGTGGTTCTTCTCTGAAATTGAGTCCAGTCTAATAACTATTTACTTGATTGTGTCCCCTTTTCCATAGTATCCACTACTGTATCATGATTCATATGCCATCAGGTTTCTCAGCAACTACTGCTTATCCATCATATATAAAGATGTACATGATTCACATAAGATATAAAGAAGAATGATAAATTCGCCCTTCTATTGAGAACTTATAAAAAAAAAAAAATCAATTGCTCAATTGGAATAATCAGTATTTCGGTCTAATCAATGTCGATCAAGTGCCAAGAAGCAAGCCCTGTTCCTACACCAAATTGGAGCCCTAACATATTTCTAACAGTACATGTAAGTTACAAATTGTGAATGCAGGAACTGCTATAGCATCCACAAATGGTAGAAATAGAAGAGGGGTCTTAAATATCTCTACCGGAATGAGTATCATACATATCATTGGTAACAAGAAAAGAAACCCATTTATGAATCCACCCTCTACACAATCTATATGGACACTATATCACTTATTAATAAATAAACAAACTGTACATATTTCCAAGATTCTTCTTCTTTTAATATAATCATATATGCTAACTGATGTTTAAATCGAATAAATTTCAGTTCCTCTGCACCAAATTATTGTATCCTTATTCAAGAGGTATGTTATGCATTTTCTTCCAAGTCACATTCTAAAGTTAAATGAAACTCTTCAAAGTAATCAATGTAATTTGTTGCTCTCTTTGCATCCCCACATCCTATAAATCTAATCTAAAGGGACATTGGTTACGGAATAATAAATATTCAATTCTAAGCTGCAAAGCACACTTTTAAAAAGAAAAAAATGCACTTGTCAATCATTCATTGATTTGCAAGCGAAAATTCTTTTTTATAATCCCATAGTTGGGAGAACGCCAGCTAAACTACAAAACTCTCCACAATTATTCAACTTTTAGTTATATGTACTTTTCTTTTCTTGATACTTGTGCATAAATTGACTTTCTTTCTTGAAAAATATATAAAAACATTAAATAGTGTATAGAGCACTTGTTAAAAAAAGTCATTCAAAATTGACAATTGTAATTAGGTTCAGGAATTAATTCAAACACCTATGATTCATTCTTCACACTAAATTAGAAAACCATATGAAAATAGCTTAACTGAAGCAATTCCTCACACGTCTCAAAACTCTTACCACGATTCATTTGAGAAGCAAAAGAGGCAGAGAGAGTTAAGAAAGTACCAAAAGGCGGAGGCGGAGGCGAAATCAGAAGTGGAGGCCATGACGGAGAGAGAAGCGAGAGCGAAAAGAAACTGAAAGAGACGCAAAGCAAGTCCACCAGGTGTACCAGGCATGCCTTGTATGTCTTTCATCCTCACCCTCGGCACATTGTGAGCCGTCTGAGGCGCCGCCTCCACCGGATGCACCGATGGTCGGCTCACGTTCACGTTCATCGCCACTTTCTCTTTCTAATTCTAATAAACCCCAATTTCTTTCGAAACCTTAATCTATATATTTATATAATACTAGTAATAGTTATAGTAATACATACAGAGAGCTTTGGAGATTCATAATATTTTGGGGAGAGAGTGGGATAGGGAATAAAGACTTCACTTTTGTTGGTTTTGTTGCAATTTTAGTTTTTTATGGGTGGTTTTGTCCACTTCTCATTCAAAAGCGTGCCTAATGAGTTAATATACAATATTGTATTAGTGACTACTGACACGCTTATACTGTCAAAGCTGGGCTGTCCACTGCACGGTCCATCCATGTCAAATGTTTTTCAGAATGATTGTTTTTCAGAATGATTAGCGTGGTCCATTCATGTGTTACGCCTAACAACCATCACTTATTTGGTTTATACATGGAATCTTACGAAAAGTAGGTCTGAAGGCTAGTTCAATTAGTCAAGTTTTGAGTATGTTTTTCTATGATATTAGTTTAAGTTTTTTAAGAATTACTTACTTAAGGCTCCGTTTGTTTCGAGGTAAAACATTCTCCACCGTAAAATGTTTGTAAATGCAAATGATTTACAGTAAAATGTTTGTTTTTCCGGTGTTTGTTTGTACTCTAGGAAAATGCTCTAGAAAATATTCTACATGGTGTGTTTGGAGCAACGTAAAACAAACCCACCCCTGCCAACCACCCAAACCCACCTCTGCCACCCACCGCAACCCACCAAAACCCACCCCGCCACCACCCCACACCCACCCCTGCCAACCCCGAAACCCACCCCGCCACCACCCCACACCCACCCCAGCACCCCGAAACCCACCCCACACACCCCGAAACCCACCCCACCCCCACCCCCACCACCCCACCACCCCGAAACCCACCCCCACCCGAAACCCCCCACCCCCACCCCGAAACCCACCCCACACCACCCCGCCACCCACCCCACCACCCCGAAACCCACCCCCACCGCGAAACCCAGAGCCGCCGCGAAGCCCACGCGAAACCCAGATCCGCCGCGAAGCCCACCACGAAGCCCACCGCGAGAAAAAGACGAGAGGGGAGGGGGATTGCTGCGAGGAAGACGAAGGACATGCTCGGGGAGAACAGAGGCTTGCTGCGAGGGAGACGAAGGACGAAACACGCGTGAAATTTTTTGGAAAATGGTTTACGGAAAATTTTTCCGTAAACCGTTTTCCTAAATTTTGTTAAGGATTTTCCGGTCAAACTACAAATGTTTTCCGTTGACCATGGTTTTACAGCGTCCCAAACATCCGAAAATACTGAAAACGTTTTCCTTCCAAACAAACGGAGCCTAAAGTAAAATCTTACGCTTATCGTGGTACACGTTTTAGTAGGGTATTACATATCCTCATGGGATTAGTTAAAATGCACATATTTACAGAATGTTAACCCAAACACTCAAGATTAAAAAAAAAAAAAAAAAAAAAAAAGTAGACATGATTTTGTCACCCTCATAATTAATTAACCAGACATCAATTTTAGAATAAACAACTTTAGGGAAGTTAAAATGACGTTACATTAACAGGGATAGAGTCCGGCTAATTGGGACATTACCTTCCTTTTCCATCATTGTATTCCATTTTAAATTCTCTCCACAACAATTTTTTGCTTTCTTTTTTTTTTTTTAATCTCTAACAATTTAGAGGGAGACCCGATGTAGAATGTTTACAAATTTCATATGTTGTATTGGCTGTTACATTTTTACTAAACATAGCTAAGATTTTTTTTTTTTTTTTTTTAATCTAACCATGCCTACCTTGAGATTTTATTTTTTTATTAGATATACCATTTCTAAACCCTGCTTGACTAGGATTTGCCTTTACAAAAATTACCAAGTCATCAGTCAATTGGAGATGGCTAGCAGCTGGGCATGTTTTAGTAAGTTTAAATTTTTTAATTGAACTTCAGATTCAGCTCTCTACAACATGCTCGACAATTTTTCTTCTCCAATGATGAACAAAAAATGAGACAAGGGGTTTCCTTGTCGCCATCCTCTTGAAGGGGGTAAAGAGACTGTGAGGGCGTCCATTGATCAAATTTGAGAAAGAGGAGGATGAAATACGCTGCTCCACCAGCATTAACTATTTGCAATTGAAGCCGAGACAATGAAGAGAGTTCAGACAAAAGACTGTAAGAAATTTAATACAGCGGAAGAAAATAAATATAGCTCCCGTCATTGTTATTCAAGTGATTTGTAGAGAAAGAAAATCTCAAAGTCTTTGACCTAAACCTTAGAAAACTTTTTTGATTGAAACCCATATTTCTCTCAAAAAGCTAGATTAGGGATCCTTCAATTTAAGGTTAGTGTGTCCAAATTATACTTCTTCTATCAAGGAGTATATCTTTTCACTAAATTAATGATGTTTTAAGTGACTGTTCACTAATCAATGTCTCAAATAAAATCAATTTTTACAAAAAGACTCGTAATAAGATGAGTCTTAATTTATCACTCGTATTATTAAATAAAAAAAATATAAATATAGAATAATTAAATAATAGGATAAATTCTATGTAGGCCACATTAAGTCTTTTAATGAAGATAATCTTACAAAGACCACCCCAATTTGGCGTAAGTTTTTTTTAATTATCAAGCTTTAGAGCCATGAACACATTCTTGTCGTTCAGATTTCTCATTGAATGAATCAATTCTTGGGCTATGATTGAGTTGTCATGTATAAGTCTCTACCAAGAACCAAAACCCCTTGGCAAGGAGAGATTATCTTGTGTAGTACCGTATTGAGTTTAGCTGCCATTATCTTGAAGATTGCCTTATAAACTAACTTACATAGCCTAATGGTCTGCATGAGCTTACAGCCACGTCTCCTTACTTTAGGGATCAAGGCTAAAATCATATGATATATTTCTTTAAGCAAGGGTGCATGTTGGAAGAAACTTTGGATTAGCAAAAAAAAAATGTTGGAAGAAACTTTGTATTACTTGATTACCTCTGTAGCTTCTTTGCCTACAACCTCATGTGAGAATCATGACATGAGAGCAACTCCAGCAGACTCTTCATTTTTATCTCCACACGTGAAGATAACAACTACTCTCTATTTATTTTTTCAGATACACTCTCTAACAGACTCTCTATTCTTTCTCTACTCTATTTAAATATACTTTATTTACTACCATTTAAATATTATATTTTTTATTCATTCTTTATTCTTTCTTTTTTCAATATTGAAATATCCCAAAAACCCCAAATCACCACTTGAGATCGAGCCAAAATCACCCCGTGTCAAGAACGGAAGAACCACGACTCCACCTCCCCAAACCAAGATCAGTGCAAAAACCACCAGGCCGAGATCGGCGCAAACACCCTAGGTCAAGCCGAGATCGGCACAAAAACCCCAGAAAAAAACCCAAATTTCTAGGTAAAAACCACCAGGTCAAGATCAGCGCAAATGCCCCAGACCAAGCCGAGATCGCTGCAAAAACCACCAGATCAGGCCGAGACCGAGATCGGCGCAAAAACCCTAGGCCGAGAACGGAAAAACAATGGGTACTGGTTGGGTTTTGATGAAATGGCCAAGAAATGGGTTTGTGGAGATGTGTTTTTTTAGAGGGAGATGGAAATGGAGATAGGATGGAGAGTTGAGAAATGAGTTGGGAGAGGAAGCCAAGAGCAGTTGCCGAGAGCTTCAACAGAGGAGAGAGGAGAGAGGGTTGGAGAAAAGAGAAGGAAAAAAGAAGAGGGGAGAGAGAGAGAGAGATGATCGTGGAAATGAGAAGAAAAAAAGAAAGATTAAACAATGAGCCGGATACAATTTTTTAATTGAATGAAGAGCTACAGTAACTTTTCATTTGTGAAGAGTTACTGTAGCAATTTGGAAATATGAAGAGTAGATAAAGAGCCTGTTGGAGCATCATTTTTGCATTTTGACTCTTCACATTCCCAATAGAGAGCCTGCTGGAGCTGCTCTGAGGGACCGTTATATAAAGAGAAGGAATCCTCCAATTACGTATCTCAAAGTTGAGAATAAACTGTAAACATCATTTCTCTTTAATCTAAGGGATATACAATGGAGTCTTCACTTATTTTAATTAAAATAATAATAAATTAAGAAAACCTAAAAAAAAGTACACCTTTATTGATTCATAAGAAAATGACATGAATTGTTTGATTGAAACAAATTATAAGACTTTTGGGTCCTAGATACAACCTAAAAAAATGAAATTACAACCCTTACTTTTGATCTAAAGAGAAAGTAAAAAGGAAAAGTTACAAGATAAGACCTAAGAGCATTCCCAACGGAAAATGCATTGCATCTCTATTTTACAACTCTAAAAAGCCACTTTTCTATTTTAACTACCCACTTTTACAAAACACCTCCCATCTCATTCTCTATTTTACAATACATCATATTAAAATATTATAAAATAATTTTTTTATATATATTTTTTTTCACACCTCCAACCAAACCCACGGCAGCCGATTAACCACAACCTCAACAAGCCGATCAGCAGCAACCGCCCATAACCCCCACACCCACGCCGGCAAACCCAAACCCACAACCACCATACCCACGCCGGCAAACCCAAACCCACCACAACCCATTTTGTCTGCAACCACGGCCGAGAAGGGGGAGAGAAATCAGATCCGGAAACCCCATCACCGCCGGCAAACCCAAACACAAACCCCATCACCGCCGCGAACCACCATCACCAACAGATCCGGAAACAACCACCAACCCATCACCGAACAACCACCAACCCACAACCACCTCCACCGAGCCGTTGACAACCCACAACCACCTCCACCGAGCTGTTGACTTGAGACTGAGGGAGAGAGAGCAGAGCAGAGAGAGAGAGAGCAGCGCAGAGAGAAAGAGAAATGAAAAGAAAAAAGAAGAAAAAAAAAAAAAGAGAGAGGAGAGAAGACAGAATAAAAAACGAAAAAAAATTAATACACATTGCTACAGTAACGTGTAAAAATACACGTTACTGTAGCAATGTGTAAAAGTTGGAGTTAAAATAGATGGTCGGCTGGGAGTTTTTTTTAGCTACAGTAGTATCTATTTTAACAAAAATGGTACTTTTACAACTCCGCTGGGAATGCTATAACCTATGTATCAAATACTAAATTTAAGAGTTGATTAGTTACCCAATTAGAATATGCTAGGAACCATTGTGCCCAACTCAAGTTGGTTTCCTAAGATACAATGGCTAATATAAAACATCTCACTACACCTTCATACAATTAAGTGATATAAACATCAAAACATAAAAACATCACAATAGATAACAACATGCACAAAATGTGAATGAAAATCTTCTATCCCACTTTTTATGTTCCACTTTATACTCCACCAATCACAATTAGTCATGTATTAGATTGTGTTAGATTTTTTTTTCCATTTTAAATCTTAGTTTTTTTATAAAGAAAGGAAAAAAAACACATGCCGAGTTATAATTAGTGAAGTATAAAATGGAACATAAAAAGTGAGATACAAGATTTTCATTCACAAAATATTTGCATAAAACTAACTACCGAAAGGCTAAAACACAACCAGGTTAGTCATGGACAAAATGAGTCAATAACATATTACAAATAAAAAACAAAGACATTAATGGAGCTAATTGGGTTCAAGTATGAAAATACAAAAAACTTTTACAATGTCATCTTTTGTCATTTCTCATATCCAAATAAACTTTCATAAAACTTTTACAATGTCATCTTTTGTCATTTCTCATATCCAAATAAACTCTTTATCAATTTGATTACTGAACATTGGTAACAATTTAAAAGCACTTCATTAGTAGTTTTCCAAACGCCATAACCATTAAAAATGTTTTCAGTTAAAGCCATATTTAGCACAAAACCTCCACAAATAATGTTCTATTTCCTACAACAATACCATATAGAGTTATAGACCCTATATCTCGGAATTTCAACCTTAAGTTTATATATATATATATATTAATATATATATATATATATATTTATATATATATATATTTCAGCTTTAAGTAGAGGTGGCAATTCGTGTTCACGGGACAGGTTCGTGTTGAGTTGGCTGATATATTTCGACTATTTGGGTTAACCCGAACACGACTCGTTTATTAATCGTGTCATGATATGTCAACCCTAACACGACTTGTTTATTAAACGAGTTGACACGACACGACTCGCATAACCCATTTAATAAACAAGTCGGGTTGGGTTGACACGACCCAACACAACCCATTTGACCCGAATTACACAAAATGACATGTACAACCCATTTGGCCCGAATTTCACAAAATGACCTGTACAACCCATTTGACCCGAATTACACAAATTGACCTGTTTAATAAATCATGCACAACTATTTAAATATAGTAATTATAATTATACATTTAGAAATAACAATAAAAGATGTGACTAAAATTACTTTCATAAAATAAAATAACAAACCAAGTTCTAAATTAAAACAATAATTAAAAAATTACAAGTCCAAATACTAAGCTAAATAAGTAAATATGCACCCATAAAGTCTTGGTGTAAAGACTAAATAACATAATAAAACCAAAATATTAAGCTAAATATACACCCACAAAGTCTTGGTGTAAAGGAAAAATTACACAGGGGAATAAAAAAAAACACGTCTTCATCCAGCTTTTTTTGCATCGAAATAGTGGTTGGTTCTTTCATCACTGCAATCATCCATAAGGCCAACATGTTCACCATAAGGCCAACATGTTCACCATTAGCAACAACATATAATAAACCAACAAAACTACTAACTTAGCATCAAGTTCTATTTCTAAAAATAACATACCTAACAATAGTTCATACCGTAGGATTAGAACCCATTGATGGAGGTTCATCATTGTTCTCTTTGTTGATATCCATCTTCATGATATCTTCAGTTAGATCGTCCAATTGATATTCTGCAAGTTCTACATCAAAACATGAATTCAAACATTAAGAATTTAGCAAAAGTATTATAAACACTAAATATTAAGACCTAATGTTTGTGAGAACCTCATCCCTTTTCTCAAACCTGAAGTGAAAACCCCAAAATTTGGTTTCAAGTGATTTTGGTTTCGGTTTGGAAATAAATTGGTAGCGTGTCTCAAATGATGGGATAAAAACTTTAATATTTTAATCGACTTTTGAGGTTAAAGGTCGATGTGACATGTTGTTTGTGGAGTCGCCACTTAATTTATTTTAGAGGACAAATTAAGAAATTCTAAAGACAAGAGTAATGTAATCCTCTTTTATTCCATTTTAGAATTTGTACAATTGCTAAATGAAATAGTGTGTGTAAATGTTACAAATAAAATTCCCCTAGAATACAATCTAAGAAAATAATATTGTATAAATTTCCTAGTTACAATCTATGTAAAAAGAAAATTAAATATTGTTGTAAGGTACTATGTATGCAAACCAAAGTTTTGGTTCGGAGGCTTGGTTACAAAATGGGAAGGTATAAGGCACCCCATTTTGCCCGATTTACATCAGTCCTCTTATATTAAAAATGGCCAAGCATGTTGTAATGTCAATGCATGTATGTGTATGTTGTGCAAACAAATTAATTTTAATTGTTCGTGTTGTTATTATGTTGGTTGCAATATGATGTTCATGTTAAAGTTGTAAACTTAAACACATAATCATAATGAACTTGTAAATATAAACACAAGAAATTAAAACATAATGTAAGAACAATAAATTAAAGCATAATGTAAGCACACAAAAATTAAAGCATAAGGGTTAGAGAACTAACTCGCATGCAAAACAAAATTAAAATCAAGTATGTGTTTCACAACTTGTGTGGTTGTGAGCTTTATGACTCAATGACTTTAAGGATGTGTATACAATTTGTGGGTTGTATGGGTAATCCTAAGAAGTGTTTGAGTATGTGGGTTGGTGGAAAAATAATTCCAAACCTAAATTGTAAAGATGATGAAGGGTGAACAAAATCAAAATGATTTTTTTAACCTTCAAAACCTTTAAGATTTTTGTAGAGGAATTTCGGTTTAGAAAGCTGAAGTGCAAATATTTTCCAAGTCTTAGTTCCAAAGATAATGAAGGGTGAGTTAAATGTAAAGGATTTCTCAACCTTCAAAAACTTTAGAACTTTGAAGAAGAGGGTTTGCTTCAAAGAATTTTTCTACTCAAAGCACTTTTGAAAACTCTCCCTATTTCTCTATAATTTTTCTCTACACTTTACAACCCCCTTGTATGGAGGCTTGATGTTGTATTTATATAGGGAGAGGCAAGACTAGGTCAATGTGGGTAGGTGGGAGTGTTTTCCAACCCCCCATGGGCTGTCATAATGGATGGAAAAGGCTGTGCAAAGTCCATTTCACATGCTGGAAAAAAAACAAAAATTATGTAGAAAGTGGTCCAGGAACACAGTGCCGGCCGGCACTTAAAAAATTAAAGTGTCGTCCGACACTATGTTTGAAAATCACAATACCGGTCGGCACTGTGTTTTGGTTTTTTTTAAAACATTTTTTGTGTGACTTTTTCAAATTGCCTTTTTTGTGACATTTTCTGCCCTTCCAAAAGTGTTTTTGGCATGCATGAGTGAGATATAATCCTATGTATGCATGCCCAATTAAGCTAACGTGGACCTGAAGCGTTAAAACTTCGATTAGTGATAACTTTCTCGTTTGTGGTCCGATTTGAATGCATGATGCGTCTTTTTGATCATGTTAATCTAAAGACTCATTTAAAATTATTTTGGTGTTAATCAGATGTCCCGAGAAAAATCGGGCCGAAACCTTAGAAATGCACGAATTTCCATGCCGAAACACCCGGAGTCCAAATCAAGTGCAAAGTCGTGTCGTTATGATCATGTTGACCTAACGACTTGTGTGAATGCATTTTTATGTCAATCGGATGTCCAGAACAAATTGGGACCGAAAACCCTAAATGTGCACAGATTTCCGTGTCAGGGTCCGTTATTTGGATTTTTAGTCCGTAAAGCCCCATGCATGTTATAAATGAAATGAAGGTGGAAAAATGAGGTGTCTACAATGTTAAAACAACAAGTTACCATTTATCTCCATATAACCAATCTCTACTGCAAATAAGTGCCTCAACAACATCAGGTTTCAGTGCACTTCTAAATTGATCAATGACTCGTCCCCCAACACTAAAAGTGAATTCTGAAGCAACGGTAGAGATAGGAATACTCAAAACATCATGAACCATGACAGCTAGTTCAGGATATCGAAATTGATTTTCTTTCCAAAAAGAAAGTATATCTAGTTTTGCATTCCTATCCATCCTTGGTTCTTCCAAGTAAAGCTCCAATTGAGTTTTTTGTGTTTTTCCAACAACATCATCACTTTCAAAACAATCAAATTCCTACATGTAAAACAACAAAACAAATGTTATTTCAAACTAAATATACATAGTAGAATATTAAATAATTCACAACATAGAAAGAATAACATACTTTCATCACAAAACATTGTCTCCTTGCTAAAAGACTTGAATTGGAGGTCTTGAACAGCTTTACCACGTTTATTAGAAGTTGTGCTTGAAGGTGTAGGAACATTACTCACATATTCCCCAAAGAGAGCAAATAATTTTTCACGAACCTTCAAATACTCATATGAACCA
The DNA here is from genome assembly GCA_907173295.1 of Fagus sylvatica. Lineage (NCBI taxonomy): Eukaryota > Viridiplantae > Streptophyta > Magnoliopsida > Fagales > Fagaceae > Fagus > Fagus sylvatica. The sequence goes on along the minus strand of OU015770.1, from coordinate 19,026,633 downwards.
CCAACTCCATAAAGCTTTTGATAGCAAAAATCTATGAATCGAAGCTTATAACGAGGGTCCAAGATAACTGCTATAGCCAACACTACACTGAACTCTGACCAATATTTCTCAAACTTCACAAGCACTTGTTCCGCCATTCTTCTCATATACTTATTCTCACTCTCACTACCTTGCTTCAAAGTTAAATAAATCATAAAAACTGATGGAAAGTATAAGTTGGCTGTTGGATATTTGGTGCCAGAAATTAAAGACACACGTAGCATCATAAAAAACAGCAAAAAAGTGCTGATTTTTTCCACCTTATCCTATTCAACAGCAATGGGACAATGCTTAAAATTAGAGTCAGTTAACTTCTAAATGATGAAACGCACATCGATAAAAAATAGCACTCTCAAGCATAAGAAATGTAGAATTCTACTTAAGTAGGAACATCTTGCCTTAACCCTTTCTTACCATCCAAAGACATTTGTTTGACAGAATCAAAAAACTTAACTTTTCTCCCTTGTGATCCTTTAACATACTTAATGCATTCACGAATTTTTTGTACAACACCATCAATTTCCTTCAAACCATCTTGTACTATCAAATTGAGAACATGAGCACAACAACGAAGATGAAATAAATCACCCTAACAAACAAGTGCTTTCTTAATATTCAATTGAGTTCTCAACATGTCAACAGAAACATCATTAAATGAAGCATTATCCAATGTCACACAAAAAATCTTATTCTCAATGCCCCACTCACATAGCAAGTTATAAATTTTTTCAGACAAAGATATACCATTATGTGATGGTGGCATTAAACAAAAGTTCAAAACCCTCTTATGCAAGACCCAATTCTTGTCAAGAAAGTGTGCAGTGTGGCACATATAACCATCAATTATTATTGAGGTCCATAAATCAGATGTTAAACTAATTCGGCTTGGAGATGATTTCAACATAGATTTAATCCTATCTTTCTCTCTCTTATATATCTTAAGAGTATCAGCCTTTGCAGTATTTCTAGTGATATATACTACATCACACCGCAAGTAAGAAAATATTGCTCGTACACCAATATACTCAAAAAATCGAAATGGTAAATCATGCATAACAATTGTAGCAACCAATAATTCTCTAAATGTGTCAAGATCAAATTTAGAGGAACTTATAGACATTGATCCATTTTTGTTACCAAGTATAAGCTATGCAATATTTTTTGTGCATTTTTTGTAACAACTTTCGATATGCTGCTTTAGAGTTCCAGTACCATAAGAACCTGGACTCAAATATTCATTTCCACACTTCTTGCATTTGCAATAGGGCTTATCATCATCACCCTTAGTTGGAAGCATCTCAAAGAAAGCCCAAACAACTGAAGTCTTCCTTCGTTTTACCTTCTTCTTTTGAGTCCCCACTGTAACTGGAACATCTTCTAGTTAAACTTCAACCAAATCATCATCATCTTCATCTTCGTCTACTAAGTTAACTTTATCAACATGTTCACTAGTGCCTCCCATTACTTCCTCATTTTCCATCTGGAAACAGAAAAAATCAATCACCAACATGTAGAGAAATGAGGTTAAACAAATTAATTTAGAATTTTTTTTTAAAAAAAAATACCATTTTTGTAGATTCAGCAGAGCAAGCGATGGTGACGCGGTGAGTAATGGGCGACTGTTGACTGCTGTGGGTGGCGCGGTGAGAGGGAGACCGATGAGGGAGTGAGAAAGGCTGAGAAGGTCAAGGCCGGCGAGGGAGTGAGAGAATAGCACGACAAAGGTGTGAGAGCACGGCAAGGGACTAACGGAGTGAGAGAGGTCGAGAGGCTGGAGAGGGTTGAGGCTTGGTCTGCTTGGAGCCTTGGAGGCTGTCACGGAAGAGAGAGAGGAGGCGGAAATTTTTTTACTTAGATTAGAAATTTTGTATTTATACCTAGGGTTTGTAAGGGTATTTTAATAAAATTAAATTAATTTAATCGGGTCTATACGGGTTATACAGGTTGACCCAAATAACTCGTTTATTAAATGGGCCTATTCGAGTTCGACCCGAATATGATCTCGAACCCATTAAGCCCTAACCCTAACCCGCTAACTTCATGTCGGGTTCGCGGGTCGTGTTAAATATTGCCACCCCTAGCTTTAAGGACCTTAATAGTGTTAGATATTTAATAACAATAGGTGGTAATATCCAGATCCAGTAGACTGGATTTGACAGATTTGAAAGTCTGGAGTTTCTGCCCAATCCAGTCTACTGGACCACCAATCCAGTCGACTGGATGACGTGTATTTGGCTGATCCAGTCGCCTGGATTGGTAATCCAGTCGACTGGATGTCGTGCCTAGGAGTTTCTGCCTGACTCAGTCGCCTGAACCACTAATTCAGGCGACTGGATCACGGCAGTTAGAGGCAGTTAATGACCGTTAAAGGCTGAAATGGTGCTTTTTCATGGTGACTCTTGACTGATATACACTTGCAATTAAAATGAATTTCGAGTTCAGTCAATATATGCAAGAAAACTATATGTTCTAAGAAGTTCTAAAAGAATTAATTGAATTGCTATCATTAATTCTTGGTTTTGTTGTATCCTGGAGACTAATTTGCTTGAACCTTTAGCAATCTCTGAGGAGAGGGGGCAAATCTAGTCTTAAAGACAGCGATTTATCGTGCCTCAAAGCCTTTTGTTCTCCTTTGATTCCCCTAAAATTCCTAACAATTTTAAGACTAGATTTCTGCAATGGAAGGAGAGAAGATGGCTTACAAGATGATGAATCAAGACTTTGTGAAGTTGGATAAGTTTGATGGTTCAAACTTCATCCGTTGGCAAGATAAGATGAAATTTCTTTTGACTGCACTGAAGATATTTTATGTTCTGGACCCCAATCTGCAACCAATTCCGGATCCTACTCCTCAAGACACTGAACAATTGAAGCAACAAAGGATCAAGAGGGAGGAAGATGAACTGGTGTGCAGGGGTCACATTCTAAATACACTATCTGACCGGTTGTATGATCTGTTCACAACCATGACTTCTCCAAAGGAAATCTGGAAAGCACTAGAGACTAAATACAAAACGGAGAAGCAAGGTACGGATAAATTCATTATTCAAAAGTATTTTGATTTCAAAATGTTGGATAATGTTTTTGTTTTGGACCAAGTGCATGAATTACAAGTTCTGGTTCATAAGTTGAATGATCTATCCATCAAGATTCCATAATTGTTTCAAGTGGGAGCAATCATTGCAAAACTCCCACCTTCATGAAACAATTATAGGAAGAAGCTTCTGCATATGGCAGAAGAACTTACCTTAGAACAGATTGGTACACACCTTCGAATCGAAGAAGAGAGTCGAATTCGTGAGGGTACCAATTCTATGTCTAAAGTAAATGAAGGGACTGTTAATTATGTCCTAAATGGTAGAGTTGGAAGTAGTAAAACTAATAAGAGTTTCAAGCCAAACAAGAAAATTGTTAAGAAGACTAATTCCAACAAAGATAAGAAAGGTAGGGCCTGTTTTCATTGTGGAAAGAAATGTCACTACATCCGAGAATACAGATTCTTGAAGAACCAAATGAAAGAAAAGGAACTGAACACAAGTGAAGCAAATGTTGTTGATGAGATTGTGGCCATGGTGATTGAAATGCAAATCGGTATGATTACCGAAGTGCATATGGCTAATGCAGCAGAAAATTCATCCGAGTGGTGGTATGATTCTGGTGCAACAATCCATGTTTGCAACAACAAGATGTTGTTCAAAGAGTATGTGGAAGCGATCAATGGGTTAGAGGTCCTAATGGGCAATCATAACACCGCTAAAGTGCTTAGAACAGGAACTGTGGAGCTGATTTTGAGCAGTGGAAAAAAACTCAAACTCATTAATGTGTATCATGTTTCTGATATTAAGAAAAACTTGGTTTTAGCTAGTTTATTGTCTAAGAATGGTGTAAAAGCTGTCCTTGAGTCGGACAAGCTTATTTTATCTAAGTTTGGTGTGTTTGTTGGAAAGGGTTATTCTTGTAATGGCATGTACAAACTCAGTTTGATTATTAATAAGAATGATGTTGGTTGTGCTTATATTGTGGATTCTTCTCTATTGTGGCATGCTAGATTAGGACATTTAAATTTCAAGTACATGAAGTATATGTCAAAGCATGGGCTGATATCTTATAAACAAGATGTGCATGATAAGTGTGAAATATGCATTGAATCTAAGATAAGAAAGAAGTCATTTCCATCCACTAATAGAGATTCACAATTGCTAGAATTAGTTCATTCTGATGTATGTGAATTGAATGGTATTTTAACTAGAGGTGGAAAACGTTACTTTATCACTTTCATTGATGATTTCTCTAGGTATACTTATGTTTATCTAATGAGGAATAAAGATGAATCCTTTGATATGTTTAAGAAGTATAAAACTGAGGTTGAAAATCAAAAGGATAAAAGAATTAAAATTCTTAGAAGTGATAGAGGTGGTGAATATTTTCCACAAGAGTTTACCATTTATTGTGAGGAAAATGGACTAATTCACCAAAGGTCAGCCCCTTATACACCCCAACAAAATGGCTTAGCTGAAAGAAAGAATAGAACACTAGTTGATATGTTGAATGCAATGATAGTAAGTGCAAAGCTACCTTTCAACTTGTGGGGTGAAGCTTTGCTAACTGCATGTCATGTGCATAATAGGGTTCTATCTAAGAAAATTCAGTCATCTCCATATGAGTTATGGAATGGTAGGAAGCCTAATTTGAATTATCTTAAAGTGTGGGGGTGTATAGCCTACTTTAGAGTTCCAGATCCTAAAAGAACCAAGCTTGGATCTAGAGCTATCAAAAGTGTATTTGTTGGTTACGCAGTGAATTCTAAGGCTTATAGATTGTTGGATTTGAGTTCCAACACTATAGTAGAATCAAGAGATGTGGAATTCATTGAGAACAAATTTTTAAATGATTCTCAAATAGAACCAAAACAAACACAAGAATTTGACTCATTGGTTAATGATTCTCTTAGTAGAAACAAGAGAATAGAACCAAGTTCACCAAGTAAACAAAGAATGAGTCAAAGGGTAAGAAAAGAAAAGGATTTTAGTCCTGATTTCATTTCATACCAAGTGAATGTTTACCTTGTAGAAGGAAATAGAGAAAAGGTCCTTAGCAAGCTTCCTTTTGTAGGAAATGTGGAAGAAGATCCAAATACTTTTAGTGAAGCTATGGCTTCAAGAGATGCAGCCTTTTGGAGAGAAGCTATTAATGATGAGATGGACTCAATATTGTCTAACAATACTTGGGTTCTAGTGGATCTTCCTCTGGGTTCTAATACCATTGGTTGTAAATGGGTATTTAGAAGAAAATATAGGACTGATGGAACAATTCAAACCTTTAAAGCAAGGTTAGTGGCTAAAGGATTTAGGCAAAGGGAAGGAATAGATTACTTTGATACCTATGCATCGGTTGCTAGGATCACATCTATTCGTGTGCTAATAGCACTTGCATCCATTTATAAACTGGTGGTACATCAAATGGATGTAAAGACAGCTTTCCTAAATGGAGATTTAGACGAGGAGGTCTATATGGATCAACCGGAAGGCTTTGTGCTTCCTGGAAATGAAAAGAAAGTCTGTAAGTTGGTTAAGTCATTATATGGCTTAAAACAAGCACCTAAACAATGGCATGAGAAGTTTGATACTGTTATTCTAGCTAATGGTTTCAAACACAATGGAGCCGACAAGTGTGTCTACTCTAAGTTTACTAGTGAGTATGGAGTAATTGTGTGCTTGTATGTGGATGATATGCTTATCTTTGGAACAAACATGTTAGGTGTATGTGAAACTAAGAAGTATTTAGCTTCGGTGTTTAAGATGAAAGATCTTAATGAAGTAGATACTATCTTAGGTATCAAGGTTAAAAGACATAGTGAAGGTTATGCACTTTGTCAAAGTCATTACATTGAGAAGGTGCTTCTTAAATATAAGCATCTCAATGTTAAGGAGGTAAATACACCGTTTGATTCCAATTATAAGTTAGTTGAGAATACTGGAAGGGCAATAGCACAGCTCGAGTTTGCTAGTGCAATAGGAAGCATGATGTATGCCATGCATTGTACAAGACCAGATATAGCCTTCGCAGTAAACAGACTTTCAAGGTATACTAGTAACCCTAGTGCAGAGCATTGGAAAGCCATTGCAAGAGTCCTTGGTTATTTAAAGAAAACCAAAGATATAGGACTCTATTATTCTAGGTATCCAGCTGTGTTAGAAGGATATTCAGATGCTAATTGGGTAACTAGTGTAGGTGACAATAAGTCAACATCTGGTTGGATATTCACTCTTGGTGGGGGTGCAATATCATGGGCATCTAAAAAGCAATTGTGTATCTCTCATTCAACTATGGAATCTGAGTTTATTGCTTTGGCTTCGGCTGGTAAAGAAGCAGAATGGCTAAGGAACATGTTATATGATATAGAGTTGTGGCCACAACCGATGTCAGCCATATCTATTTACTGTGATAGCCAAGCCACGATGTCAAAAGCATATAGTAAAATTTATAATGGAAAGTCTAGACATATTAGTCTAAGACATGAGTACGTAAGACAGTTAATAGAAGATGGTGTAATTTCTATTGTCTACGTAAAGTCAAGTGGAAATCTTGCTGACCCATTTACCAAAGGTTTATCTCGAGATATGGTAAGGGTAACTTCCATAGGAATGAGACTAAAACCTTTCTAAAAGAATCACCAACAGTGGGAACCCAACCTTGAGTAGATTTACTTGAAAAGGTTTAAAGGGTAATAACAAGCTGTTGATTTGTGATTAGTAAGAGCACTAAAACTTGTGTCCCATTCAGGATGGAATAGTGCAGTCTGTTACGTTAGGAGGATGAGTTTTTACTCTTAATGAAGTTCAAATCAAGTGATGTCTGTGTAACAGGGACATAAAGAAGGAACTTCACCTTTGTGAACATAGGAGTGGTGCCGCTTCTAAACAAGAGTTAAGGTTTTCTCTTGTAAATGTTCACTAAACCAGGTAGAGCACAAGGCCATTTAAGTGCTAAACTATAGGAGAACTTCTAATGTTAAAGATCATTGCTGTGTGTGTGTTATTTCCGGTTTTAAGGAAAAGAGTTTTGGTTTAAGCGAATGAGCCACCAACAACTCTCTTGAAACTTTGAAGTAATTACACTAGGAGAGGGTTTAAGTTGAAAGACACCTTCTTTGATGCATAAGCTTTGTGTGTGCTATAGACTGAACAAGAAATATTACAACCTAGTGGGGGATTGTTAGATATTTAATAACAATAGGTTATAATATCCAGATCCAGTAGACTGGATTTGTATCCAGTAGACTGGATTTGACAGATTTGAAAGTCTGGAGTTTCTGCCCAATCCAGTCTACTGGACCACCATCCAATCGACTGGATGACGTGTATTTGGCTGATCCAGTCGCCTGGATTGATAATCCAGTTGACTGGATGTCGTGCCTAGGAGTTTCTGCCTGACTCAGTCGCCTGGACCACTAATTTAGGCGACTGGATCACGGCAGTTAGAGGCAGTTAATGACCGTTAAAGGCTGAAATGGTGCTTTTTCATGGTGACTCTTGACTGATATACACTTGCAATTAAAAGGAATTTCGAGTTCAGTCAATATATGCAAGAAAACTATATGTTCTAAGAAGTTCTAAAAGAATTAATTGAATTGCTATCATTAATTCTTGGCTTTGTTGTATCCTGGAGACTAATTTGCTTAAACCCTTAGCAATCTCTGAGGAGAGGGGGCAAATCTAGTCTTAAAGACAGCATCAAAGCCTTTTGTTTTCCTTTGATTCCCCTAAAATTCCTAACAAATAGTTAATACTCTTTAAAGGAGAACTCTAAGGACACACTTATTTTCACAACCTACTAAAGTGGCTGGTTATGATTAATAGAATATTTTTGAAAATACTGACAATACCAATGGTAGTGACAGTGATTGTTTACCAATTAGAATTTGTCACTTCAACATGTTTTGAATTTAGGTGTAAAAATAGGTGTTTTTGTAGGCAGATTGTATAAAAAATAAATAAATAAGTAAAAAGTAAAAGAAAGAAAAGAAGACATTATCAGACACACCTTATGTAACAACCCAAGGAAAGCGCTAGCCACATCTGCGCTTATACCCCAAAAGGACTAGTCAAGTTACAATTGGGGCTCCTTGCAATTGTTAATAAAGCCCAGTTCGACCCAATAATTGCCCGATGTGGGACTCAGCAAACACACACACTTATCAAAATTTAGGGCATCACAATCTCCCCCACTTAAATCCCTAACGTCCTCGTTAGGGCCCATATGTCCGAGCCCACACGGGATTACTAGGTTGGCTCTGATACCATTTGTAACAACCCAAGGAAAGCGCTAGACATCTGCGCTTATACCCCAAAAGGACTAGTCAAGTTACAACAATTGTTAATAAAGAGTTCGACCCAATAATTGCCCGATGTGGGACTCAGCAAACACACACACTTATCAGAATTTGGGGCATCAAATATAATAATAAAAAATAAATAATAATAATAATAATAGCAACATTATTTCAATGGAGAATTAGTATATTTTATTCTTCAAAAAAACAAATGCACATCGACCTATTTCTAATTTTCTACACCAAAAACAAAACAACAATGCCAATTATTAATATATACACATATATAATATATATATTATATTATATATATATCTGTGTCTATGTCATATGGTATAGAACTAATTAGTGACTACTTTTCTATACATTCATAATTAACCTTATTATCTAAGTGAAAGTGATTGAACGAGATAAATTAAGGATGTATGGGTAAATTGAAAATTTTAAAATTACCCATCAAACTTTACTCCCACTAACACACCATTTACAAAAGACCAAATAATATATGTATATATATTTTTAAATAATGTTTTTTTTTTTCTTTCAAATTTCATAAAATTAGGACACATACTTTATATTTAACTTCTTTTTTTGAGAAAATATATTTAACTATTAAAACTTTAAAATGTTATATTTTTATTTAAAAAAATCCACAGTACGTATAAAAGACTAGAAATATAATAATAAGTAAATAATTATTTTCTTCACATGTGTTATGTGCGTGAACTAAGGATTTTTATTATTATTATTATTTTAAATATAAGAAGTTGTAAGCACTTCTTCATATTTATCTCTATCTTAAAAAAAAAAAGAAGGGAAATTTGAGGAATCTGTTCTTAATTTTATATGTATCAAAATGTTTTCAGATATTTGAAATATATTATTTTCGTTATTTGACGTTATAATTTAAAGGTTTTTAAAACTTATTGTGATTAATGTGTGAGAATATTGTACATTATTAAAAAAGGTTAAAAGAAGAGAAACAAAGTTGCTGTGGTGTAGTGGTTATCACGTTAGTCTTACACACTAAAGGTCCCCAGTTCGATCCTGGGCAGCAACATTTTGGTGATTTTTTTTTATTATCTCTTATAAATATAAAAAGACTAAAAGGCCCTGGAAACCTTTGCTATTTAAGACTTTGCCAATCCGTTCTCCTTGCGAAGAAAAAAGAGAAAGAAAAAGGGTTAAAAGGGTTTTTGAAGATGATAGAGGTGGTTCTGAACGATCGGCTAGGGAAGAAGGTACGTGTGAAGTGCAACGAGGACGACACGATTGGTGACCTTAAGAAGCTTGTGGCAGCTCAGACCGGTACGAGGGCCGACAAGATTAGGATCCAGAAGTGGTACAACATCTACAAGGATCACATCACTCTTAAGGACTACGAGATTCACGATGGCATGGGTCTCGAGCTCTACTACAATTAGGTAAAATAAAAAAACACACTGTGCTGTGCTGTGCTGTTATTATTATTTGGGATTTGGGTTAGTTTATATTTATGTTGATTTTTTTTTTACAACCAATTGGTATCAAATTAGTTCAAGTTCTTAAACATGACTAAGTCGTGGTAGGAGTATAAGTAAGAGGAAGAAATCAAGATCAAAGTCTAGACCCAAGAAGGATATTAATGACATGGAGTCTTAGTATTGTCACGAGTTGGGACATTATCAATATCAATACAAGAAGTTGAGAGCTGAGTGTAGTAGTCAAAAGCTCATTGCATCTTTTGCAAATGCAACAATTGTTGCAATAGATAGTGAAAATGAAGATAGTGGTGATGTTTTTATAGTTGAGAGTTGACTTTGAAGAATTTAAAAAAGTCGTAGTTGTCGATATCCCTTTGTGTCTCCTGTAAATGCAACAATTGTTGCAACAAATAGTTAAAACGAAGATAGTGGTGATGTTTTTATGGTTTTGGCAAAGGTATGGATTCAATTAAACTCATGGGTTTTGGATTCTGCCTACTCCTTTCTATACGTGTTGGAATAAAAATTGGTGTAACATGTACAATACTTGTGATGAAGGTTCTGTTACATTGGCTAATAATATGGAATTCAAATTGTGGGAATAGGTATAGTAAAGTCAAGAGCCTTGGGATGAGTTGTAGACTCAGACATCCTGGGTTTGATCTCCACTAGAAGCTTCCCCTAAATTTACTCGATACACAATTCTGATAGGTGTTGTGTATTTGGGATTTACTACCCAAGGGTGGGTCTGAGAACCCTGCCTTCGTGAGGTTGTGCGTCATAAATAAAAGGTATAGTAAACTTTAAGAAAACTTTGGATAATTGAGACATATACTCAAACTTGAAAGCAATGTAATTAATTTACGCCGGCTAGATTGTTTAGGCTATGAATATTCCATAAGAGTGACTCTTTTTGATTGGGCTCGGGTTGGGGGATTTACATCAGCCATGTCACTTGCTGATTTTGTTGTTTCTTTGAGCTTTTCTTAGTGTTTTTTCTTCCCTTTGTATTCTTTGCTCCTCCTAGTGCATGCTTTATGCACTTAGAGGTTGTTTTTGTTCTTTTTTAATAAAATCCTTGTTATCTATCAAAAAAATGAATATTCCATAAGAGACTTATCAAAAAAATGAATATTCCATAAGAGACTTATCAAAAAAATATTCCATAAGAGACGAAGTTATGAAATTTAGTACAGATACTTTGGTGGTAATGAAGGGAGAGAAAGTTTTCAAGCATCTGTGTAAGTTGATCAGTGAGACAGTTAAAGGTGGAGTGCATGGTGGTTCAAAAGGTAGAGAGGAGACTTTCGGTAAAACACTATAGGGAAATGGTAATAATGGATAGAAGAAAGTAAGATTGTGGAGAATGTAACTAATATGTTTACAAAGCTAAGTCGTGTTTAAAGGTTTCCTTGTTAATTTTGGAATCCCGCATCACTTAGAAGAATAAGTGAATAACAAGGTGGTGCTTAATTTCTATTATGAGTGTTAGGTCTATATTGATAAGAAAAGAATTATTGAGGCGTAATATTTCATATAAATAGAGTGGTGGTGTAAACTTTTTTTATGTGTGAGAGAGCTAGAAGACTAAGTTGTGTCTTGTGTGTCAGTGTGAGAGTACCTTTGTGTGTATTGCTGATTTGGTATAGATTATATTTGTAAGAGTTAAAAATATGGAAAAATTACATTTTAAAACCTATAGTTTAGGGGGTGTAACAAATTAAACCCTATAGTTTCAAAAGTAACAAATTGAACCCCGAAGTTTCAAAAAGTAACAAATCAAACCCTATAGTTTCAAAAGTAACAAATTAAACCCTTGTTTTACTTATATGAGTTGAGATTTAAGTTGTTATTTTTTGAAATTTTGAGGTTTAATTTGTTACTTTTGAAACCTCAAGGATTAATTTGTTACTTTTTGAAACTTCAGGGTTTAATTTGTTAACACTCCTAAACTATAGGGTTTAAAATGTAATTTTCCCTAAAAAGATTTAGCAAGTGTGGTTGTAATCCTTAGTATTGATATTAAATTTTGGTTGGCATTCCGTGTAGATGTAAACAGAGTTTACTGAACCACATTAATATGGTGTGTTGTGGCTCTTTTTTTTTTATTGTTTCTTGTTTTCCTCACAATAGTCAAGATTGTTATTCTTGTATTTCCATTCTATCAAAGAGAGTTTTTCCAGAGGCTTCTAACATGGAGGTCTAGCTTTACTTGGGGGTAGGAACAATGACCCTGAATCAGACTTTCTAGCTTGTGAAAATCTGAGTTTGTTAACGGGCAAATCAATTTGTTTGTTACACTGTTAGCAAATTTACTATATACATGTCAACCTCCGAAGCCTTTACTACTTTTGCTTGATGATACTGCTATGTAACATCCAAAAACAAAAACCACATTATATCATTTGTTAAAATCACAAACCGGACAGTTTGACTAGGTGGTTACAGTACTATGTTACCTATAGTTCACCTATGATTTGAAACCCCCTTTACCCAGTAACTCTCTCTTCCCAAACTTCTGCTTTTGTTGTTCTACTCATTTGTTCAGTTTTCCCTAAAGGGGGAAAAGTTCAATGCAACCTTTTCTGTATGCTAGTAGAACGTTTACATGCCTTGTTTTCACAGTAAAGATCATCCCCAGCAAATGATTATGGTGATGAGGTTCAAACTGGTGCAAGTTCTTTGTTTGTGTACTAATTATTGCTAGTAGATCTGAACCTAAACATTAGTTGATAAGGTTCTTAAATCTCAATAACATTGTTGCTTGTCTTTTTCTTTTCTTTTCTTTTTTATTTTGAACAAAAAAAATTGACACTAGGCACAACAAGTGGAGTATACTCCTTTGTCAAGGCTTTGGATCGGTTTTGAACAAAATTTTTTACACTTTGCACTAACACAAGTGGAGTATACATGAACAACCCTGATTTGTCTATCGAGGATCCGTAACCGAGGCCATAGTTTTAGGACTAAAGTAGTTGTTGTTGAGGATCTAGTCCTTCATCGGTTCTATTGGGCGATTTTTAAGCCTGTCTGTTGCTGCATAAGCAACAATCGGACTATCTCCTTTAAGCAGAAGTTTGAGAAGCTTTTGGTGTGACATCTTTTAGTAACAATTAAAACAAAGAGGTTTTTTCTCTGTAGTTTCTCTGTAGTCCCCAACTCCTGGTCTGCAAATAACAAACAGAATGTTACATTATGGTTCTTGTTATGTCTCATCATTGCCCATTTGTTGTGGATATCCGGAAGAAAATCAAGTTCACCTTAAAAATGAATTTAGAAAAATACACAATCTGTGTTTAAAGTCATGCATAGGTTACTATATGGTGTTGCACCGAAAGTTACCAAGAGTAACTGGTCTAGTGGGGCTGATTTTAACATTTGAATTATTTGTCGTGCATAACTGAAACAAGTATGTTCTCAAATTTCAAGCTGATTTAATATGTGGTAGGCGTAAACCACAGATTTTTTATTGGTTTTATGCTTGATTATAAGTTTAATATAGCATTTTCTCTTGTTACTATTGATATCATCTCTGCCAAGAGCCTTATAGTTTAACGGCATTGTCTGGTCTTCTTTATGACTCAAACCAAGGTTCCAATCCTCCCTTCCCATTTGTTATAACAATTAAATTACAAAAAACAAAACTCTAGTTTTCATCTCTAAAAGATTTAACTCTAAATAACTAAAACTAATTTTATGGAAGTTTCATCGTTTGCTCTTATGGATTTTAACTCTTTACCAATATACTTGTTTTTCAGGTGTTGTATTCATTAGAAAAAGTGTACTTGAAGTTTGCTGAGTGTTAAGATATCTTCAAGAGATATATTCTATGTGATTTGCTGTTTACCTGAACCAATGATGGTGTGGAATGTATGTATGTATGTCTAAAATAAGCTATTCACTTGACCTGGAGACGATGTGGGATATGTATATCTAATTAGTTATTATTGCTACCTCATTAAATAAATAAATAAAAGTTTTTGATAAAAAAAATAAAAATAAAGTTTCGATGTAGGGGAATCATCACTTGAGCAGCTTGTTTCTCATTAATAAATTCTCAAATAATTGATTGTGGTAGCAATAATGGCATACTACTGTTTAAGGTGGTTGAGCATGACATCAGTCGAAATAATTTGTGTATAAGCAACTATTTTGAGAAAATAAAATAACTTGAAATTTAGATTTGAGTGTTGGGTGCAAGGTGGAGCTGTACTCGTTCTGCCAATCATTGTGGCAGTATTATATTGATGCCAAGAAATTATGTTACTGTTAGAATTATTTGGAAGCGTATGCAGAAAAGCAGTTGTTTATTTTGATTCTTAAAAGCCATCATCATCATCATCTTGATTTGACACTGGTGTGCATATATGGCACCGCTAATTGTGGCAAAATTTTGAGAAATTCAATGCCCTGGTTTTAGTTGTCATGAAAAGCTTTCATGATAATAGCCAAATTGTGCTGTAACACTCAAGTGTATAACTAGACATTAAAGCCAGTATTTTCAACCATCTCTATTATGTGATGTATCACTGGGTGTTGAGAATCAATTTCGTATAGAATTGGTCACCAAGTCAAATATATTTATTAGAAAAGCCATATTAACAAACTATTTAATGTGAGCTCACCAATGTTATTTTAAGTCTAGCGGTATCATCATTTGGTTATGCAATTTGGCTTTACTTTATCAATAAAATTACAAGTCCCACCTGTTTTTCATATTTAGCGTTCACGGTTTTACCAAATCTAGCGGTATATCATCAATATGGATGGATATTTGTAATTTGCCGCCATTTTCTAACGCATACGAAATGCATCAATAAAGATGCTGCTGGCCCGCGTTAAAGAGAGAGAACGAAGAGGGGTCCCAAGGCCAAATGGTTTCTGGATTTTGATACGTGCCCATTTCCTTAGAAAAAAAAAAAAAAAGAAGACCATGTCACAAGTATAAGGCACTTGGAGCATTCTCAACTTTATAAACATTTTTATATGCAAATCTTAACCTAAGAGCACCTCCAAGAGGCTCTCCACTTATTCTTCATTATTCTCCATACGTGAAGAGTTTTCCAATAATTTTTCAAATGCACTCTCTCTCTATATTCTATTTTTATTTAAAATAATAATTTAATTATATTATTTTAATTTTTTCCTTTATATATATATTATCTATATTATATTTATCTTTTTCTTTTTTCTCTTTCTTTCCTCATCTCTTCCTTCAGTACAGCCACACCGGACCCACCTAAAACCCAGCAACCAACACCATTCCTAAATCAAATACAAAGTTACAAACAGAACACCCAAAACCCAACAACCCACTCCGAAATAAACCAAAATCATCCTCAATCCGCTGGTGGAGATCCAACCAATAACTCCAAAAATCCAACAACTCAACAAACCCATCTCCATCTCTTTCCTCATCTCTTTGTTCTTGGCTGGTGAGATCAGCGCTCCACCATGGGCCGAGATTGGCGCCGCTTCACAACTCCACCATCCCGTGCAAAGAATGATACTCAAAATGAGTTCCGATTGGGTTTTGAAATGGCCAAGAAATGGGTTTGTGGAGATGGGTTTTTTGAGATGGAGATGGAGATGGAGATGGGATTGAGAGTTGAGCACCGGTTTGGGAGAAGGAGCCAAGAAGCAGCTGCTGAGAGGACAAAGGAGAGAGGGGAGACAGAGGGGAGAGGGGAGAGAGGCTGGAGAAAATGGGAGAGAGGAGAAAGGCTGGAGAAAATAAACAATAAACAAAGACTTGATGATATTTTTTTAACCGGTTGGAAAGCTACAGTAGTTCTTCCTTTATGGAGAGCTACTGTAGTATTTAGGAACTGTGGAGAGCCTATATAGAGGCTGTTGGAGCACCATTTGTGCAGTTTGGCTCTCCACATTCCTAATAGAGAGCCTAATGGAGAGCCTCTTGGAGGTGCTCTAAGTAGTTACTTTTTCTATTTTTTCTAACTACTTTTAATAACACCTTACATTGTGTTATCTATTTCCATTTTCCATTCTATTAAAATACTTGTTTCCCAAATTTTCAATCCCTCTCCTCTCTCCCTTTCTAAATCCACAACCAAATCGTCCAACCCATTGAATCATGCAAATCACTCTTAACCCCCTACCCCCCCTCCCATATTTCCTTTGTTCCTCCTCCTCCATCTCTCTCTCCCTCTCTCTGGTCTTTCTTCTTCCACAAAGCCCTAGAATTGAACCCATTGGCATCGCCACGGGCTCGAATAGTGCTGTCACCACCAACTTTTTAGCGATTTCATTGCGACCAAGACTTCGAGAACCATCGCGGTTGTGACATGGTTGATCAACCCAAATCCCATTGCGAATCAACCCCCACGTGGCATCTCTAGATTTTATTGGTTTTCAGTGATTGTTGTTTTCATTCAAATTTATTGAGCTATGGTTGTAAAGATTTGTGTCTTTTACAAAGCTTTTCTTTGGATCTTCTTGGTTTTCTAGGGATATTTTTGTGGATGTGAATTTTTTTGGGTTTTCTCTTGTCTTTTTGTGTCTATTGATGTCTTTGAGGATGGTGATTGTAATTTGTAGGGGAATAATTTTTTCTGAGTTTTGCAATGAGTATATATTTGAGAGGAAGGGAGAATAAGTAAGAAAGTGGTGGAGAGAGAAATGGTTTAAAAAAACAATTGGCTAATGAACATTGTTTTGTATTTTTAGAGAAGTACTATAACAAAATGTTACTATAGCTAATATCTAGATGATCCATTGGAGGTATTTTTTGTAAGCTATTAGCCATATTTTGGTTGAATCAGTATTATGTTTATTCCATTAGAAAAGCTCTTAGTTAAATTAATAAATACTTAAGATTTTTGTCCACTTAAAACAAAAAAGTTAACTTTATTTTTTGAGTGAGAGAAAAAGTCAACTCAATTAATAAAAATGATAAATTGTGATTGAATGTTTTTTTTTAATTTTTTATATAAACTAATTTTCTTTAAAAATAAATCATACAAAAGTATAATTATAAATTTATAATAGTTGGTTATTTTTTATTTATTTTTTGAGGGCTCAAATATTGAGTAAATTATTTTTTTATTTTTGCGGTGAATACTGCGAAAATTAAAGGGTAGCGGGTTGGACCCAATCCAGACCCTTGAAATAAGAGTGAGATATCAGTGTCAGTGACGTTTAGCAGTCATATAATTGAATGTCGGTCGTGATGATCCGGTGTGTGGGGTCATATCATTAGAATCTCTGTCGTCTTTTTTTTTAGGTGACACTTGTTTGGGTAAAACACTGACTTTGACAGAGACTAGGAAAGAGAAATTTACACAGGTGGGCCTGTGTCTGTGTCCAGTGTCCAGTGTCCAGTACCCTTCCTTTTTTACTTGTACCAGAAGCGTCATTACTCCTGACTACTCAGCTCTCACCTCTGACCTTTAGAAAGCGTCAATTTTGACTCATTAAGATTTAAGAGGCAGTGGATTTTCTCAATATTTGGCACCATCCAAGAAAAATGTTTGAGTTATCGATCCCAAAAATAAACAATCATACAGACAACAATCAAGAAAAATTAATGGGCTGCTTGTATCATATGAGGGGTCCACGGAGTTTGTACAACTTTACTCAAACCTAATGTCTATCACACTTAAAAAAAAAAAAAAAAAAAAAAACATTTAAGTCACTGTCTCAACAACAATTTCAGAATCTTGTTTGCAATCAAATCTTTTTTTTTTTTTTTTAATTAAATGAATTTATTGAACTACGTAATTAGGAAATCAAAACACTAGAAACCTTCCCCTCAACCCAAAGCTTTAGAGGAAACATTTGAGTCGTGAAGGATTTAAACGATTAGACATAAAGGCTTAAGATTTAGATGATATTTGGATCACCTATTTAAAAGGGATTTTTTGGATTTCTATGCATAAAATGCATTAAAGTGTTTGGTTGAGATTTTGAGAAATACAAAATATATTCTAGACAAAATACATTTTGCAAATTCTTATTTCTAACGCAGAAGTCAGAATAAAAAAAAATGGATTATGATTCTGGCTTGTGATAATGATTTTTGCTAAAATAAAAGGAACCCATTGACATAGCAATAATTGCTCCTCAAACGACTATTTTTGCTCATTTTCTCTCTTTGCTTTTTCTTTTTACTTTTTCCACACTATTCTATTTTCATTCCAGCGAGCAACAAAAATCATTGAAAAAACAAAATCACAACCACCAACAATGAAAAAAATTCACACAAAAAATTAAAATAAAAAACTAGATCTTGTGTGAGAAGATCTGAAATCACACATACATAAAATATGAGCAACAAAATGAAATCACACACAAAAGTGAGCAACAAACCTAGCAATGACAAATTCACAACAACAACAAAACTCCACTGTGTGAACAAAAACACAACTAGCAACAAAATCATAAAGATAAACAAAAATACTCTTTTTGCAGGATCAAAACCAAAAAAAAATACTCTTAAGTAAATGAGAAAATAAACAAAAAAATAAAGGCTAAAGAGAACAGAGAGTGGGGCTGAAAAGGAAGAAGAAAAAAAAAAAAAAAAAAAAAAAAAAAAAAAAGCAAGAGAAACAGAGAAAAAGGAGACTTAACCGAAAAAAGGAGAAGAAGAAATGGTGTACGTGTGTGGTCATGTGGTGTGGGGGAAAAGCAAAATCAAAAGGGATAGGGAAAAAAACAAAAGGAAGAGGAAAAAAAAATAGTTTTATTGTTTGTTGGTTTCAAAGTGTAGAATTGTAAAAATAGTTTTATAGTTTGTTGGTTGCGAATTGTAATTTTTTTTTTATTGGAAATGATTTTTGTACATCTCATTGTACACACAATGCACACTTGTCCAGATTTTTATCACATTAAATTTTGTAAAAGTGTGCAATGTAAATGTGCACAAATTATGACTCATTTATTATTATTTTTTTTTTATAGTAGACATTAATTTAAATTACAACATAATACTTTATTTTTTGAATTTTTTTTCATATTAATGTTGAGAATGAAAAAATAAATAAAAATTTGTTGAGGATTTTTTGTGTGTTAATTTTGTATTGGTAGTAAATGTATTTTTAGCCTTATCTTGAGATATTTTTTAAAAAATTAATTGTTAATTACATAATATATCCTAATAATATATTATTTAATAGGAAAAATGCATTCTCTAAAATATCAACCAAACGCAATTCCATTCAATATAATCACTTTTTAACAAAAGTTTCAGTATTTTGCCAAACGTACTATTTTCAGCAAAATGCATTCCGAAAATAGAAGATTGAAACGCAGCCTTATACAAGGGAAAAATCTAAAACAATTAAAAAAACCATCTACACGAGACTTTCAAATTGCATGGGAAGTAACAAGAGTTCCCGTCACCAGATGACAAGAAGGCAAAACACCAACCGAGTAGGTAAAATAAGCGAATCAGGTTGTCCATTGTAACCAAGACCATGCAATTCTAGATGAGCATCTAACAAAGACATGCTTGATGACCTCTACCCAGAACACAGAGAGCACACAGGGGCGGCTCAAGACCTAGGCAACTTAGACCTTGACCTAAGGCCACAATAAATAAATAAAAGACCTATGAATGAATAATTAATTTTGCAGAAAAAAAATAGTGTGTTGTATGTTCTCTTCCTTATTCTAAAAAATGGCATCAAACTTGTGAGTTAATAGAAATTTATTCCAATTACTTTATTAGATCCATCATCTTTTCATTAAGTACATCATAATCATTTTTTTTTTCCCTTTTTCTCTTCTTTCAAAAAATTAATTGTCACTATCTCTTAATTACAATCTTAATTATTGTTTTTCATCGACCCTCTTTCTAATGACATGTTATATAATTGAAGTTGATTCTCCAAATATAAAACACATAATAACTATTATAAATGTGTTATAAAATAATTTTTTACAAAATATTTCAAAATGTGCTTCGAATTGCACGAGACATCGTAATTAATCATGTTACTAATTTTAAGAAAAGTCATGTCTTCACGACTTTAAACCCAAAAATCGTGTTTGAAAAAACACAATATGCAATAGCATGCTCTTTAATTAATCATGAAATCTGGTGCATTTATGTCATACTTTATTTGTATTTTGTAAGAAAATTTTTAACCTTTATATATCAAAGGATGAATGATTTTTAATCAATTAATTAATTAATTATCCATATAAAATCAAATTCTTATATATTCTTCATATATTCATAATCTAATAATTTAGGATATTAGAGTACATTAAACACAAGACTAAGTTTATCGCCTTAGGACTCCAATTATATTGAGTTCGACCTTGAGACCACAAAGAGAGTAAAGAATGAATCCAAAACTGAATACTCAAAAGGAAGTGCTCGAACTGGAGAAATTGCTTTGTATCCCGTCCCAACTCCATTGTAAACCTGTTCTTAAGGATTTGGTTGGGAGATTTTCCCTTGTTTTGATTTTCTAGCTTGGGTTTTCTATTAAAATCAGTTGCTTAGAAAATAAATAAATTGGTTTATACGTATTTTTTAGTAATCTTTTTTTGCACAAATTTTTGTGTATGTTTAGATGTTTTTAAACGAAAAACCAAAACTTGTATAGTTATTATAATTTTCCTAAAATTCATTTACATTATATTTATAGTTATGGATAAATTGATTTTAAGAGACTGCCACCTCACTCTCTATCACCCATATTCGTCTATTTTTTATTTATAATCTTTTTAGTTTGACAATTTTAACTTCATCATAATATATATTTTACATTTTTGATTTATATATATATATATATATATATATATATATATATATATATATTATATATTTTTAAACTATTATCTATTTAATAATGACTTTTTGTCAAATCAAAATTTAAAATCAATTTTGCTTTTTTCAATATTTATCTTTATCATAGTATAATTTCAATCTAATTGGAGTACAAAGCTACCGATTATCATATGCAAAGAAATAGCTTGTTCATCTAGAGATTTAGTTGATAGCTTTATTAAGTGTTTAGATTATCTTGTTAGTCTTCAGATGGACTTGAATCTTCCCACTTAACCAAACCTTGGTCAATTATACTTTAAGTGAGAGCTATCTCACAACCTAACCGATAACTTCTTGCTCAATGTTATAATGGAATCTCAATTCTTCAAATCTTCAAATCTTCACCTCAAATATCGGGAACAATTATCATTAGATTATTAAGGTCAATGACAAACCTAATTTAACATACGTGTAATTCAATTTTGAAATTCCCTTTTCACATTCATAGAATTGATAACTGGTTGAGGATCAAAGACCATAGAAAGCCAACTTTTTTGAGTTATGCCTGTTTTTTTTTTTTTTTTTAATAATTCAATAGTTGAGAGAATGTGGATTCTGATGCTCCCTATGACGAGTAATTATTCATTATTACTCTCGGAATAAAATGACATAGTACTCCCTCAGCTCACTTGAATAGTAGGTCTCACTAATTAAATTCATTACGAGACTTACCATTTACGTTAAACGAGGGAATATCACGCTACTATAAACTGAGAGTATTGAATAATTTTTTCTTCACAAGAATCCGTGTTTGTGCTACAATAATTTGGAGAGAAAGTAAGGGAAATTATACAGTTGGAATAGACTCTTGACAATGTAATTTTTGCAGCAAAAAAGACCATTTAATGCAACTAAATTTATTGTATTAATTGAAGAAAACTTCTGAGAAGTTTCCAAATAACATTGACCAACATTTCCTTCACATAATAGAAACTCGATCTTCACATAGGCGTACTATGAGAGTAGTTTATATGGTTAGAAACTAATTTGTGATCGTTAGAGCATTGCTATTCATTTTATCTCCACATGTGGACAATTCTTCACATGTGGATAGTTATTTTTACAACTTCACTCCAACACTACTCTCTATTTTATCTTCATTTTTATTATTTTATTTTAACTTTTTTTTTCTCTCTCCTCATTTTTCTTTTCTCTCTCCTCATTTTTATTTTCTTCTTCTTCTTCTTCGCTGTGCTCTCCCAAGACCCATGGCAACCCCAAACCCACGGCAACCCCATGGCAACCCCACGGCAGACCCACGGCAACCCCAGGCAGACCCATGGCAACCCCAAACCCACGGCAACCCCAAGGCAGACCCACGGCAACCCCAAACCCACTACAACCCCACGTCAGAGCCACGGCAACCCCAAAACCCAAGACCCACCTCAAACCCACGGCTCCACCGGTGACCCACGGGATGAAGACCCACCTCAAACCCACGGCAACCCCGAGATCAACCCACACCCAGATCAACCCACGCCCAAAAACCCAAGCCCACCCCGAGCAAACCGAAGCCTAGATCGGCGCCGAGACCAAAACCCAAACCCACTAGAAGCAAACCCAAGTCCAAATCGGCGCCGAGACCCACGGCAACCCCACCGTCAACCCAACCCCGAGACAGTGAGAAAATCCCAACCCCGAGACAGTGACGAGAGCTACGGAGAACAGAGGGAGAGAACTGGAGAACAGAGGGAGAGAACGGAGAAGAGAAGGGAGAAAAAGGTGAGGAGAGAGAAAAATTTCGGGAAAATGAGAGAAAAGGAAGAAAAAAAAACGTTATATACCGGTCAAAATAAATTAAAATAATGGGGTAAAGAATGAACAGTGACTATTCAGAAATGAATATTCACTGTAGCAATTTAAGGATGTGAAGAACGGGCTGAAGAGTCTATTGGAGTTCATTTTTTGGTTTTGGCTCTTCAGATGTGGATATACATAGTAGTGTTGGAGCTGCTCTTAGAAACTAAACCGAAGTTGTCTGCATTATTCACCAAATAATTTGCCTGCTTTCATTCGAGATATATGGTTAGAAACAAAAAATGTATCTTGTTTTTCCTCTTTTGTTGAACTGGGAAATGCATAATAAACTTGGCTGCCATTAGAAAAGGGTTTGATTGAAATTTTCCTCCTAATTATGGTGCAATTGTAATGTTTTATAAAATTCAAAACTGAGAATGTCCCCTTTTGTAGGTACGATTTCCTTCAAATTTAACAGAAAATTCCTTTAAAAAAAAAAAATGCGTCTAACAAAAATTTAAGTTTTCTTTTAAATTTAACAAAAATTCTAACAGTAGGCAACAAAATGCTTAGTATCAATAAATTATAAGAAACGAGATTGCCTATGAAAATGTAATTTGGCCCCAAAAAAAGCAAAGAAGAATGCTTTGAAATTTTGTGGTTTCACATGATTCCAATAGTGGGGAGGAAAAGAAAAATGGTATAGGGTGCAGGAATCAAAAAGTGAGGTGGTAATAACAATGCTAAAACTAAAAGGTTCATAATGGAGCAGACAAGTTAACCCTACTCATTCAATGTGGATGACGTAGCTGCTCCATGTACCACTCCCCTTTTTACGTGACTTGGATCTCACAAACAACAACTTTTCACCATTTTATCTCTGTGTTTCGTAACTGAAATTTCCTTGACTTTATTCTCAAGCCAAGTTAAACCCTTTAGGACCTCAACTAGGAAGTACTCCTTTGCAAGACACTCATATTTTATGTGCTTGTTTAATCTTCTAGGTAGAAACTATGCCATATATGGTGGAAAGTGGGAGCTGAAAACAAAGTAAACCAACATAAAACAATGCTTTGGGAAAGGTTTTTGCTTCCTTTTTTCTCGTGGTAATTTGACCAATGGTTCTTTGACTAGTATGTTGCCTTAGTATTGGGGTGTGAACAACATTGAACAACCACTTGCAAAAATTGAAGAAAGCAAGGAGAGATCATTGATCGCAAAAAAGGGAAAGATTATTAATTTATCCAGCTCATTCTTTTTCCTTTTTTCTTTATCCTGTACAAGAATTGTACTCAATTGCCAACTTTAAAGGTTTTCATTTTGTTTTTCTAGTAACTATTAATAATAGTTTTGGTGATGACATCTCAAGTATAATTGTATAAAGGTGTTAGTTCTACTTCAATATGAATATGGATTATGGATGATTAGTGACGTACTTGTTAAGATTATCAAAATATAAAATAGTACCATAGGTACAATTATTTTGATGGATACTTTATGATTAAATTTTAAGGAAATTTTATTATCTATCAACAATAAGCTTGCCATAAAATAATCGAATACAAATAACAAAAAAAATTTAGGCTGAAAACAAAACAGATAAAAGTCTAAAAGACATGATCAAAGCAAAATGATGTTACAACTTTCAAGTTGCTAAAAAGAAAAAGAGGAAAAAAGAGAGAGAGAGAAAGGGAGAGATGTCGGTACAAGTTGCACTTAAATAAAAATAAATAAAATGAAACCAGATAAAGAAAAACAGGTTGATCAAACGGATTCTGCTAATTCACATGATCCAACTTAGGATCTGGTCATCAAAGGATGCTTTGCTTGTGTTTCGGGTTGTGTTTTTGGTCGGTGACTATGAATTTGAAAGTAAAGGGTTTTTATTGTTTATTACTTGGTGCACCATGTGTTTTTTGGATTTACTACTTGTGAATTAGGGTCGTGGAAGAAATATACGTATAAAACAACAACAAGGTGGTTGAACAGGTTTTGATGTGGACACGACTTGACGTTGTGATGTTGAGGGTTTATATTTTTCTTTTCCTTCAAGACATTAATCAATGGTAGGTTTCGAATTCAATATAATGGGACATAAACCTAACTGTGTTGTACAGTAATAAAATTAATTATTTTTTTTCGCAAAACACACAAGATCGAGTTGTAGGCTCCAAAACCACACCTTTCATTAAAATCTCACGTATTCGAGATAATCAGATTAGGAGATTGTCAATTAGATTGCCTTGACCCTTTCACAAGACACAAATCCATTAAATAAGACTTTGTTGGTTTAATTATCTAAAAATTACACAACTTGCTCTAGCACGAGCGAACACGTATATTATCTTTAAGTGTTAAAAAATAAATAAATAAATAAAAAGATATAAGAAAAATGTAACTAAATATAATAAATTTCACGGTACTAAAATCATAATCGTTGAAATTAGAGAGTGAAGTGGGTAGGATCCGACAGGTGGGTGTGGTTTTTATGTTAGTCAGAGCTGAAAAGCAACGAGGTTTGTGAAAATTTACATAAAACAAAGAAACAGCCCAGTCATCGAAACGCCGCAACACATGCAAAACTCTCTTAAGCTGACGTTGTCCACACGTGAACCTATTATTACCCCCCCAATTGAACCCCCCACAATCACCGAAACCTGCCATGTGGGACCCCATCGTTCTCACGTGCGGCAGATTATAAGATAGGGACAGAATGTGTTTTGTTCTATACTTGCCTTGCCAGCTTTCTTTTTTGCTCATTGTTTTTTGTTTTTTTTGTTTTTCTTTCTCAAAATTATTGACTTTTGTATTTGACAACTTTGTTTTTGCAATCCCAATGATGTAATAGTTTATTATTGATTTGATTAGTTAGTAATCCCCACACTTGCGGCATCAGGATGGGACATTTATTATTTACTTTTAATTAATAATTAAACAAAGGAATAAATTACTTTTCATTTTATTTATCCATGTGGAGCTCTGACTTCTGCCTTTATCACTCTTTCATATTTTCGTTAGTTTTCTAAAATTGTCTTCCATGTGTCACATTTTTACTAGCTGGGATGCTGAAATGTAATCTCTGAGAATCTATTGCTGTGTGAAATAGCTGATACACTTTTAAGTTTTAACAACCAGTGAGTAGATTAAGTCAACTCGACCTATGTTTTATCATTTATGAAATTGATTGGACGTTTAACCAACTCGTTTTATTTTTGGTCATGCACGGCACAAATTATTCTAAGACTAGCATCCGTCCACTTCTAGAAAATTTTGTTATCTGAGAAGAAACTTGCTGTCCTTTTGTGATGACATCTAGAAAAATGTTATCTTCCCTTACCCCACACTACACAAATATTAAAAAAAACGAAAGGCAAGAAATGACCCACGCTGGTTGTTACATAAAAGTTGTAACTTGTAAGCATCATCTTCTGCTTCTTTTGTTTCTGCATTCTTCCATTCATACTTGAAATTTAGGCCTACGTCAAAGATTGCTTACATTCCAAGTATTTGTAAACTTGTAACAGTATTTGCAATGTCTTATACTCATTGTTCATTACAATCAAGGCTAATTACAAACTAGTCATGGATTTTGGCAGCAAGAAAATACATACATACAATTCTAGTAAGAAAGATTTCCTTGAAGGACCAGACATTATTTCACTCCCTTTTTCAAATTCCAAACTAAATATGCAAAACAAAGGAAGCAATTCGGAGATGTCGATGCTCAAAATCCAGTAAAAGTATTGAAGTTGCACTTGCGTTTGATGAAACTGCTTCTTAGAGGACTTCAATCCATTCTCAAAACAAATTTTCATTGGCATATTCTCAAAAGACTTAGACAAGGCCTACAAACCACTACTAATTGTAGGATTTGTGTGCACCGAAAAAAAAAAAGTGGGGGACAAAGAAATCTAAAGAAAAGATATCAACAAAAATGCTGAATCTATGACACTGAAAGAAAGTTTCAAAATCCAAAGATTCCTTCTTTGAAAAATGGAAGAAAAACATAAATCCAGAATGATCAAGCTTCAAAAACCAAAAAATGGATCAGCACGGCTCCTCCCACAACTTCAAGAAGGATAAAACGTCAGCATAAGAACAAGGGATGTGATCAACCAGCTGTACAATTGAAATGAAGGTTTATTGCTTTCTCTACATTCCTACATTGTCGCTGCTTGAATCAATTAGAATTGTCAACCTCCTTGCTGTTTTCATGAAGTCACTGCAGTAAGAAAGAGAGGTTAATCATGTAAAACAACTCTTGGTAACAGAAGGAGCCAATGCAAGAAAAAAGACAAATGTAACCAACCTGAATGGTTCGTCTCTGATGTGCTTGACTGCTCCTGTAACATCCCGGTAGAGCACATGGCTTAATGCCTCAGAATTCTCTATGCCAAACATGTCGGCTAGTTTTCTGTACAATTCATCATAAGACCCAAGCAACGAAAGATCAAGACTTCGACCCACATCCTCTGATTCCATGAAGACTTTACAGTGACCAGTATCCAAATTAGGGTTGTTTTCTTGGCGATTATCCTTATACCATTGGAAACCTTCACATGATGAGCGCTCGGGTATGCCTTGTTGATGAAGTGCAGATCCAGAACAATCGGAAAAATTTGTCAATTTATCAGCATTCCCATCCGATGAACTATTTCCAGTACGTACTGGTGAGACTGTGTCGCCAGAACAGCTCAAAGAGATCTGCTGCTCTGTAAGTATTGGTTGACCAAACAGTACAAACTGCGGTGTCTTGACATCATCACGTTTCTTTGAAGCCTGTGTAGAATGTGCCATTGTAAGCAAGCAAGAAACATTAGAAACATTCTCACTCATGCTAGGCTTTTGAAACATTGCATTATTTGGGGCCCTAGTGGGTGTGGCAGCATGATCAAGTGGCGGGAAACCAGCCGGAAAGAGACTTGACTGCAGTTTATTGAGGTGGAGATCTGGTAAGGATAGACCATAATGAGCATGCCTGGCTCCCTGCATGCCAGCAGGAGTGTTGTCAGGTAGACAACTAAAGGGGTTACTGGGCCCAAGGAAGTTGCCGGTAAATGACGGCATTGGAAGTTGACCATCGAGGGGGAACTCGGGGTGTTGTGGCACTCTCAACTTCTTCCGTGGTGGTGAGAAGGGCGATAAATGTATGGCGGGCATGTTTGATACCAATTCCACCAGCCATGGACTTACGCGTTTCACATTTTGAAGTAAATCTGGTTCATCCCATGTAACCTACAACATAGCACTTCAGCAATAAGAATTGATTGAAGGAAAATAAATCAACTTGGACATTGAAGTGTGGGTAGAAAACCAGAGGTTTACAGAGTAACCAGTGGAAAGATCATTAATTTCTTTATCGGACAACAAACACACACAAAAACAAGACAAAACTTCAATATGATTATTTTCATAGTTTTGATATATCAGAATCATCAAATCATGCAGATTATAACGCAGGTCTTTGTTGATGGAATCAATAGAAAGTAGACCCGCTCATGTAAATATGATGTGCTATACTACAAACGTGTAACGACACTCAAAAGGTTTATCAAATTTACTTTATAAAAAAGCTCAACTGAGAAAAAGTACCTGAACTATATCTAGGAAAATTCAATCAAGTAAGACTGAAATGTCTAAAGTGTATATATTTTCACACTAGTAAAGTTCAATCAAGCTAACACATAATATATTAGATCTAAATAAAGAGTTCAAACAGAAAGCTAATCTGGATATGGCATCATTACTTTCAGATTGGTTCTTTTATAAGTACTAATTGACTTTTGTCAGATAGAAGTATAACTTTAAGTTACACATTATGTATACAAAAGATTCCATAAAGAATATATCATTACTTCCAGAAATGCCCATCAAAATTATATCAGGAGATGCATCTTAAAGCATATAACAGAGAGACTTGTCCTTTTTTTCTAAAAATTAACACTGATCGGCAATATTGTGCATCTCCACATTCAGTGTCATGAGTTCACAATGCACATCTGAACAATCGAGGACACATCTGGTCAAGAATACCCCCTCATATCATTTCCTCAGAACAAGATATGCATCCTGCCATGACACCGGTGACTTACAACATTAGATAATTACAACAAAGTAAACAGCAGAAGTGCAAACACAATGATAGTTACTGCACCTGAAGCAGCTAGAAATTGCAATTTTCTAAAGCATAATATGGCACAACAACTACAAGCTAGTATGTTCATACATCTAAGATTTAAGTGAAGTGATTGTGGGGTAACCAAAAGCAATATCAACAAACCATCTAATTTGTGTATCTAGTTCATACATTAGAAACCGCAAACACAGATTATGATGATGTTTTGTTTAATCACAAGAAATGTGACAGTACCAGTAGAAGCCTCCAAGGCGAATCAGGCCAGCGGATTGGATCAGCAACCTGAACAGAAGAAATGGTTCCCATGAACCAACTTATCCGTGAAGAGTCCTCGGTTTCAAAAGCCATCTTGAACCTCATTCCCGAACACCACCGGATCTGAAATGCCGCTTTCACCAACGAAGCCTTCACGCAAAACTCTGGCGTGCTGGCACGAGGATAGTAAACAACCTCAAATGGTTGTCCATTGGCTGCAAGTGTTGCAGCTTCAATAACCGATTCTGCTTTCACTTTCCCCTTCCCCATCACACCACCATTCCCATTCCCATTTGAGCTCCCATTACCACCATTTCTCATTACATTTTTCTCCTCATCCCTCAAGAATGCCGAGAACCCTCCATATGGCACAGCACAATTCCCGCCTGCTGGATTCCATCCAGACGCAGTCTCCGGTCCACCACCAATTCCCCTCTTGGCACGCCGAATCCCCACGCAAAGATCCCCATTCTCCGCCCTCAAGAACACGATCGAATCCCCTGCCACGAGCTTCTTATGATTCACAAAAGTACTCCACCCGGTCGTCAACAGATGCCGCCGTGGCGTTCCTCTATAAATATGCCTAAACTTCCAAGTCTCCCCATGAACATCCTTAGCCAAAATGGTCTGCACCGGAGGATCCGCTGAGTAATCCAACCGCGGAAAGATCGTCTCCGCGCAATACCTCGGAACAGAAAAACCCCCACCATTATTCGCATCTGATTGTGTCAACGTCTTCGCAAACGACGCCGGTTTCTCCTGCGGTTCGGAACCGTTAACACCTCCAATTCCGTTATCCTCATAGTCCTGGTCATTGACATTCACTGGAACCAGCCTGATTTTAGCGAACACCTCATCAGTCTCAGGATCAGCCATGTATTTGATAGCCGAAACTCTACACAGTACATAAGGCGGAACACCTGCGCAGTTTCGAAAATCGACGGTGCCGCAAGCGTGCTCGGCATGGCCTTGTGGGAAATAAAAGACCTTGGCGTTCACACAAGGCATTTGTACCATGCCACCTGCGCAGGCATGCCATAGCTGAGGATCTAAGCATTTATCCACCTCCTTCATTTTCTCTTTCGAATCCATAAATGTAATCATTATTCAAACTCACTACTTGTTGTGCCCAGAATCAGTGAATTTAATCAAGTTCAAAACTCTGTGACAAAAAAAAAAAGAAAAAGAAAAGTAAACTATTCCAATTAGTAAAATTCAAAGCCAAAAAAAGTAACAAAATCAATGAAATCAATGAGTTCAATGATTGAAGTGTTAAATTGGATAAACGATTTACCTTATAAAGCATATACAATGAACAATTCGGAATCTGTGTATATATATGTGCCACTTGGCCACAGTGAAAATCAGATAAAAAAAAACACTCCTCAGAATCTTCTCTCCTCCTTCATAAAAGCCCCAAGATGCAGAATTGGATTCTTCCAGAATCCCAAAATTGAAAGCCGTAATTTCCACGGAATCTCAACATTGCTAAGGCTTCTTCATTTCTCTGAATTCAGTGCTTCTCAACTCTCTAGCCACCATTTTCAAAAACCCTAACACAAAATCATTCTAGACTTGTACGGTGCTTCCAGAACCAAGAAATCAAGCTTTTTGCCTTAGCTTTTACCAAAATCGAAACCCTTCGTCGCTCTTGCTTTCTTAGTCAAAAATATCGCTTGGACTCGAAGACTAAAAGCCGTAATAAACACAGCTTTTACGGAGAGCACACACTCTGTTTTTTCCAATCGCACACAATCTTTGTTTCCAGCTTCAACAAAATTAAACACACAAGATCTCTATTCTCTTACACACTCTCTCTCAAAAAATAACAAACTCCACAAAAATCTCTCCAACGACAAAACCCTAAAACAAAAAATTAAAAATCTCCAACTTCTTGTTGTTAAAACAGGTTTTGGATGATGCAAGAGTCCAAAAGCAGAGACACAGAGAAAATAACAGAAACAAGTTTTGGTTCAAGAAATATCAAACTAGTAGTGGTCGTAGTAATAGTGGTACACTGCTACTTCCTCTTTCTCTTTCTCTTTCTCTCTCTTTGTTTTAATTAAAATTAAATGGTTTTTTTTTACCTGATTTTTAGATTTCTTACCTTTTTCTTCGGATCTGAAGAAACTCTGTGTATCTTCAGAAGCCAGCAAAACAACAAAGATCTTTAAGGAACCTATCCATTTTCCCACTTTCTTTTTTCTTATTATTTTATTGCTTTCCAATTAATTTATTGTTTTTTTTATTCCCTTTTGATTAATCTAACAGATTAATTTTGTCCTCATTACTACTTTGATTATTACTGTTCCACGAGATCATCAAAGTATCGCGACTTTCTCGACGCTTTGTTTTAAATCTCGAGTCGTTAACCAGACAAGTTAACTGTGGTTAAATTTTACAGCGTTTTTCAGTCAACTATGGTTAGTTTTTACTCTGGGTTACGTTGGTTTAGTTAATTGTTTGGCTCCCGGAAAGACAGAGAGCTTGTTAAGTTCACTCTCGTTTGAGGCGAGTGTAATGCACGCTTTAATTCAGTTGAGCCGCTACTGGGGTGAGATTTTGTAGGGGTTATCTTCTTTATTTATTGAAATAAAAAAAACAAAATCAAGTTCAAAAAAATTATTTATTGGTGTGGTCAAAAGAAAATAATAATATTAAAATCTATTATCATGTGGTAAAATGAACGGGTTGTGGGTAATCAATAAATAATTTATTTTTTGGATTATTATCTGTGTGTTATTTTAAAGCAATGAAGATTGAAGATACATACAAACAAGTTATATAAATAGACGTGTGTTAAGTGTCTTGGTGAAAGAATTTTTCACATAATTTATTAGAATAGAAATGTTGTGGGACTAGAAAAGGTTATAAACTTTATATTTTATTAGAGAACAATTAACTAAAAAAAATAAAAAAAAATTGATGTGGTTGTTAAGTTGGTGAGTCACGCTTATCATATTGCTCATTTTCTATGAATTGAATAATATAAAGTGAAAAGTATATAATTGTAAATATCACTTACTCTAGTAGGGAACATTGTCAAAACCTTGTATTAAACTTTATAATACACATAATATTACACTTATAAAATTGTTTGTCATTTTTCATTGTATAAAAAACAGATAAATTTCAATGGAAATTCAAACAAAGAGTGTATTTGTAAGCATTTTTGTCACCACGGCAACTTTATGGTAGGATTTTCTTTTCTCACATTAAGAGCTAATTATATCTTTTTAATACAGTCATACAGTGTATATAATAAAAAATAAAAATAAAAAGTAACCGTAGAATTAAGGTTGTAATCGAGTCAAGGCGAATTGAATATTAAAAGTTTAGAATTAATTAATTTTATTTTATTTTAAGTTTGAGTTGATCCATGAGCTCATCACAAAGTTAAATTATATGTTCAAATCCGATTCTTTTTTTATTTATTTAATAAGCTCAAATTTGTTCACAAACTATTCAATTAACTTTTTATTTTTTTAATATAAAGTAAATAACATGTCTAAGTTTTTATCACTGCACAAAGCTATGGTAAATAAATAAATTACAGTTGAGATTATATTAGTTGATTTAATTACATATGTTATTTTCAATTATGAACTTATAAAGATTAGGTTAGAAATCATATATAATTTTTCTATGAAAATGGGCTATTTATATTATCAATTAATTAAAGACTAAAATGCAAAATACTCCCTTTACATTTTAGTCAATTTTGATTTTGACCCCTTAAGTTTTAAAATTTGGATTTTAGTACCTAACGTTTTAGAGCATTTTGATTGTCACTCTTCCTTCCATGATAATTAATGATGTAACCATTAAATTCCAAATAAGCTCGAAGTATTAAACTACGTTGTTTTGAGTCTTATTTAAGCCATGTCATCATTTTTTTTATAGGATAAAACTTAGTTATAGTTCTTTAGATGTAGTACATTAGGTTCTCCAATTAAATTTAAACATATAGTTATATGCCAGTTAATAAGGTAATCTAAGGAACAATACCTAAGTTTTATTCTTTTAATTAATCCACATTATTTATTATCTTTCCTTTTTCTTTGCCCAATGTCATCATTAATGCATTGCTGCAAGGACTTGATGTTTTGGTTCTAGCAAGTGCTGGTGATATCTTATGCATTATTGGGAAAAGAAACGATTTAATAGTGATGAAGGAACTACTAAACAAGGACTAAAATAATGTTGACTTATAAGATCACCATGGGTCAATTGCGATTCAGATTGCCATGGCTAAAAACAATGTGGACATGGTAAAATTTACTTTGTAATATATGATGCATATTGTATTGATATCAATACATATGAGTTTTGTTCAATGACTCCAAATGGGAAAGGTTATGCACCAGATTACAATACCTGATAGTAGCACACCAAATGAAGTGTTTCTAGGGTAGAGGTGGTATTTTGTATAACAGATATATACAACATATTTTTCACATGGGGTGGCTCCCATAGGCTTGGAGGAGAAAAGAAAATTGGTGGACCAATTTGTCTAAAGTTAATTGTTTGGGATTGCAATTGTTGGCCGATCGGGGCTTGTTGGTTAGATTACCATTTGGTTTTGTGTGTGGTGATTTGTGGTGGGTTCAACTGCCATGAAAGTCTCCCAAGCCGCTACCAAAACTATATATCAATCAAACTCAATGCCATGAATAAGAAATGCCCACAACCAAAACACCCCAAAATCGTTGTCCACCCTCTTTAAAGATCCAAGCCACCACCAATCAAGATTCAAGCCTCAAATTACAGCCGTCATACCAAGTCGGGGATGGGAAATATATGTTTTGTACTTTATTTGTTGTTGCATATTGTATTGATATCAATACATATGAGTTTTGTTCAATGACTCCAAATGAAATGCTGCAAATGGGAAAGGTTATGCACTAGTTTACAATACCTGATAGTAGCACACCAAATGAAGTGTTTCTAGGGTGGAGATGGTATTTTGTATAACAGATATATATGTTGACACCCCATTTTGCTACCTACATTCTAACCCTCACACAAACTAGGGTTTTCACAAATTAAAATTCTAAAAACGGAAAGTACACAACGTGCCTAAATTAGGATTCTAAACCAACAGTGTTTTTGACCGTCTGATCGACAACTAAAAGTAATCAAACAGATCTTTAAGTTTAGACGATTGAAATGACGCATCATGTGTTCAAATCGGACCATAAGGGCAAATGTTATGATCAATTGAAGTTTTAACGGATAGAGTGCATAATGATTTAATAATTCCAGGTACATAGAATTAATCCAAACTAATTATCATTGGTCCATTAATTGGGTTGATTTTAATTAATGAGATGTAAACGTCTCATTGGCCTGTAATGATAAATAATTATGGACTCTACTACATTAGATAAAATCAGTTTAAGTTGGATAAATAGTATGATTAATTAATTAAAATATAAGGATTAATTGAAATAGATCAATTCAAATATTTTAAGAAGATTAAGATCACTATTATATTTGGTGCTTATCATAAAAAGTAGGACAACATTGAACAAACGGATAAATACAAAAAAAGAAGCTGAAAACGTTTTTTTAAACTCAAAGTACCGGCCGATACTTTGATTAAGGTTTGAAATACCGGCACTTCAAACTCGTATTTGGCACTTTGATTGGGATTTGAAATACCGGCCGGCACATTGAACCACCAATCCGGCACTTCGAACCTGAAGCACGTTTTTTTTATCCCAAAATTATCTCTAAACTTGAATTTTGAATTCTCACACGTCCAAGTGAGTTCACAGCTGGTAGAGGATAAAGAATAAGGATTATTTGAAAATAAAAAATACAAAATTAAACAAAAGATAGCTTATCATTTGTTTGGCTATAAAAAGAAAAGAGGAGGTCAGTTACAAGGTCCCAAAGTTTGAGCTTTAGTGAGAATTCCAGATCATTCTGCGTATGATTTCTAAAGCATAAAACACCTCTAAGTAATCCACCATTGAAAGACAGAGAAAAGCCTCCACAAAAATCCCCTTTGGATGCTCTACGGCGAAGCTCTGTTCACGGGTACCTTAAAGACCATCAAGGAAGCATTATTGGAGTTTTCTTTTGCAGCTAGGCAGTACACAAACTCCCCACCATTGCAGCCACACAGCAACTCTTTTGATCTTTGTTCTTCACCCCTTTTCAAAGTTTTTTTATTGTGATTAATTCTTTGTGTCTTCTATTAACCAATTCTTTGATTGCAGCCAAAGTTGAACATAACTCTGGTGATTCTAAAGCAATCAACAGGATCTTCTTCCACGTGCATGCAGGTAAGCATTCTATACTGAATTTTTTATTTGTTTGCCTATTCACATGATGATGACGATAATATGCTTTTTCACATGTAAATGATTTAATAAAGAACTTGAACCTTTAAAATGAATTTTATGATAAACCATGTTTTTGTACATTGAAATATTTGTTTTTGGCCAAGCTTTATCCTAGAAGACCAATTTTAGTCGGGCAAAGCGAGGTGCTTACACCTTCTTGTTTTGTAACCAAGCCCCCGAGCCTAGTCTTGAAGGTTCTAGATTAGTCTCTTTGTGAATGTAAATTTCTATTTTACTATACTGTACTTAGGAAGCATTCAAATGTAATTTTCTTAGATTGTATCTAGGAAACAACTTTTGCTATGTAATTTTCTGTTTTGGACACTCAATTGTAAACATACAATCCAAATTGAATAAAAGAAATATTTTTTAAGAATTTTCTTGTTTTTCTTCCTTGCAAAAATAAGTGGCGACTCTACTGTAACATCACCTTCATTCTAGAGGGATGATCATTCGTCAGTTGGGTCACATTTTGAGGCCCATTTGACCCTCGGGTCGTGGTTCTCACAATATACAACATATTTTTCACATGGGGTGGCTCCCATAGGCAAGGGTAGATCTACCATAGGGCCATGCCCACCCTCAAATATATTTTTTTAAAAAAAATATTAGGTATAAAATATAATAAATAATTGGATTTTATAAAATGTCTACCCTCAATTTTTTGAATAATTCTATAATACTCACACTCTTTTTGGTGCGTGTAATACTTTTAATAGATAAAATATTGCATTGATGATATTAGTATCACACATGATGGTAATTACCACACATATGTTGGTACCTATGATCACGTTACTTGATACCCTAAATTTTTATTTATTTATTTAAATTTAATATATATAAAATTGGAGAGTACTAATATCACATTGGATAGCACTACCATCACATATGATGACAACTACATCATATTTGATAATAACAATTGAGTGGGTACCAAACTCACAAAAAGAGTGAGTATTGTAGAATGACTCTAATTTTTTTGTTAAATTTTTTTCTAGGTATATATATATATATATATATATATATATATATATATATATATATATATATATATATATATATATATATATATAACTTAATATCAAACTTACCAGTTGCTACTGCTATTGTAGAAACATTATTTTCAGTTATGAAGATTGTGAATAATCGATTGCGTAGTTGAATGATTTATAATCGATTGTATACATAGGGAAAAACATTTCTCGTAGTATTAATAATAAAGTTATAATGTAACGGTTTCAAAATATGAAACACACGTCAAAATCAATTATAAAATGTTATAACGAGTTTCTTGTTTGTTACTTTTTGGTTAAATAAATAATATATATCGGCTTTTGACATTTTTTGTATTATGTTTATTAAACTTTAGGATTAAAGAGATGCCTACCTTAGATTGAATTCCTGAATCTGTCCCTGCCCATAGGCTTGCAGGAGAAAAGAAAATTGGTAGACCAATTTGTCTAAAGTTAATTGTTTGGGATTGCAATTGTTGGCCGACCGGGGTTTGTTGGTTAGATTACTGTTTGGTTTTGTGTGTGGTGATTTGTGGTGGGTTCAACTGCCATGAAAGTCTCCCAACCCGCTCCCAAAACTATATATCAATCAAACTCAATGCCATGAATAAGAAATGCCCACAACCAAAACACCCCAAAATCGTTGTCCACCCTCTTTAAAGATCCAAGGCACCACCAATCAAGATTCAAGCCTCAAATTACAGCCGTCATACCAAGTCGGGGATAGGAAATATATGCTTTGTACTTTATTTGTTGTTACAAACATAACCCTTTCGTGAGAAATTGCCTCAACCGAATGAATTTAGAGAAAACAACTTGGAAATGACTAAACCTAATATTTTGGCAAAAAATAAGTCTAGGTACACACCTTTTTTCACCATCTATATATGGCCATAGAGGCCATATGGTGGTGTTGGTTGGGTTGTCTGGAAAAGTTATATACAAAATATGCACGCTCAAATTGCCTTCATTGTCGAGTTTATCTCAATAATATAATTGATGTGTTTCCTAAAATTTGTGACTAATGAGTTTGACATATTTGCTAAAAAGGTAAACAAACTTTTTAGTGGCTTCCTATCTGTTCCGGCAGGCGCGTGAGTATTACAGTGTTCCTTTCGCTTTTGGTCGGGGTGACCTTTTCTGTTATTAGCGTTGAGTTTCATGACCCAAAGACGAAACTGACTGTTGGTTTTCTACGCAACCTTGTTTGAGAAAAGATACACCCAACGCTCTTCTCTAGAGCGTGTAGTGTAACAAAGCCCTCTTCAACTGGGACCAGGCTAAGGTATTATTCCACTTCTAGTGAATTCTACAGTTATACGCTCTTTTCATTGACACCGTAAATGGAAGGTCACTGAGAAGGCATATGAACTCAACAATCAATCATCAAATAACACATCCAAGCACTCATCGAAATTAATAAACAAACAACTATACAATCTGAACTGGGAGGCCCATATTTGAAAGTGAAAGTTCCCTTCACCCACTCTTAAGTTATTAATTTAGTGCTAGCTTAAAACGTACCAGTGGTGTGGTCAATTGTTACCATTAAGAGATGAGTGTTTTGTGTTATAGAAGCCTATATGTGACCATAACAGAAGAGATGTGGCATATACCAAAACGGATTCTCATCTTTGAAACAGCAGAACTGGGCCAAGGTGTAGATTTAACCTGATACATTTGGTTGAGCCTAAAATAAGGGATAAAAATTAATATAAATTTATTTTTTAGGACTCATGTTTAATATGTATATTTTTTTAATGGGAACATCAAAAAATAAAATTAAAAAACGTGACAAGAACGACATAAGGGTCATTGGCAACGAATTTTTAAATTTTCTTTTGGGATCATTACCCTTATGGTATAGCACAGTATCACTCTAATTATGTTTTACTTATCTATAATGACATTTCTGAATTTTGCATAAAATGAAATTGATTATGTTAATTGCATTTTTCAAATCAAGAATATGTTTCACTGATACCAATTAGTCAAGAGCCTTGTAACTTAATTGGTTGGCACATTCCGGTGTTCTTTAAAAGAAACATCTCAAATTCAAATAATCTCTCTCTCAATTATTAAATTATAAAAAATAAAAAAAAATATTTTTCATTTACTCTTCTTATTTTCTCCTTAATATTTATTTATTTATTTATAAATGTCACGTATATATGTTCTTAAAGTTAAGCTGATCATCAAGCTTAACTTTTGGGTCACGTACTCTCTATGAACCTGTTTACATGAAAACGAAATAGGCATGTCTTGTCAGGTTAGGTCATATACGCCTAATTCAAATCGGGTAAAAAAACATGATCCCGGCTGTCCTCTATTTAATTGAAAAAACCACTTCTGAACGAACACTTGCAGTAC
This sequence comes from Fagus sylvatica, assembly GCA_907173295.1. Classification (NCBI taxonomy): domain Eukaryota; kingdom Viridiplantae; phylum Streptophyta; class Magnoliopsida; order Fagales; family Fagaceae; genus Fagus; species Fagus sylvatica. Next base: position 18,988,134 of record OU015770.1, on the reverse strand, counting down.
TGTCAAAATAACAAGCCAATATTAGGCATGGGATCATACTTGTCAGACTGTCGGTATTAATTAATTTAATAGGAATGCCTTTTGAGTTCTACTGCTTGTGGCTTACAGTTCATAATTTGATATGAATGGGATTTTAATGTTTACCAAATGAAAACCAACAGAAAGAAAAATCAACAACCAAAACCTCGCTCATTCATTGTTTTTAGCTGTATCGAGGGACACCACCACTACTCACTAGGTCCATGACCAAAGCTTAATTATATAATGTGATAATGGCATAAGGTGAGTTGATTACATCCCATCCTCAGTTCCTCACCTTGTGCTTTGGTGGTTATGGTCCCAGTTTTGTGTGCTTCAATAAATTGTTACCCAATTGTGTGGCACGAAAACTTCCGCCCTTCCAATTGGGAACAGTACTTATCTAGTCGGACTAGTCCCAGGGTTTTTAGAGAGTTTGACTAATTTGCTTTGATGGTTATGGTCCCAATTTTGTGTCCTTCTATAAATTGTTACACCAATTGTGTTGTACAAAAACTTCCACCCTCTTAATTGGGTGTACTACTTATATATCGAGTCGATAATGCCCCTTTATTTTTATTTTTTGTTTACGTGAGTGTCCAAGGGTTTTAGAGAATTCAACTAATCTGCTTTGGTGGTCATGGTCTAGTTTTGTATCTAGTTGGACCATTTTTTTTTTTGGTACTTATGATCTCATGAATCACATAAGACTCGGAAACACCAATTCCTTGAGGTTCCGTTGCCCTGATTTATAACCTTTTAGGGCTTCGCAGTTATGAGCATGCTAGGACTATTGCCCAACCTAGACACAGTATTATTGACTTTTTGGTTGGTCATTATGTTACAAGTTACGGCCTTACGGCCACATATGAACAATGTTGCAAACCCTATAGAAAGGGACTTTCTAACCAAAAGACATACCAGCTGCATATATACAGGCAGACAGACCCAACGCAGATAATGGAACCAGAGTGGGTGGAGAAGCACAAGCAATATCTTTCTACCCTAACATCATTAAAATTGAAAACCTATTTTATCATATGTCAAAACAGTTGGTTTCTGTCCCTCAGTTGCTTAAAACATGCAGGACAGCCAGCTAACCCACCAACATATAAAAGTGTCATTAGAAAAAATCGTCAAAAAGCAAATTCTCTTTTCTCATTCGAATTTACATGATTTAAAAATTATAGATATAGACCAAATAGTATTGTTCTTGGTTGATTAGGGTGTTTTAAAGTCATCTTTAAACTTTAATATATCTTCACCATCTTAATAATTACATTGGGTCCTCAGCCAACTCAAATCTAACAAAAATAGCGACATTTAAGATGAGTAAATAAAGTAATCCTTGCGGTCCTTACAGAAGGTCGGAACGCAATTAATATTTTTGTGCACACAATGTATATAGTTACGGTAAAAAAAATGTAAAAATAAATTGAGTCATTTTATTGGGGGTCAGAACGCAATTAAGCATTCAGTGAAAATGTTCTTAGATTTCGTGCATATATGTTTGCGTTAATTGTATTTAAATGTGAAGGAATATTGGAAGGAATAATGGAGTATGCATTTAAGCACCCACCGAAAAGTTAAAAGTCCTTCCCTGTCATTCAATTTGTTTGAATCAAATAAACTCTGCAGCCATTCAGAGGTAAAAACGCAATCAAGGCTTATGTGAAAATCTTCTTAAATTTACGTCCGTATATCATAAGTTTGAGTCAGTCGTGCTTAAATGTATAGGATGGCAAAGGATTTTTAATTCCACTAAGCATATTATGACATAGTTCTCCACGTTTGTTACTAATACTAGATAACAACAATTTAGCAAAAAAATATATATATATATACTAGATAACAACAATTTGGTCCAACGACCTTCTGCTTTCTTCATTTTTTTTAATTATTATTATTTTTAAGGGATTTTTAAAATTCTTATTTTTGATAATTTAATAGTTAGGGATTAGGAATTTGAATCCTGGATGTTTTCTTTGGAGAACACCAAAAAGCATCAATAAGGTTGTGCTACAAGATTCTTTACCCTCTCAACTTTCACTTAAAAAAAGAAAGAAAAAGAAAAAGAAAAGAGGTGAATGGGCCAACCTCAAATGTCCTCTGGCTCATTATGGGAGCCCTGTTAAAGATATATTGGCTCATGAGACCCAAACCCAGTGTAGGCCCATGTACTTGTAAAATAAGCAAATCTAGTCCTAGTTAGTTTATGACTGATATAGGTTTCTTGAGTATATATATACCTTGCTAAGGGCTCATTGTAATACATGAAAGGAATTCATAAAGTAAAGATGTAGTCATTAAGCATTTTCCTCTTTGTACGTAAGTCGTTTGGTTGAACTATGAAATTCTCGCTTTCGCTTTCGCTTTCTCTTTCCTTACTGCTCTTTATTCTTCTATATTTAATATGGTATTAGAACACCAATTATCTCAATATGGTATCAAAGCAAGTTAATAGTGACTTCAACACCACTCCTATACCTCCCAAATCTTAGAGCCAAGTTAACATACCTTTAGGTTTATGACTCAATGGAGACTAATCTGGAGACTAATCTCCATGAGCTTAGTGGCTTCCACACACCTTGTACCCTCCTAAATATCAAGAAAATAGGTAAGTCGTGTCCTTCTTTGTCCGCTACTACTCCTAAATAACTCTGCTTGTTCTATGCCACCCCATTGTCGGATTCGTTGGCAGTCAATCTACAATTGACAGAAAAATCAATACAAACAGGCAACCCACACCCCGTCACGAGCCGCCTATGGTCTCGGGGAGCCGTGGCCACAATTTTTCGTTACTGCCTCCAAACATTGTTGGAACAAAGTGTGCCACCCACTAATGGCCACAATGACGCGAGATCTACCAACCCCAGAAATCTCGTGGCCAACTAAAATTCCATGTGTCGAGTCAGATTTTAGCGACCCATGACCCTGTTACCTACTAACATCATCCATGCCCTTTGTTGACTGGGGTTAGCCATAGTTGCTCGCAATCCGAACCATGCCAGTGACTTAATGACATTAGCAACCCCCCCCCCCTTCGCCCCCCCAACAAAATACCATTTTTAGTTCCTGTTTTGTTTTTTCTCTCTTTTTCAAGAACTCTTTCCTCTCTCATTATTTCAATGGCCTAGCATGAGTCCCAAGTTTGTAATCATTATTTATATGTTCAAGGCACATTCATGGTCACTTCAAGACATCTTATAAGCTCTTGTCCACCGTCTTAGTCCCTCGTGTGCTTCCTTATAGTTGCACGATTCGCTTTATACTTGGAAGACAGTCTTCTGTTATCTTACATGATAAACTTTTGTTGCTTACATGTAGGGTCGACCCTGAGGTTTGGATTGTTCAAACTCGTTCCAAGTTTAGTTGCTCACTTACTATTAATATTTAAAAAAAAACAACATAAAAAAGTCCATTTTTTCTTATGCAAAGTTACATTGTGTTTTTAGCATATATATATAAGCAAAATATAATTCAAGTTATGTTGCTTTATAATTAGCACAATACTATTAAAAGAAAACAACTTTTGCTAGCATTTTTTGAAGGCAGATTCAATCAAAAAAATCCAAATTAATATCTAATTTATATTATTATATATCTAATAGTTTTTTAACTAAAAAATTTTTAGTGTTAATAACAAATATATATCATGGTCCTACAAACCACAATAAAAGTAATACAAATAATAAATTTAAAAGTCATAAAAAAAAAAAAAACCATTAAATAAACACGAAAACACAAACATAGAAGATTTTGTTTTACAATCCACCCGACCGTACTTTCTTTCTTTTACAAGCGACAAAACCATGGCTGTCGTCACGAGCAGTCCGTTAGTTACCGTCACGCTCTGGTTATCCAATTGGATCTGTGTTCTATTCATCCCAACTCTCTACAGTGAAGTAAAAAAAATTCGCAAATTAAAATGCTTGCGTGGCGAAATCTGATTGGCTAAACCGAGATGTACTAACCGGAGAGAGAAGTTAAATTTGAATTTGACAACTACAAGACAACAACAGGAGGCAAAGCGTGGGCGTAACTCGTGGACGTGGACTGAAGCGAAACAAGAAACTGCCACTTGTTGGGGTCCCATCAAATGGAGGCTATAGTCGTGGGCCCACTTCAATTAACCAATTGATGGGCATGGGCCACAAACGTACGAGTCTACGACACAGGTTGGTCCAACCCAAAGCGAAATAAAAGCCTGTTCTGGGACTTGATGTTCACGCCGAAAGCCGAACCTCACTGTTTTCACTTCTGACTTCTCATTTTTACTGAATCTGAATGAATACGTGTCGGAATTTATTACAGTGCAGGATGCAGCCAAACCTGCGTAGTCCTTTCAAGGATTCATATTGTCAAACATGTTGCTTTCATACTCTGAATCCCCCTCGAAAAGGGCAAATTTTTTTTAGATGAAAAATAAAAAAAGTTTATGATTCCAGTGGTATAAACGTGTAAATACTATATTGCAGTGCAATTCTTGTATCTTATGTCGAAGATTTTCATATACAAACTCTGTAACAATATATATCTTTTGTGGGGAGGGAACCAGGGAACTAGCATTTAATATTTTTGGGCTGAACCAAAAAAGAAGAATATATATATAAAATTCAAAATAACATTTATTCAATATTAACAAAATGTAAACAAAAGAAAATATACAAAATGATTGTTTCTTAATGAATTTCAACTCAATCATTTGTGATCTACAAAATGGAATTCGTTTTTTTTTTTTTTTAATCTAAAAATAATTTATAATTTATTATGTATTAAATTTTTAACGAATTTTCTTTTGATATACAAAATCAAAGAGTGTTAGAAAATCATTTTCTATTATGTTGTGAAGCTCGGTTTTGACAATATTAGTGGTTGAAAAACACTTGTTTTATAGTTATAGTAAAGAATGAAGTACAAATACAACCACACTATTTTGCTTTTATGGTTCCTTACTAGCCATTGATATAATTAATTAAAAAAATTGTGACAATTTTTGAAGCTCAGATTCCAAAGTACATTATGCTCATAATAGTGAAGTTCCTTTTTCAACACAAAAATGGATCAGGTGGTGAGTATCACTTTATTTTTTTGGTTCCTTAGACTTTTTATTTTTTATAATTCGATAGTTTGATAAAGGAGATTTAAAACATGATTCTCTTCATAAAGAAAAATAATTAATATCAATTAAGTTACAAAATTTTTGGTGTGATTAATTTAGAAAGATTGATTTTCAATTTTAGAGAGAAAGTATAAATTTATTAATCTTAGAATTGTATAATACTAGATCAGTTTATAATTTCAAACCTCATCATGATTAATGGTTATTGCAAATCTTATCATATTTTGTTTTTCTTATCCTGATAAAAGATAAAAAAAACCTATTGGTTCATACATAATTAGAAAAAGAAAAAAATATATATATTTACTAACAATAAGGTTAGTGGTGCAACGAATATACACAAATTGACGCCACTCATATCGGTTTGGATTTGGTTAAATGGACACATACACATGCACGTGTCTGGCAGTTTGGCCGAGGCGGCTGCGTAACCGCTTTGGCTGGCGATGCCGGCGCAGCCACTTGATTGGTTTTTTGTCTTTTCTTGATAGGGCACTTGATTGGTTTTTTTTCTTTGGTTGCTTAGTGATAAATCATAGTAAGCTACACTCTGATCACTAGCCAACCAGTATCGCTTGACAATTTAAAGACAGATTCAACTTTTCATTAAATTTGTGAAGCGATTTTTATTTTTAGACCGTCTTTAAGTTTAAGAAATTAGAAACATTTTTTCTTTGGTTGAGTAAAATAATATTAGTTAATTGAAGGCTCATTTGATAAAAGATTTTGGAAGCCCTACTTTTGCTTGTTATTCAACAGTTTTTAAATGTATTTAGTAAAAAAAACACCACAAGTTTTTAGATGTGTTTTTTTGAGGTTGATCTATTGAGGTAGCATATTGTTAAGTGTGTTGGTTCCAATGAAAATGTGTTTTGTATGGATAATTCAATAGTTTGGAGACGAGGGAATTGAATCCTATATGTCTCCTTGAGAAACATCAATAGATGCCAATTAAACTATAAGACTTTCTTTGTAAATCTTGATTCAAGCATAGTAAATGTCCAAGGTTCAATTGTTTATTATATCATATATGTGACTTGATATCTACCGTTTGAACTATTCAATTATATAAATAAATATTTTCCTCTTAATAAGTCTCGTTTGGGATGGAGGATACGTTTTTGTTAAGGAAGAAAAGTTAAAAAAGAAAAAAAGAAAAAAGAAAGAAAGACAAATCCTAGTTTGTTAGCATGAATGTAAGCTATAGTTCAAACTTTGTCAGTTTATATAAATGTAAAATCTCTTAGCATAATTGAGGTGGGATCAGTTGACAATTGATCAAATGGTTTGAATGATCTCGGTTAAGAAATAAGAAGGCAGATAATTGTATTTGAGTTTATCTCAGTCTTGTTTTGGTAAAGATTCCCTTTCCAATTCAAACGGCTTAGCCCAAGTATGGTACTGCCTATAGTTATAGTTACAATTTCAGCCCAAATTGGGAAGAGGCCGAAAGCCTGTAATGAGGGACCGGTTTATTCACACAACAGATAAAGGGAAAGAGAGATGAGAGGGTTTGGGCCAAACTCTTTTTTTATAAGTTTAAAAGGAGAATACACTTTTAGATATATTAGTCGCTAACCCGTGCATGTGAAATTTTTTAGTAATGCTAAGATTTTAGCAAATAAAATGCTTTTATGTCAATTTGGGTGAGAAAATGAATGTCACTCAGCCCAAATTCAAAAGTCCAAATATATAGTCATAATATCATTCATAATAAAGTAATTAAATTTCATGTTAAAGATCCCAGAGTGATTATGAAATTATATCAATTTTCACATTCTAATAAGGACAAAATAAAAAAAGGGTATTATTACTTATCCCAAATGGTTATGACGTTGGAAAGTACAACATACATAAATTGTAAGGACATTAATCACGTTGAATTAGTATTATTGATATGATGCGAGTTAATCTTGTTTCCCTAAGAATGATATATCAATCACAATTGCATGAAATGGCCAATCTAGCCTGAGTTTATGTTAAAATTTGATGAAGAGATCATTGCTTTAAAATTTGAAATTTCTATCTAATAAAAATAGAAAAAAAAAAAAGGGAGCTAAAGTGGCAAACGGGTTTCAGAATATGTTTTCTCCTCATGAGCCATACTTGTAATGAGGTATGTTTGCCCCTCATGAACCATTTTTTATTTTTATTTTTTATATTGATGAAATCATTCGTAACAAAAAATAGACATAAGTGAATTAAAAAAAAAAAATTGTTAGTCACCAAATTTTTTTTGTTGTGACTGGACAATCAAGGTGACTTACCTTGCCAAAGAAAGATTAGTGGAAAATTCTTAAAACTACAAAATATTCAGAAACTTGTTCTTGGACAATTTACTCCCAGATTTTTTATATTACAATCACCAAAAAAGGCACCTGGAATCTCAACTTTGGATATTATGAAAATCTCATTATATACGGAGTTTCAAACCAAAATATTCCTTAAAAACGGAAGTACATGGAGTCAAACATTTTCTAGTAATTAGAAAAACATGCAGCTTAAAGTGAACGGTGAGAATGTCCTTTGAAGCAATTTGGTGGAGAAACATGGTTGTTCTTGCATTCATGTTTGATAATGCCAAAAATCAGTGGGCACGGACACGTCTTAATCTTGACGTATGAATGGACCTGCAAGAAAGAGAAATAGTGAAGGAGTGCACCGGCGGTGGACCGGTGGGGGAGCCTCCGATACTCAAGTCAAATTACTGTTATCTAAGTAGTGATATAAGTTATAAGAATATTGAGGTGAGAAAAAGAAAGTGTACCTTGACTGAGGGAGTTCTCTGCTTTATATAGGGGTTCCAGGCTTCTAGCCGTTTGTTGGTGTTAATTGAGCCTTTATGTTTTGATTTGTAACTGCTTGGTCATTGATTTGGTGTTTATTCGATTATGTTGTTGACTTTTTTGGTGAGGTTTGTAAAATGACATGCCCAACACGTGGGTTTAACATTTTGTATAGCTGGGGTTTTTAATGTAATCGTCCAAGCCGTAACGGTCTTCATAAATATTTGGTTTGGTCCATATTAGATGCCCCCTATTCCATGTCGTCTTTAGGAAAAAGACGGCGTGTGGAATAATTAATTGAGGTAAGGGTGTTGAAGTATTTTATTGCACTCTTTGGGAAGTGGAGAGCTTTATTAAATGAAGAGGTGACGTTCTGGGCAGCTTGGTGACATGTGTCGTTACGCGAGCGGTTGGGGTGTATGAGGCACCCCTTTCGTCTGTTTTTTGGCCTTTTTTTTTTTTTTTTTTTTTTAATTTGTAAGGTTTTTATTCCATTTTGCCTTTGGGATTTCTAACTTTTACAAAAATTGGGCGAACATCTTTGGGCATTTTTCTCTCCATTTTCCGATGAGTTTTCCTCAATCCTTGAATTTCTTCTTTTTGCGTTTTGTGATTTCTCTTTGCTTAAGTTCATCCTGGATTCGTTGAGTTCGTCGTTTAGGTTATTTTTCGTGGGCGTCTCTAGGTTTGCCGATAATAACTTAGGTCCGCCTCCCCTTGAGGGTTACGTTTCTGGTGATAGTGTGCTCCACTGGCTAGCGGCGGAGCTATACTCTATAGTGTATCCAGCCATTAGTACTTGGGGAGTTGTTAGGGATATAATGGCGGCCAATGAGACCGAATGGCCTCTCCCGTTGTCCAATGAGTTACCAGAGGGTTTGTCTTCGCCGAAGAGGGAGCCGAGAGAGGTTTCGTCGGAGGCGACGCCTAGTACGTCGGGGCCTCGTCCCGTTTCGAGGGTAGACAGGTCCTGGAAGGCCATGTCTTACTTTAGTAAGGTAGATAAAAAGGGTATAAATAGGATCTGAACGCGTTATCAGATCTCTGATGACGTTGTCCTGAGGATCCCCGATCCAGACGAGAGGGCTTGTTGCCAAAGTTTGAGGGTGATGTGGCCTTTTATGAGGTAGACTTCCAAGCAGGTGTCCGTTTTCCTTTGCAGCCGTTTGTGAGGGATCTGTTAGATTTTCTGTCTTTAGCGCCGGGGCAAGTGGCTCCGAATGGCTGGCGGACGCTCCTTTCCTGTATGGTGATGTGGAGGGTTAGTAGCAACGAGCAGGAGGACTTAACGGTGGAAGAGTTCCTATTCTGCTACGAGCCTTGCCAGATCGCCGCTTCTCTTGGTTTTTGGACGCTCAAACACCGTGATTTGGATACGAGGATCGTCCAAGGATTACCTTCGTCCAACAGGACTTGGAAGGACGGGTACGTCTTTGTGTGTGGTGAAAACTGGGAGAGGCTACCCCAAGAGGAAGTTAGTGGGGATTTTACACGAGTCCGTAGGTCTTGGGGGACTCCTTCACCATATGGTGTGTGTTTTTCTTCTTATTTGTTTCTTTTATTGGTAATCAATTTGTGACTCGTCCTTTCTCTTGTTCCTTGCAGTTTTAGATCGTCCGTTGCTAAACTTCGTTTGGAAAGAGAGGATTTCGAGGATTTTGGATATTGAGGATCGTCGTTGTAGTGTCTTTTTAGAGCCCGATCTCCTCGCTTCCTTTTCTTTCGACCCAGAGCCTAATACAGCCTTCAAGGCGTTGTTGCGTGCTAATAAAAAGAGTGAGTGATGTCTCTTTATGTGTGTGTATGTTCACATGGGTATGTTTATATTTTTATTGTGTTTGGTTTTGTGTGCGTAGAAGCGAAGACGATGAAGCTCAACAAAGGGAAGTTGAGGAAGTTTGCACAGTCAGGTGATATTGTGGTGCCGTTGGTGAGCTTGAAAAGGAAGAAGGCCGACGAGGGGCCTTCGAAGCCGGTAGAGCTGTCATCCTCTCATCCGCCTATTCGTGACGCTGTTCCCCTAGTGAAGACCATCCCTTCAGTTATAAGGGTGGACGTGGATCCTACTTTGTCGGCAGATTCTTCTGAGGTAAGGGACGCCACCATCAATCAGAGTCCCCATGTCGCTATGTCCAGGGCCAAGAGTGCCGTCTCTTCAAAGGATTTGGACGACTATGCTACTGCTCACACTGAAGACATCCATTATCTCTTGATCCATTCCTTGATGAGGGTAAGTATTTTTCGGTCTTCTTTTTCTTAGTTCTTTTTTGTGCCCTGTCTTAATGTGGTGTGTTTGTAGGGTTTGAATGAGGCCATGGTGATGAGCCAAAGGTGCATTGCTGTTGAGGAAGACCTTGCTACCCTTCGAGGTAAGTTGATTGCCGACGAGGCAGAGATGAAAAACTGCAAACGGGTGGTGCTTGAGCTGACAAGGGACAGAAAAGAGGCGGTGATTGAGTTGGAGAAGGTGAGGGCAGAGCTAAAAGCTAGGGATGACGATGTTAAGGTGGTGGTGGAGGCCAAGGACAAGGCGGTAACTGATCTTCAGCATTTGGTGGGCCAGATCGAGGGGGCGAAGGCGGCGGTGGTGTTATAATTTAGAGCGTCGGAAGCTTTCGACGACATCAACACACGCTACTTCCTCTCTGGCTTCGAAGCCTTCTGGAAGCAAGCCACGGAGTGCTTTCCGGACCAAGATTTTTCGATCTTCCAACCTTATGATGATGAGGATTCAGTGGCGGACGACATTCAAGCCGGTCCAGTGGATGATGATGACGTTTCCTTTAAATAAAAGAACAACTTATTTTTTATGTTTTCTTTCATAGATGCTTGAACTTTGTGATTTGTTTAAACAATATGTCGTTTTTTCCTTTGATGGATGCTCGAGTTTCGTGGCATTCTAAACAACATGTGGTATTTGACGATTTAGTTCATGGTCTTATTGTATGTGAGGTTTAGGTTTATTCATATGCTTTGTGGTTCTTCTAAATCTTGTCTTTATGTGTGTTATTATGTCTGGATGAGTTGGCTCAATGTTTTTAAGTTATAATGATTTAGTTTTGACTTTTGGATTGAAAAATCGTGTTTGGATGATATGGTTCAATTTTTGAATTGAGAGATTGTGATGCGGTTCATCTTTAGATTTTTTTTTTTAGTTCAAAGACCGTTTTTCATTTGTTGGGTGAAAGATTGTGTTAGGATGATACAATTCAATTTTGGAGTTGGAAGGTCGTGTTTGGACGACGTAACTCAACTTTTAGATATGAACGATCATGTTCGGACGAGTCAGTTTTAATTTTTCAATTTGAGAGTTTAAGTTAGAAGATCGTGTTTGGACGATGCAGTTTAATTTTGGGTTCTTGAAAGGTCATGTTTGGATGATACAGTTCAATTTAAAAGTTTAAGTTAAAAGATCGTATTTGAACGATGCAGTTTAACTTTGGGCTTTTGAAAGATCGTGTTCAGACGATACAATTCAATTTAAAAGTTTGAGTTAAAAGATTGTATTTGAATGATGCAGTTTAACTTTGGACTTTTGAAAGATCGTGTTCGGACGATGCAGTTCAATTTAAAAATTGAGTTAAAAGATCGTATTTGAACAATGCAGTTTAACTTTGGGCTTTTGAAAGATCGTATTTGGACGATACAGTTCAGCCCTTCAAGTTTCTAAGTTAAAAGATCGTGTTGGATGATGCAGTTTAACTTTGCTATTTTTTGGGTGAGAAGGTTATGTGGATGATGTGTTTAAAACTAAGACACATGATTTACTGTGGTTCGGCAATAGTGCCTACGTCCACCCTTATTCTGATCTTTATTGATGGTATTTTTAGTTTACAAGATTGCTTTTTTAGAGATAATATTTCCTGAGGTGTTCGACATTCCACAGATGTGGTAGTCATCGTCCGTTTGTATCTTTTAGGTGGTATGTTCCTTGCCGACGTATTTCAATGACTTTATAGGGTCCTTCCCAGTTCGGCCATAGTTTTCCTTGAGTGAGATCTTTGGTGGCCAAGGTGACTTTTCGCAGGACGAGGTTGCCAATGAAAAATTGCCTTGACTTGACCTTTGCGTTGTAATGATGGGCCATATTTAGGGGTGTAATCAGTGAGGTGCGGTACGGTTTTCTCCGGATTTATGCACATACACCTTATAGTGCGGTTTTCCTATTTCATGCACCTGCACCTGCACCTACTAAGATCGGTTTGGGTGCGGTGCGGTGCGGTGCGGTTTGATGTGGTGCGGTGTAGGTGCGGTCTTGCGATTTGGGTTGGATTCATTTGGGTCGGATTGAGCCAGTTTAAATGTCAATTTGAATCTAAAAAATCCACCTTTACAACAACTCAAAACTTTGGCTAACTATAGCATACAAATATAAATCATAGTTTCAAATCTCAACCTTAATATTTAAGAAAAAAAATATTATAACATACATATCTCATAGAATGAATCATAATTTTAAATCTCAACCTACACATATATACCATCCTGATACAAATATAACTCAATCTCAACCTTCACATACCATTAGCATACAAATATAACGTAACATCACCTGCATATAGCATTAGTATACAAGTATAACATACTAGGAGCGTAACTGGAGAGGTGCGGTGCGGTTTTCTCCGAAGTGCGGTTTTCCTATTACACGCACCTGCACCTACACCTTATAGTGCGGTTTTCCTATAACACGCACCTGCACCTGCACCTATTAAGATCGGTTGCGGTTTGGTGCAGTGCAGTTCGGTGCGGTTCTTGCGGTTTGGTCGGTTGTGTCGGTGAAGCTTACACCTCTAGCCATATTCTCTTGATACCTCTTCATTCTTGTTCCTGTCGTTTCTCGAACTTTGTCAATCAGATTGAGGTTGAGGCGAAGCTGTTCTTTATTTTGATAGTCGTCATATGTGGAAGTTCGAAAAGTCGTCATTCCAATCTCTACGGGGATGACTGCTTCGCTTCCATATGTCATTTGAAATAGAGTTTCTCCTGTTGGTATTCTTACTGTCGTTCTGTAGGTCCATAATATGCTTGGGAGTTCTTCTAGCCATAGCCCCTTTGCCCCATCAAGTTGGGTTTTGATGAGTTTAAGTAAAGATCGATTCGTAACCTCAACTTGTCCGTTGGCTTGTGGATGGCCAGGAGATGAATAGTGGTTGTGGATGCCTGACTCTTGGGAGAACTGTCTGAATCTTGGGTTGTCGAACTGCTTTCCGTTGTCAGATACAAGTACTCGTGGTATTCCGAATCTGCATATCACTGTCTTCCACACGAAATTCTGGATGTTCTTCTTAGTTATAGTTGCCAGTGGTTCTGCCTCTACCCATTTGGTGAAGTAGTCGATTGCGACTACTAGAAATTTTAGCCGACGCCTTTCGATTGGGAATGGTCCCATGATGTCCAACCCCTATTGTGCGAACGGCCAGGGTGTCGTCATTGGCGTTAGTTCTTCTGGTGGTGAGTGAAATAGGTTGGTGAACCGTTGGCACTTGTCACAGTGTTGGACGAATGCGTTGGTGTCCATTTGTATGGATGGCCAATAGTAGTCTGCTTTGACGATCTTCTTTGACAAGGATCGTGCTCCCTAATGGTTTCCACAAATGCCTTCGTGTATTTCTCTTAGAACATACTCGGCCTTGGCTGGCGTTAGGCATCTGAGATAAGGAAGGGAGAAGCCCTTTTTGTATAATATTCCCTGCAAAATTATAAACCGTGATGCACGTACTTTTAACCGTCTTGCCTCATGTCGGTCGCTTGGTAATATTCCTCCCTGTAGATAAGAAATTATTGGTGTCATCCAGGAAGTTTTGATGTTGATGGGGTTTACCTCGGCTGCTTGCAAGCTTAACTGTCTGACGATCTCGATCTTGTCGTCCAATTCTGCCGACGAGGCTGATTTGGCTAGTTGGTCTATAGCCGTATTCTGTCTTCGAGGTATGTGATTGAGTTTTACCTCTCGGAATTGGCTCATTTGATGTCTGACGAGGTTCAAATACTACTGCATGCGTTCTTCCTTAGCTTTGTAGTTTTCGTTCACCTGCCCTACAACGAGTTGGGAATCACTGTGTATATCTAACTCAGTTGCCCCTAGTATTTTAGCCAGTTTGAGCCCGGTCAGCAGGGCTTCATACTCTGTTTCGTTGTTGGTGGTTGTATATTGCAGTCGTACGGCTTATTTGATGATGTCACCTTCGGGAGATTTCAGTATTATGCCAATTCCGCCTGCATTCTTTGTTGACGACCCATCTATGTGCGCCGTCCATTTTGACGTCTGTTCATCGTCTTTCTTTGGTTTGTCATCTTTTGTGGTGAATTCTGCTATAAAATCAGCTAGTGCTTGAGCTTTGATCACGGTCCGGGGCTGATAGTCAATGTCGAACTCACTGAGTTCGATTGACCATTGTATAAGTTGTTCGAGGGTGTCGGGTTTGTTCATTGCCTTTCGCAGTGGGTGATTGGTGAGCAACACTATTGTGTGAGCTTGGAAATATGGTTGAAGCTTCCTTGCCGTAGTAACAAGAGCGAATGCCAGTTTTTTCATGAGAGGATATCGTTCTTCTGCTCCTTTGAGGGCCCGGCTAGTATAATAGACAGGAAGCTGTTGACCTTCTTCCTCTCGTAAAAGCGTTGAACTGATGGCAGTCGGTGAAACGGCTAGGTATAGATAGAGTTCTTCACCTGGTTTGGAGGGGCTTAACAACGGGGGTATTGCTAAGTACTTTTTAAGTTCTTTGAATGCTTACTGACATTCGTCCGTCCACTCGAAAGCCTTCCTGAGTAACTTAAAGAAGAGCAGGCATTTGTTGATTGATCGAGAGACGAAGCGATTGAGTGCCGCGATCCTTCCAGTTAATCCTTATGTTTCTTTGATATTCCTTGGTGGTTGCATTTCTAAGATGGCTCTGATTTTGTCTGGGTTGGCTTCGATACCTCTCTGCGAGACCATAAAACCAAGGAATTTACCGAAAGAGACATCGAAAGCACACTTACTTAGATTTAGCTTCATTTGGTACTTGTGTAGTGTGTTGAACGTCTCTTCTAAATCTTTTAGGTGATCGTCCTCCTCTTTGGATTTGACCAGCATGTCGCCAATATAAACTTCGACGTTTTTGCCTATTTGATTGTGGAACATTTAATTCATGAGCCTCTGATAGGTTGCTCCTGCATTCTTCAATCCGAATGGCATCACCTTGTAGCAGAAGAGCTCTTTGCTGGTGATGAAAGACGTCTTTTTTTTATTAGCCTCGTCCATTACTATCTGGTTGTAACCTGAAAAAGTATCCATAAACGTCAGTAATTTATGGCCAGCTGTCGAATCGACTAGCTAGTCTATTATTGGTAAGGGAAAGCTATCCTTAGGGCAGGCTTTATTGAGGTTAGTGAAATCGACGCACATTCGCCATTTCCTGTTGGCTTTTTTAACCATAACCACGTTGGCTAACCAGTTGGGATAGAAGACTTCCTTAATGAAGTTTGCGGTGAGGAGTTTGTCCACCTTTTCCATGATGGCGTTGTTTCTCTCTGGAGCAAAAACTCTTCGCTTCTGTTTGATTGGACGAAGACAAGGGTTAACGTTTAATTTATGAGAAATGACTGAAGGATCGATACCTGGCATGTCTTCGGGGCTCCACGCGAAGACATCTTTGTTGTTCTTCAGGAAGTGGACGATTGATTTTCTCGTTTGGGTTGATAAGTTAGCCTCGATTCTGGTCATTTTTTCAGGATGTTCATCGTCTAGGATGATTGCGTTCAGTTCTTCTGATGGCTCGACTAGGGTTTTTCATTCTTCTATGGTCATTGTCTGATTCTCTCCCTCTGTCCCTAACGAAGCGAGGTAACATTCTCTGGTGGCTATTTGGTCTCCTCTGACTTCTCCTACTCCGTGTTCGGTTGGGAATTTGACGAGGAGGTGGTAGGTAGAGGTCACTGCTCGTAGTTGGTTGAGCGTTGGTCGTCCGATAATAGCGTTGTAGGCCGAAAGGCAATCAACGATGAGGAAATCCATTGTTTTGGATACCTGTTTCGGATATGTGTCGATAATGATGGGTAGAGTGATAATACCAATGGGGCAGACTTTGTCACCTGTGAATCCTACTAATGGTGCTCCCATGGTCGTAGCTTTTCCTTATCTAGTTTCATTTGTTGGTATGCAGGTAAGTATAGGATGTCTACTGAGCTGCCGTTGTCTATCATCACCCGTCTGATGGTGAAATCAGCAATGTTCATGGTAATGACGAGTGTGTCATCATGGGGTTGATGAGTTCCTCTGGTGTCTTCCTCACTGAAAGAGATTATTTGGTCGTCCAAACGAATATTTTTGGGGGTTTGTTGGACGACGAAAATATTGTGTACCTGACGCGCATATGCCTTTCTGGAAGTGCGTGATATTCCTCCAGCTGCAGGACCTCCCACTTCTGATTTCTCTTGCTGTTCCAGGCTTTGGGTTCTCGGTCTGCTCTTTTGGTCCCTAAAGCTTTGGCGGACGAGCGTTGTTTGGATGACTAACATATTTCTGAAGCTTTCCTTGTCGGATAAGTGTCTCTACTTGCTTTTTTAATGCCACGCAGTCTTCTGTGAGGTGTCTATGATCTCTGTAGAACCTGTAATATAAGTTTTTTGGTTGGCTATTGGGGTCAAAACGGATCTTACCTGGCCATCGAAGGGAAGGATCGTCCTGTATCTGCATGAGAAATTCGTCAATAGGTGTGTTCAAAGGCGTGAAGCTACTGAATTTTCCGGTTGGGGTGGTCGTCCGTTTGCGCTCTGGTGTCTCAAAGAACTTAGGGACTTTCTACTTGACAGGTTCCTGCTTACGGTCTTCAACGTCTTTTCGTCTCCTTGGAGGAGAGTTGTCTAGTGATTCTAGGGCGTCTTCGGCATTCATGTGCTTTTAGGCTTTGTACATAAGCTCTGATAAAGTCTCTGGAGGGTCTTTGCAGAGATTGTAGAGGAAGTCTCCTTTCCGTAATCCTGCCATGAATGCGGTTAGAGTGACGTCTTCCTTTGGGCGGTCAATTTGCATAGCTTCTTTATTAAAACGGTGTACATATGCCCTCAATGACTCCCCTTCCATTTGCTTGACGCTGAATAAGTGAGTGGGAGGTCATCCTCTCCGTTGACCACTGATGAAATGGTCGATGAATGCTCGACATAGTTGGACGAATGAGCCGATTAATTTTGATTCAAGTTTATTGAACCATACTCTTGCAGACCCCCTTAGGCCCATGGGGAATGCTCGGCACATTATCTTTTCGGGGATAGCTTGCAGTTGCATGATTGTTTTGAATGCCTCTAAGTAGTCAAACGGATCCTTGGTTCCGTCGAAGTTCTCCAGTGGTGGTACCTTGAATCTAGGCGGAAGCGGGAAGTTAGCGATACTAGGAATGAACGGTGAATCAGCCTGATGTACGAGGTTGTCCAGGTTACGGGCAACCTTCGCTTTTAGGTTGTTCTTCATGTCTCCCATTTGCTTCCTCATTTCATGTAGTTCTTCTTCTAGTCAGGTGGTTTTGTCGTTCGGCCCTTTGGACGATCGTGCCGAACGATCGGGCTGTCTGGATGATCGAGCCTCGCGATCTGGTTGTTTGGACGATTGATCCATCCTATCTGTCCACTGATGGCTTGGAGGGGCTGAGCTACCTGCACTCTCTTCCCTATGCCTATTAGGGGGTGGAGTTTTCTCAGCCTCGTCGTCTCTACGGCGGGTTACCTGTCAGCTGTCAGCTTCTTGATCGTCCATCCTTCTTTCCCTTTGTGGAGGGCACTGGTTGTTGTCGTGGGGAGTTGGTGGCCCCTTCCTGATAGCGTGCCACAGCTCCTCGTTTTGACAAGTCGTTTCCCGAGCAAGGTCCTGAATGCTGGTTGCAATAACCTGTATTTGCCTTTTGATCGGGGTCATGGGAGGATCAGCACTGGTTCCTTCATTGTGGACTCCTTCCATAACTGCGATTAATCTGTGTACGGCCCTTTTTGCTCTAAGAACAACGATGGCTCACCAAATCGTTTCCACAGACGGCGCCAACTGATAATGCCAAAAATTAGTGGGCACGGACATGTCTTAATCCTGACGGACAGAGCCTACGTTGACGGACGAATGGACCTGCAAGAAAGAGAAACAGTGAAGGAGTGCACCGGCGGTGGACCGGTGGGGGACCCTCCGATGCTCAAGTCAAATTACTGTTATCTGAGTAGCGATATAAGTGATAAGAATATTGAGGTGAGAAAAAGTGAGTGTACTTTGACTGAGGGAGTTCTCTGCTTTATATAAGGGTTCCAGGCTTCTAGCCATTTGTTAGTGTTTAATGAGCTTTTATGTTTTGATTTGTAACCGCTTGGTCATTGATTTGGTGTTTATTCGATTGTGTTGTTGACTTTTTTGGTGAGGTTTGTAAAATGACATGCTCAACACGTGGGTTTAACATTTTGTATAGCTGGGGTTTTTAATGTAATCGTCCAAGCCGTAACAGTTGTCATAAATTAATGAAGCTAAGATAAAACTACAATCATCCAAGAAGTTTAGACATATTTTAGCGTTAACTTTGATAAGAAAATTACAAACATAAAAAATACAGACCAACCTCAAGAAAATCTCATCAAGAGCTATGTTGTAGAGCCCAAATGACATGTTGCAAGCTTATATTCAACAAAATCTAAGGCTCCGTTTGTTTCGACGTAAAACATTCTCTACCGTAAAATGTTTGTAAATGTAAATGATTTCAGGGAAAATGATTGCTTTTCCAGTGTTTGTTTGCATTTTGGAAAATAGTCTGAAAATATTTTACAGTGTTTGGAGTAACGTAAAATGAAAAAAAAAAAAATTCAGAAACAGCAAACCCACCACCGCAATCCACCGCAAACCACCATCGGAAAACCCATAAACCCACCATCACAGCAAACCCACAAACCCAACAAACCCACAAACCCACCATCACAACAAACCCACAAACCCACCATGAAAGCATTTTTCGGAATGCAATCAAACCCACAAATCCCCTAGCATTTTTCGGAATGCAATCAAACCCACAAATCCCCTAACAAGAAAAATCAAACAAAAATGAAAAAAAAAAAAAAATGGAAGGAGATTGCAGATCGGCAGAAACCGTTGGAGAACCACCGCAACAACCCGTCGCCCACCAGCAAATCACCACCGCGACCCACCTGGAATAAAGCCCCAAACAACAACCCGTGACCCACTGGAACAGAAACCCACAACCTTGACCCACCGCAAACAACCCGTTACCCACCGGAAATAAAACCCCAAACAACAATCCAGAAGAAAATCTTTGCAATCCACAACAAATTACAGAGAAAATTTACAACCCATCCACAACAAATTTGATAAATCCAAAAACAAAAAACAAAAACAAAAATTTCATGGGTGGGTCGTCGCTTGATGAGTCTCCAGATCTGCGAAGACTGTTGCGATAAAGCTCCACGACAAAGGCGATAGGTCGGAACTGGTGGAGATCTATCCGATTTATGCCGAGAGGAGGAGGGGGCGGGTTCTGTGAGAGATCCAAGAAATATCGTCAGAGAGAGACCGGTCACCGATGGAGTGGACCAGTGGTGGCTGGCAGAGAAGTGATCGGCGAGCGACAGTGGCCTGCGGCAACGGGTCATGGGGGTGGGTTTTCTGTGCCTGAGAGAGAGACTAGGGTGTTGGCTTGCCATGAAAGAGACGAAGGGGATGTGAACCATGTTGTTTGAGAGAGAGCAGTAGGGGGTGAGGCACGCGTTTTCTTTAGGAAAATGGTTTACAAAAAATTCGGGCGTAAACCATTTTCCTAAAATTTACACAGCATTTTCCGGTCAACTGAAATGGTTTTCAGTTTGACTTTCATTTTACAACGAAACAAACACCCGTAAATACTGAAAACATTTTACGGAAAATATTTTACGTCGAAACAAACGGAGCCTAAATTGAAAAAGTCTATCTAAAAAGCACAATACATGAATTGTTCCAAATTGACCAACAACTTCCAAAATAAATTGATCAATATTGTTTCATATGATTCATTTAAAATGAAGTATGTGCCCAGGTAAATCAAGGAAGGCAGATTATCTAAGTTGGATCTAGGTGTTCAATAGAGATACTTGCAAACTATTTTTCACTCCCTGTAAAATTATTACACATATTAAGCATGCATTACAACCATGTCAAATTATCCAAACTTGTAAAAGATTAAGGGAATTGTACCAGTTGGTCTCATAGTACATCTGACCTACACCTGACCAACAGATTCTCTCTTCTTCTTCTTCTTCTTTTTTTTTTTTTTTTTTTTTTTTTTTTTATTATTATTATTATTATTTTTTTTATACTTGACCAACAAATTCTTGAATGTACTAAAATGATGAATTCACCCCGTGGCCACATGGTACATCCATTTACGCATTGCAGTGCATTCAATACAGCACCAAAACACTTCTTGAGGGTGCGCCCACTGGATACATCAATCCTATAATTCCAGGCAGCACATCAATGGAAAGTGTACGTATTAAAACCTAAGCTAAGGAACAACTTTTCATGTTAATTAATATTTCTGAAACTCTGGGAGCATGAAGAGGTAGTATTATGCATCAAGAAACATTTCCAACACCACTAAGGCAATTCACTTTAGTTGTTCTTGTATTTACATGATAAATATAATCACACAGGTTATTGCATTGCAGGGAAAGAATATTGGCACTGGGGAGCTGTCACTCCTAGAAGTTGGCCTCCAATCGGATATTTAGTTAAACGTGCAATGGTGCTTCTACTACCTAGTGAGAAGTCCTATGCATGGTTCGGTTTTTTGCTAGTTGGACATTTCTACTTAAGATTTTTGCCTTAGAACTCATGCTGTGCCTTTTCTTTTTATTCAAACTTGGCAGACTCAGAACTAACCTGCTGAGCACTGCTTTCTTTGTCTTTGGAGGCTGAGAACTTGAAATAAGCTTTTTAAAGGTCTAAGGCTTACCAGAGGACAGTTTTATATGCTTGATCCAGTCAAAGAAAATAACAAAAAAAGGACAAGCATTTGTGCATCTATGCAATCTTTATGTCTTTAATTCTTACTGATTTTTTTGTAAAATTCAAAAGTTTGTTATTTAGCAAATTTATGAAGAATCTGAAGTACATACTCGAAGATATTTACTATTGTTTAGTTAAATACTATATGATGAAATTCATTTGAGGGGCATCAAATTATATTAGGTTCTGTATCAACCATTATATAACCCATAAAAAAGACAGATTCTTGATGAGAACATAGTAAATTTGTAAATTCAACTATAAAGGTCTAAGGCTTACTAGAGAAAATAAACCTAGAAACTTGTCAGTGTAAAATAAATGACAAACCCCCAACTAAATAAAGGTTGAGCTTACTTATCAAAATAAATAAATAAATAAATAAAGGTTGTAGCTTGAGTTCAATACTGATCTAGAATAGCTCACTAATACGCATTTCACAAAATATGCACATGACAAGCAATTACCTTTAAACAAATTCAAATGGGCCCAAAGTAGTCATCATAACCATATAACAAATTGGCATTTAAAATTGGGAGAGATAGACTCAAAGATTTAAATCATCTTAAAGAACTTTGCTACCTATCTGTAAAACTTAAGAAGAAGAAAAAGAACATCAAGGCAACATTTGTAAGCGTCAGGATAAAAAAAAATATTCACCCACCTAAAACCAATTGTATAGCTATTGAAACCCAAATTTTAGTGTTCAAGCAAAACTACTTTTTTTTTTTTGTCTCAGGCATTTTTTCACGAACACTTTGAGAGCAATGGACTTGGCCTCTCTTTGAATGAGATGAAATAATTGTCCACAATAAAAGACAAACACAATTTCCAACAACTAAAAAGAAGGAAAAAATTAGAATCAATTTATAAAATAATAATAAAAAAAAAGAACTAAACACTAAGCTATTAACAAAAAATTTTGGTGATTGCGTCCACACCAAAATAATAAAGCAAAATTGGAGAGAGAGAGAAGGGGGTGGTGTTCCAGAGATTAGATACTCACCTTCTTGTGCCGCAAATCGCTTGGAGTGGTAAATTGTGATGCTGGTCTTCAGAGGCTTAAATAAAGAATTGATGAGAGAGAGGAGTTTCTGAAATTTATGAAGAGGAAACGACGTAATAGTGGATGGAACGAAGGAGCGCAAAAGGATTTGAGGGTAAGGACTGGAAATCTAAATGCGAGGGTAACAGATGAACAAAGAAAAAAGAAAAAAAAGATTGGGAGATGAAGAGGGGAGACATGTGAGAGAGAGTTAAGAAAGGAAACGTGGAAGAGAGAAAATAGCATTTAACTAAGGAAAGAAAACAAATTGAATTTAATGAAAAAAAAGAAAAAGAAAAACAACGTGTAGAAGGAGGTGGGAAAACTGAAATGGGATGTTTGAATGGGGATGGTGTAATTGGTAAGCATTTAATGGGAAGAGAGAAAATAGCATTTTAATTGAGGAAAGAAAACAAATTGAATTTAATGAAAAAAAAAAAAACGTGTAGAAGGAGATGAGAAGTCGGGGAGAGAGAGAAAAAAGAGGGGAAGGAAAAATAAATACTTGTAGAGGAGAGAGAAGAAAAAGGATATACATGAAAAGGGAGATAATTATAAAGTGGAATTTTATGGGAAGAGGAAATTTGACGTGGCAAGTTTTGGAGGAGCCAAAAAACTTTCTCTCAGCTTCGAGTTTTAATTTAGAGTATAGATTATAGATGTAACGGAGTTACATTATTACATTGGCTTCTTTACGAAGAGAATTGCATGTATCTCTTGTATAGCAAAAGTGAAAAGAAAGAAGACAAGCTATCTCCTTGTATTGCCTCACATCCTCCTTGCTCCCCTATCAT
>OU015770.1:18934309-18965269 GCA_907173295.1 Fagus sylvatica | reverse complement strand
TTAGAGCTGATAATCCAGGTAAGTTTACTAAAAGTTCTACATGTAAATACAAAACATAAATATGTGTCCTATACAGAACATAATACTCATTCATGGCAACTATAATTATTTGTAGGTGTTTGGTTCATGCATTGTCACCTGGAGCTCCACACAATGTGGGGCTTAAAGATGGCTTTTGTCGTTGAAAATGGAAAGTCGCCTGGAGAATCAATTTTACCACCACCAAATGGCCTTCCACCCTGCTAGATACCAAGAAATAAAGAACTTTTCTTCATGGGAAGCTATAAAGTTTTAGCTTCTATATGTCTCTGTTTGTATATTTATTAATATTTCTAATTTCTTTGATATATTCCTCCGCAAAAGTTGCAGGTCATTCTTTGAGGACTGACATTTGTTTTCTTTTTTTTTGATATAGACATTTGTTTTCAATGCTTTGAGATTGATTGAGGTCTGAATTAGACCTTTATGTAAAATAATATTCATTCAATGATGCCGTGGTTTTTTGTGTCATGATCCTCTCAACTTATCCACATATTGTGGTCTAAGCTCTTGTGGTGAAGGTTTGGTTTATTGAAAACAAAGCACCTAAACTTCAAAGAAGTGGTCATTCTAGTGCAGAAGACAACATTATCACCAATAAACAAGAAAATTGATGTAACTGACACAGCAATATCAAGAGAATAGTTAGTACATTATTAGACCCAAGAATACCTTGAATCCATAAGGTAGAGATTCACCAGATGGAAGAAACAAAATGACTGAAATTTTTATTGATAATTGACTTATAATTTTTGTTTTAGACTTTTGGGGCAATTTGAAAGGCTCCAAAAAACTTAATTTCCAAGCAAAGATAATCCAAAACAGATCCTAATTAATATCCTAACATATAAGAACTCTACTTGAATACTAAAAAACAAGCAAATAAAACCTTATATTAGAAAATTCTGAAAATTACATGAATATTAAGAAAATATCTCCAATACCCGTGTATGACATCCTACATCAGTAACTGCAAATGGAATGAATCGGCAAAGATGGATTATTGAAAATGTTACCATGTGCTTACATAAGCACAAAATTCCTAGCCAAGGGTCATAAAGGTTCTAATCCATTAGTAAACTCTCAAGAAAAGCCCTGATAACAAAATTCGTGCAGGAAGGAAACTTGAGAATTTCTAAGTAGGCTGACATTATAAATGACACTATAAGCTGGTAGGCTCCCTAAAAATGGGGGCAAGTTCTAATTAGAAACGTAATGATCATTTACCAGACTCAACCGTTCTAAAATTGAAATGAAAGAGGATATATAATGGCTTAAAAGGCATAGCAAGAATGCCAAAACAAATCCCCATCCAGCTCCTACAATTTTTTTGGAGCTTCTGTTCCTTCCATAAACTTTTATTCCAAGAATGGCTCATAAGCTTACAATGTAGTCATTTCAAGTAACTGAGAATGAATTAATAAATGGATTGTCCTACAGCCTAAATCCTAAACAATACAGCAATTTGATCATTATCTAAACCACAGATGAAAGAATGGAAGTATCTGGCATTCAACAAATAGAATGAGAAAGTAAAATTGAAATACAAAAAAAGATTTGTCTAGTTAGTTGGAGTGTTCAAAATTCAATGAGCCAACTCATCATTTTCATGATTTTTCTGTTCATTCATTGATGGTACCAATGCCTTCATATCGCAGGGCTATGACTCTTTTGAACTGCAAGGCGGTGTTCTTCTCCCGAAACCCAACTTTTTGGGAAAAATGCTCCAACTTCTCTTTGTCTTTGCCAACTTCTGAAGTTCCATTTTTATGCTTGAACACTCATTTTCAAGCTTTGAAACACGTTCCTTCATGTCATCTATACCCACAACTCGGTCTTGTACAGGGTCCGTTTGACAGGATGCATCATTTTTTGGAAGCCCAAGGCTGGCATTGGGATTTTGAGAATTCTCAAGATTGTCAGAAACAAAGAACCAACCTGAAATTGATGTACGGAGTCGAAGCTGTTCGAAAAAGAGGACTTGCACAATTACTCGAAGAGGTAGCCTTTCATTCTGGGCTGCATGGGTGCTGGCCTCCAATGAGAGCTTCTGGCAGTTCATAAGTCGACAGAGTTGCTCCCTCTCAGAATCTGTTAGCCAAGGATGCGCCTGAAGTTGTGAAATATGTGATGCCGTTAGCATTATCAGAAGCTAGAAACCATTACAAAAAATAAAATAAAAATCTCTTTCTTTACATAAATGTTGAAAATTATAGTAGTTGCCTTTAGGGAAGGAATTGTAGAATATTATATGCACCCTATGTTACAAGGGCTACCAAACTCATGTCTAGTGCACTGATGTTTCTAGTATTGTATTTTTAAACTTCAAATGGATACTACTAACTCAAGGAATAATTATGTTCTTCAGTTTAGGTAAATCAGCTTATTTGAGGTAGGCACCTTACTTGTTTCTTATTCTTTAATATTCATGAGGTATAGAGACATATTAAGCAGGGAATTCTAGTAAATGTGCTCTACTCTTCCTTTGTCAAACACACTTATTAGGTACATGCCCAATGATAGGTGCAACATATCCCACACCGATTACCATATCATGTTGCTTTGAGGTTCCAGTTGCAACATATGTGATGCTAACCGGAACAATTAAAGTCATCAAATTTAAATGAATAATACAAAGTTTCACAATTTGATTTTGAGTTGGATCCTCTTTGCAAAGTAGGCCTTTTTAAAATGTGTCAATAACTTGTCAACAAAATGTCTGATAATTTTTGGAATTTCAAGATTCCATTTGAATTTTGGTCCCAATGAAGTTGATTTGATACCAAATTTTATGTATATGAGAAATTCAGTTATTTAAGATTGTGTTACCTTCAGGTATATATCAATTGCATGATAAATACCATCCTCAAGTGGCCTAGCATATTCGGGGATAACAGCAGCCAATGCCTGAAACTTTGGCAGCTTCAAATTAACATCTGGTGCCACTTCAGCAAGATATCCATCCACCAGACTAGCCACCATAGTCATAGGAGTCAGAGTATCGGTTCCACTTATCAATTGGCCCTCTTCAATTATGTTTGGAGAAGATGCAGGTGCCTGATATAATGACATGAAATGATCAAGAATCCTCTGAACACAGTCTATATCATAAAGGGTTTCCACTGAGTAACCCATATTTGGAATGAGAAGATCTACAAGTACGGCTTGGTCCAACTGGGTTCCCACCCTTTTCTCCAAATTTTCTCTGCATGATGGACTTGCATGTAAGATCATAGCAGTACGGAGCATCCTAAGCAGAAACTTGGTGGGTGTGATTCCCTTCTTATTAGGAAGTAACACCACAATCTCTTCAAGTAGGGCCCTTTGATATGCCTCGGAAGTGGAAGAAATGGTTGTCCCAGGGTTGACATGATTTGCATCATTGAAGCTTGATTGCCTATTCATCAAGGAGAGGTGCCTCTTAGCATAGTATATGACGGATGCAGCTATATTCTCAGGCTTCATGCCTTTTGGTTCCACAGCTAAAATCAGCTGTTTATATAGAGGTAAGCTAAGAAATGAGACATCCTCAAACCACCAATCATCACCAAGAGGTTGCGGCTTAGTTTCAGAAGATATGCCATTCCACAAGACAGTGCCTGCTGGGTTCTGAAAGTTATTGCATCCAGATACAGGCCAATTGAACAAGTTTGGGTCTGCACAAGCTTTCATGGCCAAGGAGTCTATGCATCTTGAGACAATGTGGAGCTCTTCTGCATATGATTGAACTTCTTCACAAGTTTCAAGAGCTTTTATGGTGTATGTCCAATCACCAAAAACTTCATTAAAAAAAACTTCTGTTTGTGAGATGAGGTTTCCTTCCCCATAATCTTCAGTCATTAGAAGGTACTCTGCCGCACATCTAAGGCCGACTACATTCAAAGCAGTGAACTCTACTTTAACACCGTAGCAAAATTTGGCTATAAGCTCAAATGCTTTAGCTCCACCAGGTACATCATGAAGTTGCAAAACACATTCTGATCCATCCTCACAGGAAAACTCTTCAATAAGCTTCTCTAACAGCCCACTCCTAGAAAGCAATGGAAACTGCAGCAGATGTCAAAATGGGGAGGAAAATTTTGCTACTGAGTTGAAATGATGAAGACAAATAGAAGTAGAGAAAGCATAAGAATTTCAAAGATGCCCTTACGTACACATATACTATTACTTCAAAGGTGAAACATAACCATATAAAATGCACCTTGTGGATATGAAAAGACATCTCTCCAACTTCAATGGTAACATCTGTTGGAAGCCCAGTTGTGCAGAACCTGAAGGGAAAATCAATAAAATCCATGAAACTAAAAACAAGATCTTTCTAGATGGACATAGTTCATTAGTGACAGAGACAAAACATAATTCAACAAAATCTTTTAAACCATCCTAGATCTAAACTTTTGTTACAAACTTACAATTTCAGCAATCTATCAGCATAACCAATGAACTAATAAATGAAAGAGGTCAAAATAATGCAGAGGATTGTCTATCAAATTCAAATTCATCTTGCCAACATAAAATTGATGAGATATGTTATTGATCGAAGAAGATAATACCATTTCTGGTAGCTCAATAATGGAATTGCAACACCAACAGCTTAAGCATGAGTACACCGAA
Source organism: Fagus sylvatica (assembly GCA_907173295.1). Lineage (NCBI taxonomy): Eukaryota > Viridiplantae > Streptophyta > Magnoliopsida > Fagales > Fagaceae > Fagus > Fagus sylvatica. Next base: position 18,960,616 of record OU015770.1, on the reverse strand, counting down.
ATCATACCATGTTAAAATAATGGTTAAGTAATTAAATTAATCATTTCCTAATAGTTTAAACTTTTGGGAGAATTGATAATTAATCATGGTATCAAAGCACGTGATCTTAAGTTTAAACCATGGAAACATATTAGTAGACTAGTAGTACGAGGAGCAGCAGAATTACTTTCTTGGAAAAAATTCAAATGGATCAAAATCGAGTTCATCAATAACCATGAAGTCTGACAGATTAATAAAGACCTCTTTGCAAGTAGCATTCTCCAGACACCAATGCTCCCATCCACATCCACATTTTTACAGACACATTACAACTTGTATACACAGTAATACAACATAATGCATGGAATCAGAAACGTCTGAGATAACCAAGTTTCAGATTTTTAAACGAGAACAACACGCACATTACATATATAACCATGTCAGACCATAAAGGCTATTGATTTAACTAACTGAAAACCAATAGAATATATATCGGAATGAGGAATGCTTACCAAGCTTGGCCTTCGCGATGAAATGGTTCGGATTTAGAACCCAGCCCCATGCATGCCATGTATCGTGATTGTTCTGAAATGGGCAAGCTTAGGACAACGAAAAAGCGGGAAGATGAAGGAAGAAAATGTGTCAGCATTCATGTGATAATAATAACATGACATACTTTCTGCAATCTTAGTTGTATTAGTTCTTTTTGAGAGAGAGAATGGTAGCGAGTCAAAAGGAAGAAGTGAAGGAGAGAAGGAAGCGGTTGAATCCAGAGGCAAGTGGGGGTACGTGTGGAGTTGCGGTGTAGAGTGTGGTGTAGACTCTGACTGTTGCTTATTCGTCTCCTTCACTCCCTACTTCCTTGGGGAGCTGAGGAGTCTTTTTTACTCACCTTTTTTACATGTCAGCTTCTTTTTTTTTCTTTTTTCTTTTTTTTTTTTTAATTAAAAACAAAACAAAAAATCATTTTTTACTGATTTTTGTGCTTAATTTTCGTAATCAAATATTATTCTCGTTGTAAAATTTAGGGGCAGTGCATTAAGTGTTTCAATTAAATTTAAACGCATGGTTATATTTACCAATAAAATACAAATAATATTTATTTTTTCAAAGACAATTATGGTATGTTTGGGACGAAAGAAGAAGAGCATAGGAGAGTATAGTAGAGAGAAAGGTTAACAATCTTCTTTTTCTCTCTTCTTTACTATCTATTCGTTCCCTCTATCCAAACATGCCATAAATGTAATATAACTAAGTTTTACACTCATCTCATTTCACATTGGGAACATACACATATCCTAAAGGTTTTTTCTTCTCTTCTCTTTTTTCCAAATAAAAGTCAATTTACTTATTATTACTATTATCTCTCATGACTCATGAGAATGTTCAACCAATTTGTCTTCCACTTCAAATTCTAAAGACCTAGGTTCATTAGTTTTTGTTGGACCAAAATAAGGATGGTGGTTTCGTGAGGATGGTGATTAGACACAAAGGAAAGTTTGAAGGGAGAATAGAATGGTCTAAATATTCTAAAATCCCTCCTATATTTAGAAGTTCTTGCATCATTTCAATGCCCTTTACGTCCAACATTTCTCCCCACTTTTCTTTCCATTTTGGAGAGAAAAGTTTTTGTGGGCTCGAGAGAAAAAAGTATCAGACCCCACAGTTTTCTTTCCTCTACTCTTTGATACAAACAAACATTTTCTTTCCAATTATTTCTTCCCCCGATTTTCTTCCCACTTTTCCACACAAACAAACATACCCTTATTGAGAAGAAGAACCAAGGAGAACCCGCCCATTAGGCTCTTTTAACAAAACCTAAGAAGGGATAGAGGAAATGAGATGTAGTCCCTAGGACTTACAAAAAGAGGCCAAACGGGAGAGGAAAATCTAGATAGTTGATGGAGACCATAATGCATCGCCTTCAAAAAGGACAAACTTGAGGTTAAGGCTAACAATTAGGGCTAGGAGAGCCGCAAAAGCTTCAGCCATGATAGGGGAGCAAGGAGGATGTGAGGCAATACAAGGAGATAGCTTGTCTTCTTTCTTTTCACTTTTGCTATACAAGAGATACATGCAATTCTCTTCGTAAAGAAGCCAATGTAATAATGTAACTCCGTTACATCTATAATCTATACTCTAAATTAAAACTCGAAGCTGAGAGAAAGTTTTTTGGCTCCTCCAAAACTTGCCACGTCAAATTTCCTCTTCCCATAAAATTCCACTTTATAATTATCTCCCTTTTCATGTATATCCTTTTTCTTCTCTCTCCTCTACAAGTATTTATTTTTCCTTCCCCTCTTTTTTCTCTCTCTCCCCGACTTCTCATCTCCTTCTACACGTTTTTTTTTTTTTTCATTAAATTCAATTTGTTTTCTTTCCTCAATTAAAATGCTATTTTCTCTCTTCCCATTAAATGCTTACCAATTACACCATCCCCATTCAAACATCCCATTTCATTTTTCCCACCTCCTTCTACACGTTGTTTTTCTTTTTCTTTTTTCTTTTTTCATTAAATTCAATTTGTTTTCTTTCCTTAGTTAAATGCTATTTTCTCTCTTCCACGTTTCCTTTCTTAACTCTCTCTCACATGTCTCCCCTCTTCATCTCTCAATCTTCTTTTTTCTTTGTTCATCTGTTACCCTCGCATTTAGATTTCCAGTCCTTACCCTCAAATCCTTTTGCGCTCCTTCGTTCCATCCACTATTACGTTGTTTCCTCTTCATCAATTTCAGAAACTCCTCTCTCTCATCAATTCTTTATTTAAGCCTTGAAGACCAGCATCACAATTTACCACTCCAAGTGATTTGCGGCACAAGAAGGTGAGTATCTAATCTCTGGAACACCACCCCCTTCTCTCTCTCTCCAATTTTGCTTTATTATTTTGGTGTGGACGCAATCACCAAAAATTTTTGTTAATAGCTTAGTGTTTAGTTCTTTTTTTTTATTATTTTATAAATTGATTCTAATTTTTTCCTTCTTTTTAGTTGTTGGAAATTGTGTTTGTCTTTTATTGTGGACAATTATTTCATCTCATTCAAAGAGAGGCCAAGTCCATTGCTCTCAAAGTGTTCGAAAAAATGCCTGAGAGAAAAAAAAAAGGTTTTGCTTGAACGCTAGAATTTGGGTTTCAATAGCTATACAATTGGTTTTAGGTGGGTGATTTTTTTTTTTTTTTTTTTTTTTTTTTTTTTTTATACAATTGGTTTTAGGTGGGTGAATATTTTTTTTTATCCTGACGCTTACAAATGTTGCCTTGATGTTATTTTTCTTCTTCTTAAGTTTTGCTGATAGATAGCAAAGTTCTTTAAGATGATTTAAATCTTTGAGTCTATCTCTCCAATTTTAAATGCCAATTTGTTATATGGTTATGATGACTACTTTGGCCCATTTGAATTTGTTTAAAGGTAATTGTTGTCATGTGCATATTTTGTGAAATGCGTATTAGTGAGCTATTCTAGATCAGTATTGAACTCAAGCTACAACCTTTATTTAGAGTTCAGTTGGGGGTTTGTCATTTATTTTACACTGACAAGTTTCTAGGTTTATTTTCTCTAGTAAGCCTTAGACCTTTATAGTTGAATTTACAAATTTACTATGTTCTCATCAAGAATCTGTCTTTTTTATGGGTTATACAGAACCTAATATAATTTGATGCCCCTCAAATGAATTTCATCATATAGTATTTAACTAAACAATAGTAAATATCTTCGGGTATGTACTTCAGATTCTTCATAAATTTGCTAAATAACAAACTTTTGAATTTTACAAAAAAATCAGTAAGAATTAAAGACATAAAGATTGCATAGATGCACAAATGCTTGTCCTTTTTTTGTTACTTTCTTTGACTGGATCAAGCATATAAAACTGTCCTCTGGTAAGCCTTAGACCTTTAAAAAGCTTATTTCAAGTTCTCAACCTCCAAAGACAAATATCTTCGGGTATGTACTTCAGATTCTTCATAAATGTGCTAAATAACAAACTTTTGAATTTTACAAAAAATCAGTAAGAATTAAAGACATAAAGATTGCATAGATGCACAAATGCTTCCTTTTTTGTTATTTTCTTTGACTGGATCAAGCATATATAACTATCCTCTGGTAAGCCTTAGACCTTTAAAAAGCTTATTTCAAGTTCTCAGCCTCCAAAGACAAAGAAAGCAGTGCTCAACAGGTTAGTTCTGAGTCTGCCAAGTTTGAATAAAAAGAAAAGGCACAGCATGAGTTCTAAGGCAAACATCTTAAGTAGAAATGTCCAACTAGCAAAAAACCGAACCATGCATAGGACTTCTCACTAGGTAGTAGAAGCACCATTGCACGTTTAACTAAATATCCGATTGGAGGCCAACTTCTAGGAGTGACAGCTCCCCAGTGCCAATATTCTTTCCCTGCAATGCAATAACCTGTGTGATTATATTTATCATGTAAATACAAGAACAACTAAAGTGAATTGCCTTAGTGGTGTTGGAAATGTTTCTTGATGCATAATACTACCTCTTCATGCTCCCAGAGTTTCAGAAATATTAATTAACATGAAAAGTTGTTCCTTAGCTTAGGTTTTAATACGTACACTTTCCATTGATGTGCTGCCTGGAATTATAGGATTGATATATCCAGTGGGCGCACCCTCAAGAAGTGTTTTGGTGCTGTATTGAATGCACTGCAATGCGTAAATGGATGTACCATGTGGCCACGGGGTGAATTCATCATTTTAGTACATTCAAGAATTTGTTGGTCAAGTATAAAAAAAATAATAATAATAAAAAAAAGAGAGAATCTGTTGGTCAGGTTCAGATGTACTATGAGACCAACTGGTACAATTCCCTTAATCTTTTACAAGTTTGGATAATTTGACATGGTTGTAATGCATGCTTAATATGTGTAATAATTTTTTACAAGTTTGGATAATTTGACATGGTTGTAATGCATGCTTAATATGTGTAATAATTTTACAGGGAGTGAAAAATAGTTTGCAAGTATCTCTATTGAACACCTAGATCCAACTTAGATAATCTGCCTTCCTCGATTTACCTGGGCACATACTTCATTTTAAATGAATCATATGAAACAATATTGATCAATTTATTTTGGAAGTTGTTGAATACAAAGCTGAATTTGGAACAATTCATGTATTGTGCTTTTCAGATAGACTTTTTCAATTTAGATTTTGTTGAATATAAGCTTGCAACATGTCATTTGGGCTCTACAACATAGCTCTTGATGAGATTTTCTTGAGGTTGGTCTGTATTTTTTATGTTTGTAATTTTCTTATCAAAGTTAACGCTAAAATATGTCTAAACTTCTTGGATGATTGTAGTTTTATCTTAGCTTCATTAATTTATGACAATTGTTACGGCTTGGACAATTACATTAAAAACCCCAGCTATACAAAATGTTAAACCCACGTGTTGAGCATGTCATTTTACAAACCTCACCAAAAAAGTCAACAACACAATCGAATAAACACCAAATCAATGACCAAGCGGTTACAAATCAAAACATAAAAGCTCATTAAACACCAACAAATGGCTAGAAGCCTGGAACCCTTATATAAAGCAGAGAACTCCCTCAGTCAAAGTACACTCACTTTTGCTCACCTCAATATTCTTATCACTTATATCGCTACTCAGATAACAGTAATTTGACTTGAGCATCGGAGGGTCCCCCACCGGTGCACTCCTTCATTGTTTCTCTTTCTTGTAGGTCCATTCGTCCGTCAACGTAGGCTCTGTCCGTCAAGATTAAGACGTGTCTGTGCCCACTAGTTTTTGGCATTATCAGTTGGTGTCGTCTGTGGAAACGATTTGGTGAGCCATCGTTGTTCTTAGAGCAAAAAGGGTCGTACACGGATTAATCGCAATTATGGAAGGAGTCCACAATGAAGGAACCAGTGCTGATCCTCCCATGACCCCGATCAAAAGGCAAATACAGGTTATTGCAACCAGCATTCAGGACCTTGCTCGGGAAACGACTTGTCAAAACGAGGAGCTGTGGCACGCTATCAGGAAGGGGCCACCAACTCCCCACGACAACAACCAACGCCCTCCACAAAGGGAAAGAAGGATGGACGATCAAGAAGCTGACAGCTAATAGGTAACCCGCCGCAGAGACGACGAGGCTAAGAAAACTCCACCCCCTAATAGGCATAGGGAAGAGAGTGCAGGTAACTTAGCCCCTCCAAGCCGTCAGTGGACAGATAGGATGGATCAATCGTCCAAATAACCAGATCGCGAGGCTCGATCATCCAGACAGCCTGATCGTTCGGCACGATCATCCAGAGGGCTGAACAACAAAACCGCCTGACTAGAAGAAGAACTACATGAAATGAGGAAGCAAATGGGAGATATGAAAAACAACCTGAAAGTGAAGGTTGACCGTAACCTGGACAACCTCGTATATCAGGCTGATTCACCGTTCATTCCTAGTATCGCTAACTTCCCGCTTCCGCCCAGATTCAAAGTACCACCACTGGAGAACTTCGACGGAACCAAGGATCCGTTTGACTACCTAGAGGCATTCAAAACAATCATGCAACTGCAAACTATCCCTGAAAAGATAATGTGCCGAGCATTCCCCATGGGCCTAAGGGGGTCTGCAAGAGTATGGTTCAATAAACTTGAATCGAAATTAATCGGCTCATTCGTCCAACTAAGTCGAGCATTCATTGACCACTTCATCAGTGGTCAACGGAGAGGATGACCTCCCACTCACTTATTCAGCGTCAAGCAAATGGAAGGAGAGTCATTGAGGGCATATGTACACCGTTTCAATAAAGAAGATATGCAAATTGACCGTCTAAAGGAAGACGTCACTCTAACCGCATTCAGGGCAGGATTACGGAAAGGAGACTTCCTCTACGATCTCTGCAAAGACCCTCCAGAGACTTTATCAGAGCTTATGTACAAAGCCCAAAAGCACATGAATGCCGAAGACGCCCTGGAATCACTAGACAACTCTCCTCCAAGGAGACGAAAAGACGTTGAAGACCGTAAGTAGGAAACTGTCAAGTAGAAAGTCCCTAAGTTCTTTGAGACACCAGAGCGCAAACGGACGACCACCCCAACCGGAAAATTCAGCAGCTTCACACCTTTGAACACACCTATCGACAAATTTCTCATGCAGATACAGGACGATCCTTCCCTTCGATGGCCAAGTAAGATCCGTTTTGACCCCAATAGCCGACCAAAAAACTTATATTGCAGGTTCTACAGAGATCATAGACACCTCACAGAAGACTGCGTGGCATTAAAAAAGCAAGTAGAGACATTTATCCGACAAGGAAAGCTTCAGAAATATGTCAGTCGTCCAGACAACGCTCGTCCGCCAAAGCCTTAGGGACCAAAAGAGCAAACCGAGAACCCAAAGCTTGGAACAGTAGGAGAAATCAGAACCATAGTGGGAGGTCCTGCAGCTGGAGGAATATCACGCACTTCCAGAAAGGCATATGCGCGTCAGGTACACAATATTTTCGTCGTCCAACAAACCCCCAAAAATATTCGTTTGGACAACCAAATAATCTCTTTCAGTGAGGAAGACGCCAGAGGAACTCATCAACCCCATGATGACACACTCGTCATTACCATGAACATTGCTGATTTCACCATCAGACGGGTGATGATAGACAACGGCAGCTCGATAGACATCTTATACCTACCTGCATACCAACAAATGAAACTAGATAAGGAGAAGCTACGACCCATGGGAGCACCATTAGTAGGATTCACAGGTGACAAAGTCTGCCCCGTTGGTATTATCACTCTACCCATCATTATCGGCACATATCCGAAACAGGTATCCAAAACAATGGATTTCCTCATCGTTGATTGCCCTTCGGCCTACAACGCTATTATCGGACGACCAACGCTCAACCAACTACGAGCAGTGACCTCTACCTACCACCTCCTTGTCAAATTCCCAACCGAACACAGAGTAGGAGAAGTCAGAGGAGACCAAATAGCCACCAGAGAATGTTACCTCGCTTCGTTAGGGACAGAGGGAAAGAATCAGACAATGACCATAGAAGAATGAAAAACCCTAGTCGAGCCATCAGAAGAACTGAACGCAATCATCCTAGACGATGAACATCCCGAAAAAATGACCAGAATCGGGGCTAACTTATCAACCCAAACGAGAAAATCAATCGTCCACTTCCTGAAGAACAACAAAGATGTCTTCGCGTGGAGCCCCGAAGACATGCCAGCTATCGATCCTTCAGTCATTTCTCATAAATTAAACGTTAACCCTTGTCTTCGTCCAATCAAACAGAAGCGAAGAGTTTTTGCTCCAGAGAGAAACAACGCCATCATGGAAAAGGTGGACAAACTCCTCACCGCAAACTTCATCAGGAAAGTCTTCTATCCCAACTGGTTAGCCAACGGGAAATGGAAAATGTGCGTCGATTTCACTAACCTCAATAAAGCCTGCCCTAAGGATAGCTTTCCCTTACCAATAATAGACCAGCTAGTCGATTCGACAGCTGGTCATAAATTACTGACGTTTATGGATGCTTTTTCAGGTTACAACCAGATAGTAATGGACGAGGCTAATAAAAAAAAGACGTCTTTCATCATCAGCAAAGGGCTTTTCTACTACAAGGTGATGCCATTCGGATTGAAGAATGCAAGAGCAACCTATCAGAGGCTCATGAATCAAATGTTCCACAATCAAATAGGCAAAAACGTCGAAGTTTATATTGGCAACATGCTGGTCAAATCCAAAGAGGAGGACGATCACCTAAAAGATTTAGAAGAGACGTTCAACACATTACGCAAGTACCAAATGAAGCTAAATCTAAGTAAGTGTGCTTTCGATGTCTCTTTCGGTAAATTCCTTGGTTTTATGGTCTCGCAGAGAGGTATCGAAGCCAACCCAGACAAAATCAGAGCCATCTTAGAAATGCAACCACCAAGGAATATCAAAGAAACACAGGGATTAACTGGAAGGATCACGGCACTCAATCGCTTCGTCTCTCGATTAATCGACAAATGCCTGCCCTTCTTTAAGTTACTCAGGAAGGCTTTCGAGTGGACGGACGAATGTCAGCAAGCATTCGAAGAACTTAAAAAGTACTTAGCAACACCCCCGTTGTTAAGCCCCTCCAAACCAGGTGAACCACTCTATCTATACCTAACCGTTTCACCGACTGCCATCAGTTCAGCGCTTTTACGAGAGGAAGAAGGTCAACAGCTTCCTGTCTATTATACTAGCCGGGCCCTCAGAGGAGCAGAAGAACGATATCCTCCCATGGAAAAACTGGCATTCGCTCTTGTTACTATGGCAAGGAAGCTTCGACCATATTTCCAAGCTCACATAATAGTGTTGCTCACCAATCACCCACTACGGAAGGTAATGAACAAACCCGACACTGTCGAACGACTTATACAATGATCAATTGAACTCAGTGAGTTCGACATTGACTATCAGCCCCGGACCGTGATCAAAGCTCAAACACTGGCTGATTTTATAGCAGAATTCACCACAAAAGATGACGAACCAAAGAAAGACGATGAACAGACGTCAAGATGGATGGCGTACATAGATGGGTCGTTAACAAAGAATGCAGGCGTAATTGGCATAATACTAAAATCTCCTGAAGGTGACATCATCAAATAAGCCGTACAACTATAATATACAACCACCAACAACGAAACAGAGTATGAAGCCCTGCTGACCGGGCTCAAACTGGCTAAAATACTAGGGGCAACTGAGTTAGATATACACAGTGATTCCCAACTCATTGTAGGGTAGGTGAACAAAGACTACAAAGCTAAGGAAGAACGCATGCAGCAGTATTTGAACCTCGTCAGACATCAAATGAGCCAATTCCGAGAGGTAAAACTCAATCACATACCCCGAAGACAGAATACGGCTATAGACCAACTAGCCAAATCAGCCTCGTCGGCAGAATTGGACGACAAGATCGAGATCGTCAGACAGTTAAGCTTGCAAGCAGCCGAGGTAAACCCCATCAACATCGAAACTTCCTGGATGACACCAATAATTTCTTATCTACGGGGAGGAATATTACCAAGCGACCGACATGAGGCAAGACGGTTAAAAGTACGTGCATCACGGTTTATAATGTTGCAGGGAATATTATACAAAAAGGGCTTCTCCCTTCCTGATCTCAGATGCCTAATGCCAGCCGAGGCCGAGTATGTTCTAAGAGAAATACACGAAGGCATTTGTGGAAACCATTAGGGAGCACGATCCTTGTCAAAGAAGATCGTCAGAGTAGGCTACTATTGGTCATCCATACAAATGGACACCAACGCATTCGTCCAACACTGTGACAAGTGCCAACGATTCACCAACCTACTTCACTCACCACCAGAAGAACTGACGCCAATGACGACACCCTGGCCGTTCGCACAATGGGGGTTGGACATTATGGGACCATTCCCAATCGAAAGGCGCCGGCTAAAATTCCTAGTAGTCGCAATCGACTACTTCACCAAATGGGTGGAGGCAGAACCACTGGCAACTATAACTAAGAAAAACATCCAGAATTTCGTGTGGAAGACAGTGATATGCAGATTCCGAATACCACGAGTACTTGTATCTGACAACGGAAAGCAGTTCGACAACCCAAGATTCAAACAGTTCTCCCAAGAGTTAGGCATCCACAACCACTATTCATCTCCTGGCCATCCACAAGCCAACGGACAAGTTGAGGTTACGAATCGATCTTTACTTAAACTCATCAAAACCCAACTTAAGGGGGCAAAGGGGCTATGGCCAGAAGAACTCCCAAGCATATTATGGGCCTACAAAACGACAGTAAGAATACCAACAGGAGAAACTCTATTTTGAATGACATATGGAAGCGAAGCAATCATCCCCGTAGAGATTGGAATGACGACTTTTCGAACTTCCACATATGACGACAATCAAAATAAAGAACAGCTTCGCCTCAACCTCAATCTGATTGACGAAGTTCGAGAAACGGCAGGAACAAGAATGAAGAGGTATCAAGAGAATATGGCCCATCATTACAACACAAAGGTCAAGCCAAGGCAATTTTTCATTGGCAACCTCGTTCTGCGAAAAGTCACCTTGGCCACCAAAGATCTCACTCAAGGAAAACTAAGGCCGAACTGGGAAGGACCCTATAAAGTCGTTGAAATACGTCGACAAGGAACATACCACCTAAAAGATACAAACGGACGACGACTACCACATCTGTGGAATGCCGAACACCTCAGGAAATATTATCCCTAAAAAAGCAATCTTGTAAACTGAAAATACCATCAATAAAGATCAGAATAAGGGTGGACGTAGGCACTATTGCCGAACCACAGTAAATCATGTGTCTTAGTTTTAAACACATCATCCACATAACCTTCTCACCCAAAAAATAGCAAAGTTAAATTGCATCATCCAACACGATCTTTTAACTTAGAAACTTGAAGGGCTGAACTGTATCGTCCAAATACGATCTTTCAAAAGCCCAAAGTTACACTGCATCGTTCAAATACGATCTTTTAACTCAATTTTTAAATTGAACTGCATCGTCCGAACACGATCTTTCAAAAGTCCAAAGTTAAACTACATCATTCAAATACAATCTTTTAACTCAAACTTTTAAATTGAACTGTATCGTCCGAACACGATCTTTCAAAAGCCCAAAGTTAAACTGCATCGTTCAAATACAATCTTTTAACTTAAACTTTTAAATTGAACTGTATCATCCAAACACGACCTTTCAAGAACCCAAAATTAAACTGCATCGTCCAAACACAATCTTCTAACTTAAACTCTCAAATTGAAAAATTAAAACTGACTCATCCGAACATGATCATTCATATCTAAAAGTTGAGTTATGTCGTCCAAACACGACCTTCCAACTCCAAAATTGAATTGTATCATCCTAACACAATCTTTCACCCAACAAATGAAAAACGGTCTTTGAACTAAAAAAAAAAAAAATCTAAAGGATGAACCGCATCACAATCTCTCAATTCAAAAATTGAACCATATCATCCAAACACGATTTTTCAGTCCAAAAGTCAAAACTGAATCATTATAACTTAAAAACATTGAGCCAACTCATCCAGACATAATAACACACATAAAGACAAGAATTAGAAGAACCACAAAGCATATGAATAAACCTAAACCTCACATACAATAAGACCATGAACTAAATCGTCAAATACCACATGTTGTTTAGAATGCCACAAAACTCGAGCATCCATCAAAGGAAAAAACGACATATTGTTTAAACAAATCACAAAGTTCAGGCATCTATAAAAGAAAACAAAAAAAAATAAGTTGTTCTTTTATTTAAAGGAAACGTCATCATCATCCACTGAACCGGCTTGAATGTCGTCCGCCACTGAATCCTCATCATCATAAGGTTGGAAGATCAAAAAATCTTGGTCCGAAAAGCACTCTGTGGCTTGCTTCCAGAAAGCTTCGAAGCCAGAGAGGAAGTAGCGTGTGTTGATGTCGTCGAAAGCTTCCGACGCTCTAAATTATAACACCGCCGCCACCTTCGCCCCCTCAATCTGGCCCACCAAATGCTGAAGATCGGTTACCGCCTTGTCCTTGGCCTCCACCGCCACCTTAACATCGTCATCCCTAGCTTTTAGCTCTGCCCTCACCTTCTCCAACTCAATCACCGCCTCTTTTCTGTCCTTTGTCAGCTCAAGCACCGCCCGTTTGCAGTTTTTCATCTCCACCTCGTTGGCAATCAACTTACCTCGAAGGGTAGCAAGGTCTTCCTCAACAGCAATGCACATTTGGCTCATCACCATGGCCTCATTCAAACCCTACAAACACACCACATTAAGACAAGGCACAAAAAAGAACCAAGAAAAAGAAGACCGAAAAATACTTACCCTCATTAAGGAATGGATCAAGAGATAATGGACGTCTTCAGTGTGAGCAGTAGCATAGTCGTCCAAATCCTTCGAAGAGACGGCACTCTTGGCCCTGGACATAGCGACATGGGGACTCTGATTGATGGTGGCGTCCCTTACCTCAGAAGAATCTGCCGACAAAGTAGGATCCACGTCCACCATTATAACTGAAGGGACGGTCTTCACTAAGGGAACAGCGTCACGAACAGGCAGATGAGAGGATGACAGCTCTACCGGCTTCGAAGGCCCCTCGTCGGCCTTCTTCCTTTTCAAGCTCACCAACGGCACCACAATATCACCTGACTGTGCAAACTTCCTCAACTTCCCTTTGTTGAGCTTCATCGTCTTCGCTTCTACGCACACAAAACCAAACACAATAAAAATATAAACATACCCATGTGAACATACACACACATAAAGAGACATCACTCACTCTTTTTATTAGCACGCAACAATGCCTTGAAGGCTGTATTAGGCTCTAGGCCGAAAGAAAAGGAAGCGAAGAGATCGGGCTCTAAAAAGACACTACAGCGACGATCCTCAATATCCAAAATCCTCGAAATCCTCTCTTTCCAAACGGAGTTTAGCAACGGACGATCTAAAACTGCAAGGAACAAGAGAAAGGACGGGTCACAAATTGATTACCAATAAAAGAAACAAATAAGAAGAAAAACACACACCAGATGGTGAAGGAGTCCCCCAAGACCTACGGACTCGTGTAAAATCCCCACTAACTTCCTCCCGGGGTAGCCTCTCCTAGTTTTCACCACACACAAAGACGTACCCGTCCTTCCAAGTCTTGTTGGACGAAGGTAATCCTTGGACGATCCTCGTATCCAAATCACGGTGTTTGAACGTCCAAAAACCAGGAGAAGCGGCGATCTGGCAAGGCTCGTAGCAGAATAGGAACTCTTCCACCGTTAAGTCCTCCTGCTCGTTGCTACTAACCCTCCACATCACCATACAGGAAAGGAGCGTCTGCCAGCCATTCGGAGCCACTTACCCCGACGCTAAAGACAAAAAATCTAACAGATCCCTCACAAACAGCTGCAAAGGAAAACGGACACCTGCTTGGAAGTCGACCTCATAAAAGGCCACATCACCCTCAAACTTTGGCAACAAGCCCTCTCATCTAGATCGGGGATCCTCAGGACAACGTTATCAGAGATCTGATAACGCGTTCAGATCCTATTTATACCCTCTTTATCTACCTTACTAAAGTAAGACATGGCCTTCCAGGACCTGTCTACCCTCGAAACGGGACGAGGCCCCGATGTACTAGGCGTCACCTCGGACGAAACCTCTCTCGACTCCCTCTTCGGGGAAGACAAACCCTCTGGTAACTCATTGGAAAATGAGAGAGGCCATTCAGTCTTATTGGCCGCCATTATATCCCTAACAACTCCCCAAGTACTAATGGCTGGATACACTATAGAGTACAGCTCTGTCGCTAGCCGGTGGAGCACACTATCACCAGAAACGTAACCCTCAAGGAGAGGCGGACCTAAGTTATTATCGGCAAACCTAGAGACACCCATGAAAAATAACCTAAATGACAAACTCAACGAATCTAGGATGAACTTAAGCAAAGAGAAATCACAAAACGCAAAAAGAAGAAATTCAAGGATTGAGGAAAACTCATAGGAAAATGGAGAGAAAAATGCCCAAAGATGTTCGCCCAATTTTTGTAAAAGTGAGAAATCCCAAAGGCAAAACGGAATAAAAACCTTACAAATTAAAAAAAAAAAAAAAAAAAAAAAAAAAAGGCCAAAAAACAGACGAAAGGGGTGCCTCATACACCCCAACCGCTCGCGTAACGACACATGTCACCAAGCTGCCCAGAACGTCACCTCTTCATTTAATAAAGCTCTCCACTTCCCAAAGAGTGCAATAAAATACTTCAACACCCTTACCTCAATTAATTATTCCACACGCCGTCTTTTTCCTAAAGACGACATGGAATAGGGGGCATCTAATATGGACCAAACCAAATATTTATGACGACCGTTACGGCTTGGACGATTACATTAAAAACCCCAGCTATATAAAATGTTAAACCCACGTGTTGGGCATGTCATTTTACAAACCTCACCAAAAAAGTCAACAACATAATCGAATAAACACCAAATCAATGACCAAGCAGTTACAAATCAAAACATAAAGGCTCATTAAACACCAACAAACGGTTAGAAGCCTGGAACCCCTATATAAAGCAGAGAACTCCCTCAGTCAAGGTACACTTTCTTTTTCTCACCTCAATATTCTTATAACTTATATCGCTACTTAGATAACAGTAATTTGACTTGAGCATTGGAGGCTCCCCCACCGGTCCACCGCCGGTGCACTCCTTCACTATTTCTCTTTCTTGCAGGTCCATTCATACGTCAAGATTAAGACGTGTCCGTGCCCACTGATTTTTGGCATTATCAAACATGAATGCAAGAACAACCATGTTTCTCCACCAAATTGCTTCAAAGGACATTCTCACCGTTCACTTTAAGCTGCATGTTTTTTTAATTACTAGAAAATGTTTGACTCCATGTACTTCCGTTTTTAAGGAATATTTTGGTTTGAAACTCCGTATATAATGAGATTTTCATAATATCCAAAGTTGAGATTCCAGGTGCCTTTTTTGGTGATTGTAATATAAAAAATCTGGGAGTAAATTGTCCAAGAACAAGTTTCTGAATATTTTGTAGTTTTAAGAATTCTCCACTAATCTTTCTTTGGCAAGGTAAGTCACCTTGATTGTCCAGTCACAACAAAAAAAATTTGGTGAACAACAATTTTTTTTTTTTTTAATTCACTTATGTCTATTTTTTCTTACGAATGATTTCATCAATATAAAAAAAAAATGGTTCATGAGGGGCAAACATACCTCATTACAAGTATGGTTCATGAGGAGAAAACATATTCTGAAACCCGTTTGCCACTTTAGCTCCCTTTTTTTTTCTATTTTTATTAGATAGAAATTTCAAATTTTAAAGCAATGATCTCTTCATCAAATTTTTGTTGGGACAACGGAAGCTCTTGACACTAATTAATTAGGCCAAATTACAGTCTATGTGTGAATTAAATTAAATAACCTTCCAAGCAATAGAGAGATAAATAATCACGCAATAATCAAGAAAATCAACCACACAAGAACACGCCAAATTTACGTGGAAAACCCTCCAGTGTAGAGAGAAAAACCACGGGGCAAATCCGATCAATCCACTATAATAAAATAGAGATTACAACACTCAAGTTTATGCCCAAACTTGAGTTCACAATAAATTGAGAAATCACTCTCTAGGAATAAATACTATCTCGCCACAAAAAAACTGGAACCCAGTGAAACTAATAACGTAGTAAGATGTCCCTTGAATACTTCAACTGTAGCACCCAAAACCCCTAATAGAGAAACCCCCAATTTATCTCCTTGTGTGTGTCTTGAACCAAAGAAAAAACCCTTACTTTTTTCTTTCTCACTAGTGCCGCACAGTGCACTGCTCTACCTCTCTTTTCTGATACAAAAAGCACGCACACACACACGCTGCTTTTATACTTGAACCTGCCGCCTCAATAACTTCTATTTCTAAAAGAATTGAAGCTGCTTTTTGTGCACTACAAGACAAGCCCTTTATGGGCTTTATTATTGTGTGTGGGCTGGCACCAAAAGGTGCGGTGCACCCAACAATCTCCCCCTCCAGCCCACTGAGGAAGGAGATCTTCATTCCAACTCTTTAGTTAGAATTCATGCCGGCTGACCCGGCACAAAGCTCAAGCTTCTCTTTTGGCACAACCTTGGTCAAAATGTTAGCTGGATTCTTGTCTGTGTGAATCTTTCTTAATTGCATCAACTGTTGATCAACAATTAATCTGAGCCAATGGTATCTCACATCAATGTGCTTCGTTCGTGAATGGTACGTAGAATTCTTGCTCAAGTCTAGTGCACTTTGACTGTCACAATGGACTACATACTCGTCTTGCTTCAAACCCAAGTCTTGGAGAAACCGTTTCATCCAAAGCATCTCTTTCCCTGCTTCGGTCGCTGCAATATACTCAGCCTTAGTTGTAGATAAAGCAACACACTTTTGTAGTTTAGACTGCCATGATACAGCTCCCCATGCAAAAGTAAATAAGAACCCTGAAGTAGATTTCCTACCATCAAGATCACCTACCATATCTGCATCTGTATAACCCTCCAAAACTGGTTAAGAGCTACCAAAACTCAAGCACAACTTTGAACTACCTCTCAAATACCTGAAGATCCACTTCACTGCTTCCCAGTGCTCTTTGCTTGGATTAACCATGAACCTGCTGACTACACCAACTGCATGAGCAATGTCAAGCCATGTGCAAACCATGGCATACATCAAACTCCCGACTGCAGAGGAATAAGGAATTGATTCCATGTTTTCTTTCTCTTTATTTGATAAAGGACATGATTTCTTGCTTAGTTTGAAATGACCACCAAGAGGTGTACTAACTAGCTTAGCATGCTTCATGTTGAACCTCTCAAGTACTCGTTCAACATACTTCTCTTGTGATAACAATAATTTCTTGGCTTTCCTGTCACGTAAAATCTGCATACCCAGAATTTGTCTAGCTGGACCCAAGTCTTTCATATCAAATGACTTAAACAGCTCATTCTTCAAACTATCAATCATATTAGCATCTTGTCCTACTATCAACATATCATCTACATATAACAGAAGGATGATAAACTTACCATTAGGAAATTTTCTGACATACACACAATGATCTGCATACCCTTGACCCACCATGAATGAGTCAAACTTCTTGTACCACTGTCTTGGAGCCTGCTTTAAGCCATACAGACTCTTCTTCAATCTGCAAACCTTGTGTTCTTTCCCTTTTGCTTCAAATCTCTCTGGCTGAACCATGTAGATTTCTTCCTCCAAGTCACCATGGAGAAAAGCAGTCTTTACATCCATTTGTTCAAGCTCAAGATCCAAACTAGCTGTTAATCCCAAAATAACTCGAATTGAACTCATTTTGACCACTGGAGAGAAAATCTCATCAAAATCTATCCCTTGTTTCTGATTGAAACCCTTGACCACCAATCGAGCTTTGTATTTCACTAGCTTCTCACCATCTTTCTTTAGCTTGAACACCCATTTGTTTCTCAATGCTTTCTTGCCTTTAGGAAGTTCAACTAACTCATAAGTGTTATTCTTGTGCAAAGAATTCATCTCTTCATGCATAGCCTTCATCCAGCTCTGCTTGTCCTTATGAGACTGTACTTCCTGAAAGCTCTCTGGCTCCCCCTCATCAGTAATCAAAACATACTCAGAAGTGGAGTATCTGGTTGATGGACGATGCTCCCTGGTAGACCTCCTAACCTGAGGTTCTTCCATCTCTGGTGGGATGAGCTGCTCCCCCTGCTCAACACCCTCTGTATCTATTGCATCATCACCATCAACTCCTGCTGGCTCATCACCATAATTCTCTACTTGCACCTCTTCTATATCTGTAGCAATATCTGAGGACGAAGAGGTAGGTGTAAGGTTAGAAACACCTTCAACAGTAGACTTTGACTTCTCAGATTTCTCAAAATCTTTAATATTTTCATTCTCATGAAAAACCACATCTCGACTTCTGATCATCTTCTTTTTCTTAGGATCCCATAGCTTGTAACCAAATTCTGCATCTCCATATCCAACAAATATGCAAGGAGTGGCTTTATCATCAAGCTTTAACCTCTGTTCCTTAGGCACATGTGCAAATGTCTTGCACCCAAATACCTTCAAGTGTGCATAGGAAGCATCCTCTCATGTCCACACTCTCTCTGGAATATCAAAATCCAATGGAACTGATGGAGACCGATTAATTAGGTAGCACACAGTTTGTACAGCTTCAGCCCAGAATGACTTAGGTAGATTAGCCATTCTTAACATGCATCTAACCTTCTCAACAATAGTGCGGTTTATCCTCTCTGCCACACCGTTGTGTTGTGGGGTACCAGGAACTGTCTTCTCATGTCTAATGCCATACTCTGAGCAGTAGTTTTCAAATTCATTAGACGTGTATTCACTTCCATTGTCAGTACGAAGGCACTTCAAAGACTTCCTTTTCTCTCTTTCCACCATGGCATGGAATTTCTTGAAGAGCTGAAATACCTGGTCTTTTGTTTTCAAAACATACACCCACACCTTTCATGAAGCATCATCAATAAATGTAACAAAATATCTATTGCCACCTAAGGACTCCACCTCAATGGGACCACATACATCAGAATAAACCAAATCTAACACATTGGATTTTCTAATAGATAATCTACGAAATGATACTCTATGTTGTTTGCCAAATAAACAATAGTCACAAGAATTTAGTGGCATACCTTTGGCAAATGGAATGAGAGACTTCTTTGCCAAAATCTGCAACCCTTTTTCACTCATATGAGCCAGCCGCCTATGCCACAAATCAGGCGTGGAATCATCTTGAGCTGCATTTACCACGTCTCTACATAACTTTACTTGAGTCTTGTAAAGTGTGCAACAAATCTTCCCTCTGGCAAACACCAACGATCCTTTAAAGAGTTTCCATTTACCGTTGCCTAAATGGCTTTCATAACCTTCTTTATCCAAAACACTAACAGAGATCAAATTCAGGCGCATATCTGGAATGTGTCTCACATCCTTCAATTTTAAGGTGTATCCAGTATTGGTCTCAACACAAATATCACTAATTCTTACTATGTCAGCATAACTTTTATTACCCATCTTTACTCTGCCTAAGTTTCCTGCTTTGTACGAAGTAAAGAACTCCCTTCTTAGAGTGACATGGTAGGAAGCTGCTGAGTCAATCACCCACTCATCATAAGGATCTGCAACATGACAACACTCATCCTCTCCTATAGAAAGTACCACCACATCTTCATCTAATGAAACAGCTGTGGTATTATGATCATCCGCCTTTTTCTGATTTGTCTCCTCTTTCTGCTTATTTTTCCAAGCCTTGCAATTTCTTTTTATATGACCCTCTTTGTTGCAGTAGAAACACTTGACTTTTCCTTTTGTCTGTAACTGACTTCTGGATTTACTGCGCCCTTTAGAATTTCTGCCCTTACTTCTCCCCCTGTTCTCTGTGACAAGAGCCTGTGCATCATCCTTGCCCATGTCCTTTCTTCTAGTTTCTTCATTGAACAAACTGTCCTTGACCATCGCAAGTTGTAACACACCATTCGGAGCAGAGTTACTAAGTGACACTACCAAAGTCTCCCAACTGTCAGGCAAAGAGCTCAGAAGCAATAATGCTTACAATTCATCATCTACCACTAGATTCATTCTAGTCAATTGATTAACCAAGTCTTGGAACTCGCTTAGATGCTCGGCAACGGATCTTCCCTCTTTAAGCTTTAAATGCGCAAGCTTTCTAATTGCAAAATCTTTATTTTGAGCAGTCTTCCTCTCATAAAGACTTTCTAATTTTTTCCAAAGAGTGTCGGCTTTTGTCTCCTGAGATACATGATGAAACACACTAACTTCAATGCATTGTCTGATACAACCAATGGTTTTTCTATGCATCTTGGCCCACTCTTTGTCCGGCATACTGCTTGGCTTGGCACTATCACCCTCGATAGGGTCATGCAAATCCTTACAATAAAGGACGTCCTCCATCATCGGCTTCCATATTGAATAATTTGATGCCGAGAGTTTAATCATAGTACCTGACGTATATTTCATTTAATTCAACACTAGACAACCACGCCTAAATAACCTTGGGCTCTGATACCACTTGTTGGGGCAACGAAAGCTTTTGACACTAATTAATTAGGCCAAATTACAGTCTATGTGTGAATTAAATTAAATAACCTTCCAAGCAATAGAGAGATAAATAATCACGCAATAATCAAAAAAATCAACCACACAAGAACACGCCAAATTTACGTGGAAAACCCTCCAGTGTAGAGGGAAAAACCACGGGGCAAATCCGATCAATCCACTATAATAAAATAGAGATTACAACACTCAAGTTTATGCCCAAACTTGAGTTCACAATAAATTGAGAAATCACTCTCTAGGAATAAATACTATCTCACCACAAAAAAACTGGAACCCAGTGAAACCAATAACGTAGTAAGATGTCCCTTGAATACTTCAACTCTCTGTGGTTGTAGCACCCAAAACCCCTCCTAGAGAAACCCCCAATTTATCTCTTTGTGTGTGTCTTGAACCAAAGAAAAAACCCTCACTTTTTTCTTTCTCACTAGTGCCGCACAATGCACTGCTCTACCTCTCTTTTCTGATACAAAAAGCACGCACACACACACGCTGCTTTTATACTTGAACCTGCCGCCTCACAGACTTCTATTTCTAAAAGAATTGAAGCTGCTTTTCGTGCACTACAAGACAAGCCCTTTATGGGCTTTATTATTGTGTGTGGGCTAGCACCAAAAGGTGCGGTGCACCCAACAATTTTAACATAAACTCAGGCTAGATTGGCCATTTCATGCAATTGTGATTGATATATCATTCTTAGGGAAACAAGATTAACTCGCATCATATCAATAATACTAATTCAACATGATTAATGTCCTTACAATTTATGTATGTTGTACTTTCCAACATCATGACCATTTGGGATAAGTAGTAATACCCTTTTTTTTATTTTGTCCTTATTAAAATGTGAAAATTGATATAATTTCATAATCACTCTGGGATCTTTAACATGAAATTTAATTACTTTATTATGAATGATATTATGACTATATATTTGGACTTTTGAATTTGGGCTGAGTGACATTCATTTTCTCACCCAAATTGACATAAAAGCATTTCATTTGCTAAAATCTTAGCATTACTAAAAAATTTCCCATGCACGGATTAGCGACTAATATATCTAAAAGTGTATTCTCCTTTTAAACTTATAAAAAAAGAGTTTGGCCCAAACCCTCTCATCTCTCTTTCCCTTTATCTGTTGTGTGAATAAACCGGTCCCTCATTACAGGCTTTCGGCCTCTTCCCAATTTGGGCTGAAATTGTAACTATAACTACAGGCAGTACCATACTTGGGCTAAGCCGTTTGAATTGGAAAGGGAATCTTTACCAAAACAAGACTGAGATAAACTCAAATACAATTATCTGCCTTCTTATTTCTTAACCGAGATCATTCAAACCATTTGATCAATTGTCAATTGATCCCACCTCAATTATGCTAAGAGATTTTACATTTATATAAACTGACAAAGTTTGAACTATAGCTTACATTCATGCTAACAAACTAGGATTTGTCTTTCTTTCTTTTTTCTTTTTTTCTTTTTTAACTTTTCTTCCTTAACAAAAACGTATCCTCCATCCCAAACGAGACTTAGTAAGAGGAAAATATTTATTTATATAATTGAATAGTTCAAACGGTAGATATCAAGTCACATATATATGATATAATAAACAATTGAACCTTGGACATTTACCACATGAATATGCTTGAATCAAGATTTACAAAGAAAGTCTTATAGTTTAATTGGCATCTATCGATGTTTCTCAAGGAGACATATAGGATTCAAATCCCTCGTCTCCAAACTATTGAATTATCCATACAAAAAACATTTTCATTGGAATCAACACACTTAACAATATGCTACCTCAATAGATCAACCTCAAAAAAACACATCTAAAAACTTGTGGTGTTTTTTTTACTAAATACATTTAAAAACTGTTGAATAACAAGCAAAAGTAGGGCTTCCAAAATCTTTTATCAAATGAGCCTTCAATTAACTAATATTATTTTACTCAACCAAAGAAAAAATGTTTCTAATTTCTTAAACTTAAAGACGGTCTAAAAATAAAAATCGCTTCACAAATTTAATGAAAAGTTGAATCTGTCTTTAAATTGTCAAGCGATACTGGTTGGCTAGTGATCAGAGTGTAGCTTACTATGATTTATCACTAAGCAACCAAAGAAAAAAAACCAATCAAGTGCCCTATCAAGAAAAGACAAAAAACCAATCAAGTGGCTGCGCCGGCATCGCCAGCCAAAGCGGTTACGCAGCCGCCTCGGCCAAACTGCCAGACACGTGCATGTGTATGTGTCCATTTAACCAAATCCAAACCGATATGAGTGGCGTCAATTTGTGTATATTCGTTGCACCACTAACCTTATTGTTAGTAAATATATATATTTTTTTCTTTTTCTAATTATGTATGAACCAATAGGTTTTTTTTATCTTTTATCAGGATAAGAAAAACAAAATATGATAAGATTTGCAATAACCATTAATCATGATGAGGTTTGAAATTATAAACTGATCTAGTATTATACAATTCTAAGATTAATAAATTTATACTTTCTCTCTAAAATTGAAAATCAATCTTTCTAAATTAATCACACCAAAAATTTTGTAACTTAATTGATATTAATTATTTTTCTTTATGAAGAGAATCATGTTTTAAATCTCCTTTATCAAACTATCGAATTATAAAAAATAAAAAGTCTAAGGAACCAAAAAAATAAAGTGATACTCACCACCTGATCCATTTTTGTGTTGAAAAAGGAACTTCACTATTATGAGCATAATGTACTTTGGAATCTGAGCTTCAAAAATTGTCACAATTTTTTTAATTAATTATATCAATGGCTAGTAAGGACCATAAAATCAAAAGTTTATCAACTTGTTTATAGTGTGGTTGTATTTGTACTTCAGTCTTTACTATAACTATAAAACAAGTGTTTTTCAACCACTAATAATCTAAGCTTCAAAAATTGTCACAATTTTTTTAATTAATTATATCAATGGCTAGTAAGGAACCATAAAAGCAAAATAGTGTGGTTGTATTTGTACTTCATTCTTTACTATAACTATAAAACAAGTGTTTTTCAACCACTAATATTGTCAAAACCGAGCTTCACAACATAATAGAAAATGATTTTCTAACACTCTTTGATTTTGTATATCAAAAGAAAATTCGTTAAAAATTTAATACATAATAAATTATAAATTATTTTTAGATTAAAAAAAAAAAAAAACGAATTCCATTTTTAGTAGATCACAAATGATTGAGTTGAAATTCATTAAGAAACAATCATTTTGTATATTTTCTTTTTGAATTTGTTAAGTATAATATTTAATATTAATTTATATTTATATATATATTTTCTTTTTTGGTTCAGCCCACCAAATATTAAATGCTAGTTCCCTGGTTCCCTCCCCACAAAAGATATATATTGTTACAGAGTTTGTATATGAAAATCTTCGACATAAGATACAAGAATTGCATTGCAATATGGTATTTACATGTTTATACCACTGGAATCATAAACTTTTTTAATTTTTCATCTAAAAAAAATAATTGCCCTTTTCGAGGGGGATTCAGAGTATGAAAGCAACATGTTTGACAATATGAATCCTTGAAAGGACTCCGCAGGTTTGGCTGCATCCTGCACTGTAATAAATTCCGACACGTATTCATTCAGATTCAGTAAAAATGAGAAGTCAGAAGTGAAAACAGTGAGGTTCGGCTTTCGGCGTGAACATCAAGTCCCAGAACAGGCTTTTATTTCGCTTTGGGTTGGACCAACCTGTGTCGTAGACTCGTACGTTTGTGGCCCATGCCCATCAATTGGTTAATTGAAGTGGGCCCACGACTATAGCCTCCATTTGATGGGACCCCAACAAGTGGCAGTTTCTTGTTTCGCTTCAGTCCACGTCCACGAGTTACGCCCACGCTTTGCCTCCTGTTGTTGTCTTGTAGTTGTCAAATTCAAATTTAACTTCTCTCTCCGGTTAGTACATCTCGGTTTAGCCAATCAGATTTCGCCACGCAAGCATTTTAATTTGCGAATTTTTTTTACTTCACTGTAGAGAGTTGGGATGAATAGAACACAGATCCAATTGGATAACCAGAGCGTGACGGTAACTAACGGACTGCTCGTGACGACAGCCATGGTTTTGTCGCTTGTAAAAGAAAGAAAGTACGGTCGGGTGGATTGTAAAACAAAATCTTCTATGTTTGTGTTTTCGTGTTTATTTAATGGTTTTTTTTTTTTTTTATGACTTTTAAATTTATTATTTGTATTACTTTTATTGTGGTTTGTAGGACCATGATATATATTTGTTATTAACACTACAAAAATTTTAGTTAAAAAACTATTAGATATATAATAATATAAATTAGATATTAATTTGGATTTTTTTGATTGAATCTGCTTCAAAAAATGCTAGCAAAAGTTGTTTTCTTTTAATAGTATTGTGCTAATTATAAAGCAACATAACTTGAATTATATTTTGCTTATATATATATGCTAAAAACACAATGTAACTTTGCATAAGAAAAAATGGACTTTTTTATGTTGTTTTTTTTTAAATATTAATAGTAAGTGAGCAACTAAACTTGGAACGAGTTTGAACAATCCAAACCTCAGGGTCGACCCTACATGTAAGCAACAAAAGTTTATCATGTAAGATAACAGAAGACTGTCTTCCAAGTATAAAGCGAATCGTGCAACTATAAGGAAGCACACGAGGGACTAAGACGGTGGACAAGAGCTTATAAGATGTCTTGAAGTGACCATGAATGTGCCTTGACATATAAATAATGATTACAAACTTGGGACTCATGCTAGGCCATTGAAATAATGAGAGAGGAAAGAGTTCTTGAAAAAGAGAGAAAAAACAAAACAGGAACTAAAAATGGTATTTTGTTGGGGGGGCGAAGGGGGGGGGGGTTGCTAATGTCATTAAGTCACTGGCATGGTTCGGATTGCGAGCAACTATGGCTGACCCCAGTCAACAAAGGGCATGGATGATGTTAGTAGGTAACAGGGTCATGGGTCGCTAAAATCTGACTCGGCACATGGAATTTTAGTTGGCCATGAGATTTCTGGGGTTGGTAGATCTCGCGTCGTTGTGGCCATTAGTGAGTGGCACACTTTGTTCCAACAATGTTTGGAGGCAGTAACGAAAAATTGTGGCCACGGCTCCCCGAGACCATAGGCGGCTCGTGACGGGGTGTGGGTAGCCTGTTTGTATTGATTTTTCTGTCAATTGTAGATCGACCGCCAATGAATCCAACAGTGGGGTGGCATAGAACAAGCAGAGTTATTTAACAGTAGTAGCGGACAAGGAAGGACACGACTTACCTATTTTCTTGATATTTGGGAGGGTACAAGGTGTGTGGAAGCCACTAAGCTCATGGAGATTAGTCTCCAGATTAGTCTCCATTGAGTCATAAACCTAAAGGTATGTTAACTTGGCTCTAAGATTTGGGAGGTATAGGAGTGGTGTTGAAGTCACTATTAACTTGCTTTGATACCATATTGAGATAATTGGTGTTCTAATACCATATTAAATATAGAAGAATAAAGAGCAGTAAGGAAAGAGAAAGCGAAAGCGAAAGCGAGAATTTCATAGTTCAACCAAACGACTTACGTACAAAGAGGAAAATGCTTAATGACTACATCTTTACTTTATGAATTCCTTTCATGTATTACAATGAGCCCTTAGCAAGGTATATATATACTCA
>OU015770.1:18910888-18934209 GCA_907173295.1 Fagus sylvatica | reverse complement strand
TATGGAAAGTGAATGGAAACTACCAACCACTTTGGATGAATTTCTCGATCATTATATTGGTGGACATAGTTGTTGCCACAGTATCATTGTGTTAAGATTAAGATTTTCTATTCTCATTTTCGATCCATTTTCTATTAAAGCCAAAATTAAGGCATCGTCATCATGATCTCAATAAGCAACAAATTGAGCTCCAACATCTATTTCAAGTTTTCAACGAATAAGATCGAACTTTGCCTTCATACTTCATACTAATAAACTGTAAAATCTCAGAATGCAGAGAGTTGTATTGTGCTGCCTTACCAATGATGGTATAGGCCATTTGTATTTATAGACAATTGGAACTGATTACATCAACAGAGGATAGCTATGAGTTTGAATTTAAATATAAGTTACACATGAAACATTTGAATGTTAAAGGTTATCTGATAAGTTTGTTGGATGAGCTGTTTGTATCTTTATCTGTTGAAGAGTCCAGATTCTTGGTGATGCTTGAATTTGAATGAGAAGCAGATAAGGGCTGAACAGAATTATCCTTAACACACCCCCTCAAGTTCAGCATCATGGGACAGATGGTGAGCTTGGATCGAAGCATAATGAATCTTGTAGAAGACAGAGGCTTGGTAAAAATATCAGCTAACTGATCACGACTGGACAGAAAGCGAACAGCAAGCGACTTGTCAGCAACCATGTCCCGAACAAAATGAAAGTCAATCTCAACATGTTTAGTGCGGGCATGAAAAACAGGATTGGAAGTCATGTAAGTAGCACCAATATTATCACACCACAACACAGGAGGATTAGAGAGACGAATACCCAATTCACCCAACAAGGATCTTAACCATTTGATTCAGCAACATTGGCAAGAGCCTTTTGCTTCATCTGGAGCAGCAACGGTAGCCTGCTTCTTGCAACTCCAGGAGCAAGATTGCCAAGAAAGATACAGTAACCTCCAGTGGAGCGGCGGTCATCACCTAGGGGTGGGCAAAAAACCGTGAAACCTGACCCGCCCGTCCGGCCGACCCGCTCGCCCGCTCGCATATATTCGGCTTCGGATATTTTAAATAGTGCGGTTTTTGGAGCGACCCGCCCGCCCGCAATATTTAATTAAATATATATATATAAAGTTATAAACATATATAATTAAATAATATATATATATATATATATATGAAATTGATTTTTTGTATTTGTATTTGTATGGTAGCCTGCATTTATGTTTGGTTTTTTATATATAAGAATGGTATAAAAAGTTCAAATAAGGAGGTTTAAATAAATAGTAAAAAAATGCTAAAAAAACTAAATTAGTCCTAATTATATATAGTTGTTGAGGTTTTAAAAGCCCAAAAAACAAGATTGAATTTTTAAAGTCCACTTGCAAGCCAAAAAAAGTCCAAAAAAATCCCAAAGATAAACCCGACCACCCGCCCGCCAGTCAACCGACCCGCCCGCCCGAACCTCAACGGACGGTTAGCAGTGGAATTTATTTTCTAGCGGCGGTCCCCAAAACCCGACCCGCCCGACCCGAACCCACCCCTAATCACGACAGCCAGCCCAATCAGCATCAGTGAATGCCTGAAGGGAAGAATTGGAGGATTTGTGAATCTGAAGACCAAAAAGAACCGTGTGCTTAAGATAGCGAAGAAGTCACTTGACTGATTGCCAATGAAGTGAGGTAGGACGATGCATAAACTGAGACAGTTTATTGACCACAAAAGCAATGTCAGGTCGGGTAATAGCCAAATATTGGAGAGCACCAACAGCACTCCGATAAGGCGTGGGATCAGCAAGTGGTTCCCCTTCAAGAGTAGACAAGACAGTTGTTGTAGCCATGGGAGAACTAACTGGTTTGGCATCGATCATATGATTACGCTTGAGGAGATCTAGGATATACCGCTTTTGAGAAAGCAGAGCACCATGTTCATTACGAATAACCTCAATACCCAAGAAGAAATTGAGACAACCCAAATCTTTGACGGCAAAATCAGATTTCAGAACAAGTAAAAGTTCATCAATAGCACTAGGCTTGGAACAGGTTATAATTATATCATCCACATAGATCAGAACATACATCACAAATGAAGAACCCATGTAAATAAAAAGTGAAGAATCAGATCTAGAGCCCGTGAAACCAAGAGCAAGCAACTTGGTGCTGAGTTTGGAAAACCAGGCACGAGGGGCCTGTTTTAAACCATAGAGGGCTTTTTCCAATTTGCAAATATGATTAGGAAATTGAGGATGAGAATAACCTGGGGGTTGAGACATAAACACTTCCTCTGATAAATCACCATGTAAGAAGGCATTCTGAATGTCAATCTGACGAAGAGACCAACCAGCAGAAACAGCAATGGAGAGAACCAAACGGACTGTAGTGGGTTTAATAACGGGACTAAAAGTCTCACTGTAATCCACCCCGGGTTGCTGATGAAAACCCTTGGCAACAAGGCGCGCTTTGTAGCGCTCAATCGACCCATTAGCATGCCGTTTGATGCGGAAGACCCACTTGCAACCGATGATGTTGCGAGCAGCAGTGGACGGAACAAGAGACCAGGTGCGATTGCGAAGCAAAGCATCGAACTCCAAGTTCATAGCAAGGCGCCAGTGAGGATGCTGAACTGCTTGAGAGAAACATGTCGGTTCCGTGGTGAGAAGATCACAAGCACCTTCAATAAGGAGAGCACGAGGCAGGGGGTACCGAGTAGTGCCATTAGAGAACAGTTTGGGCTTGGTGATATTATTTCTGGAGCGTGTAGTCATGGGGTGAAGAGATGGTGAGGCAGTTGGAGGCGCAGGTGAGAGAGCAGGAGAGGGATTAAGGACTGGAGAAGGTTCGGGTAAGGGAGGAGAAGGAGAATCATGTGGGTCATGTGGGCTTGGAATGGAAGTGGGCTTGGCAATATAGTGGAGAGAGACGGCCCAAGTGAATTGGTTGGGCTTGGTGATGATAGTGCTGGAGCAGGAGAAGACCGAGTGAGGGGTTGGACCACTGGAGCTGCTCGGGTTGGAGCAAAGATGGGCTGGATCACTGCAGCATCTGTACCTGCAAAAAGAGAGGGTGGCTGGACTGGCAGAAAATTAGAAGAAAAAGGAAAAATTTTCTCCTCAAAGACAACATCCCGAGAGTAATAAATACGACCAGTGGAAATGTGAAAACAAGTATACCCCTTATGACGAAGACTATAACCAAGAAAAACACAACGGAAGAGATCGAGGTTGAAATTTGTTAGAATTGTAGGGCCTTAAATTTGGCCAACAAGCACAACCAAAAACTTTTAAGAGAGAATAATCCGGTGATGTGTGAAAAAGTTTTTCAAATGGAGATAAATTATTGAGAACCGGAGTGGGAAGACGATTAATGAGATAGCAAGCGGTCTGAAAGGCGTCATCCCAAAAGCGAAAGGGAACACTAGCATGATAAAGAAGAGCAAGACCAGTTTCCACTATATGACGGTGTTTGCGTTCTACAGCACCATTTTGTTGGTGCGTATGTGGACAAGAGACACGATGAGCAATACCACAGTTTTGTAAAAAAGAATTAACAGATCGATACTCTCCTCCCCAGTCTGATTGAACAGCTTTAATTTTTAAATTAAAGTATCGTTCGACATATTTTTGGAACTTGATGAAAATGGGCAAAACATCATTTTTATGAGACATTGGAAATAACCAAGAGTATTTACTGTAAGCATCTAAAAATGAGACATAATATTTATTACCAATTCGGAGAAGTACATGGAGAAGGTCCCCAAACATCAGAATAAATTAATTCAAGAGGAGAATTTATCTGAGTAGAGGAAGAGGGAAAAGGTAGTTGTTTACTCTTAGAACTAAGACAAGCTGAACAAAATTGTTCATTTTTATTAGAACTAACAGGTAAACCAAACCTAGAAACAACAGCAGAAACAAGACGAAAAGCAGGATGACCTAATCTAGAATGCCACTGGTGCAAGGAGGTACGCTTGCCAAGAAAAGCAGCAGCAGAGGAGTTGAATGTAGAAGAACAACCTTTATTTGTGGTGGTAGGAAAGTGATACAAGCCATCTTTACTCCGCCCTTGCAGTAGAGGTCTCCCCTGTAAACGATCCTTCACAAGAAAATAAGAAGGGTGAAATTCCATGCTAGTGTTTGTGTCTTTAGTAAACTTTTTGACAGATATGAGATTTTTGGTAATTTTAGGAACATGCAAAACATTACGCAAAAGAAAATTGGATTGAGGAGTAGAGAGAAGAGTATCTCCAATATGATGGATAGAGAGTCCTTTACCATTACCCACTCGAATCTGTTCAGGACCATGATATTCCTCAGAGCGCATGTTCAAGTTACCAAAATCAGAGGTGAGATGATGAGTAGCACCAGTATCCGTGTACCAATTTGGGTCAGGAGAAACTTGTGGAGTAGCAACAAAGGCTTGCATATTTGGAGTAGACTCAGCAGTATAAGCATTGTCAAAGCGATGATAGCAATGCAGGGCATCATGACCAGGTTTGGTACATACCTGGCAGACTGGTCTGTTGGAAATAAAATTTCCACGGCCTCGACCTCTTCCACGGTTGGCATTTTTCTGAAATGCATTGGCAGAACCACGGCCATTTTGACCAGAGTTGGAGTAGCGACCACCACGGCCACCACGAGTAGAAGAGGTTTTGTTGGCAAAGTGAGCAGTAGCCATAGAGAGATCAACGGATGGTTGATTTTGGACCAGCCGAAGTTCATGGGCCAAGAGATGGCCATATAATTCCTCAAGAGAAAGAGGATCAGCCCTGGTTTGAACTGAGGTGACAAGAGAGTCATACTCAGAGCCGAGGCCAGCCATGAGAAAAGAAACCAACTCGTAATCGGCAAGAGGTTGATCAATAGCGGCAAGGGTGTCAGCAAGACCAGTGAATCTGTGGAAGAAATCAGCAATAGATAAGTCACCTTTTCTCAAAGTGGCGAGTTGATAATGAATTTGCATAGTGCGAGCCCTGGATTGGGAGGTAAACATCCTCGCCAAGGTGGTCCAGACTTCACGGGCAGTTGTGCATTTGACAACATGAGCGAGCACATTTTCAGATAGTGAGGAAATAAGGGCACTTAAGATAAGTTGATCTTGAAGATGCCAGGAGGTGAAAAGGGGATTGGGAGCAGTGGTAGTGAGACCATCGGTGACAAGAGAGATGGTAGGCAGAGGAGCGACTGTGGAACCATCAAGGAAACCATAGAGGTGCTGGCCACGCAAATATGGCACAATCTGCGCCCTCCAAAGCAGGTAATTGTCCCTTGTGAGTTTGATTGTTGTGAGTTTGATTGTGATGAGGTGATGAACTGGTGTGAGAGAGGTAGGTGTATAGGTTGAGGAAATGGCAGAATCGGTGGAGCTTGACATGATAGGAAGGTGTTTGATATATGGGCTGAGTGGGAAATTTTTTTTTTTTTTTGACGTAAGTCTTTATGGCTCTGATACCATGTAAAATCTCAGAATGCAGAGAGTTGTATTGTGCTGCCTTACCAATGATGGTATAGGCCATTTGTATTTATAGACAATTGGAACTGATTACATCAACAGAGGATAGCTATGAGTTTGAATTTAAATATAAGTTACACATGAAACATTTGAATGTTAAAGGTTATCTGATAAGTTATCTTTATCTGTTGAAGAGTCCAGATTCTTGGTGATGCTTGAATTTGAATGAGAAGTAGATAAGGGCCGAACAGAATTATCCTTAACATAAACAAACTTTAACCATGATATTAATCAAGCCGTGTCAATTTCATTTCTACTCAAGAAATAAAAATATTACTTGTCTTCTTTGTCAAGGTACCTTTTAGCTAACGACCTTACTTGAACAGGATCTGTTCTATAGGATCGTACCTCTGCATCCTTTATCACCAAGGTACCTTTTAGCTAGAATTTCACCAAGATATATTCAAAACAAATTATTCCTGCGTAGTATAGATGCATTTTGTCCTTTATATGCAAAGAGATATAGGATATATAAAATATTCAATATTCAGGCATGATATGATATTATTAGACTTGCTTCTTTGGACAATTGTTAGTGGAGAACGAAGACTTTTTATGTGCGAAAAAATATTTCAGAGAATTTTACAATATGCAAATAGAGAGGACATGATATATACTTGGTGCTGTCAAATTGTATTGGTAAACTTATTTCATCATGCTAAAACTTCTTTATTAATTACGATGATATGTTTTACACCACTTGTACCAAAAATCTAAGTTATAATATGATGAATTTAATCACAACTACTATTTTAAAGCTCTCTTTATATGTTGATTAAGACTCCCTTTCAATATAAATGGAACTTAAAAGTAAAAAATTTAACTTTGAATGAAAGTAGAGAGGAGTAGGTTAGAAATATGAGATTGTATCATCTTGATGAAGAATCTTCGTATTAAATATGCTGACATGACTTTGCAAGTTGCATCAACTAATTTCACATAAAAGGAAAGAAAAGGAAGATACATTGAAAGACATTGGGAAAAACAAGAACACGTTAATTGTTTTTTGCATCAAGTGGTTGGTTGAGTACTTGAGTATGGTGAAGGGTTTATTTTCTTTTTCTTTGGGAATTACAGTATGGTTTGAGCAAATCACAATTGTTTTCGGTTTTATTAAAGGGTCCTGTTAACAGCCCTTAGGGCAATGGTTGGTATTTAATGCTTCCATTTTATAGGTTGTTTTAAGCTTTTAAGGGTAAGTCTTTCTATATATTATTTTAATATTAAAAATTTGTTATTTCCCAATAGCATTTAATGTTCCTTAACCATTGCCCTAAGGGCACTGTTAACAAAATTTTATTAAAATAATAATGGATCAGATGTGCTTTAAAAGAACAATTAATTAATCTGGACAAAAAAGGGAAAGAGAAATAAAGCATGCTTGATGTTGATGGAATATGTTTTGGTAGAAAACTTCGTCTCACTTACACGTGCTCACCTGTTGGCTGTTGCTTTGTACAACAAACGTAGCTATTTCTAATCAAATTAGTACTGCTAAAAAGTCTTTCATGCATGCCTAACCAGTCAAGGAATGCAACTTCGTCGTAAGCCATGCCACATCTGGAGAAATTAAACTATAAGTGAAACAAAACTTTCTCACGAGTCACGATAACTAGTTCATATTTTTTTCAAGGCTGTTTGTTGAGCAAAGTTTGTCGTCCAGTCCAACAACGACCCCGATCCTTTTTCTTGGGTAGGTGACAGAAAAACAAATTCTCAAGCTAACTAGTTCATATTTCGCACAACCAATTATTATTATTTTTTTTAAGTTTATTTTGCAAAGTAAACTTTGTATTAAAAGACAAAAAAAAAATTAACCAAAATGTCAGAAAGGGAGCGTTCCATTATACTTACAAGAGGAACACAACGGGCTTATGAATGAGCTAATACCTCAATGGATGTCTAAGTTCTATAATCACATGTGAGAATGTACTAAAAAAAAATGTTGGGTATAATGCAAAAATAATTTAAATTTGTGATTTTGTGAGCAAGAACAATTGGTATTAATCAAATGAAATTAAATATACTTACAAATTGGATGATTGTATAATGATAAATGCAAATTTGACTCAAGGCATGTATCGCACTATATCCTTAAGAAAGATTTCGCCCCTCACACTATTACCTTAGTGGTGCTTTGAGACGTCTGGATATCTGTATCCCAAGATACAATAATAAACATTATCCAAAAGAAACATATACAATCTCTGTGCTTAACGAACGTAATTAGAATCTCTTTCTCTTTTTATAATATGAGACTCAAAAACTTTAATGAATGAAATGTGGGATGCCTATTTATAGACAAGTATGAACAAGTGCATGATGAACAAGCACAACTGTTGAGGAAAATACATAACATTTTATAAACAAACACATAGCTTTATAAAAAGACAAAACTCTTTGTGAACAAAAACATATTGCTCTAGAAACAATACAACTCTTTGTGAAAATAAGCCAAATATCAATAAATAAACAAATTAGACGGACTGGATCTAGTCCACATGAACCCCAATTTTAACAGCCTTGGGTCCCACTATTATTATGACTCAAAGATAGCCTTTTAATTCACTTGAAAAACCATTTTTTCCAACAAAAACAAAAATGGGAAGTGGGCTCTAATATCTAATTTAATTGATATTTAAATATTTAAAAAAAAAAAAATTAAGTAATTTTGTCTCCTTGAACCTCAAACTATATCCAACCGACCCTGTAAGAGTGCGTGTTCTTAAGGACCAATTAACAACGTGTGTATATATGGACTAGCATTTTACTTTTTTTAAATGGGCTAAAAATTTTTATTTTTTCAAAAGACCTTGTGTCCGGTTGGACCAGAATTGATTCTCCACCGAATCTCCCACCAACCAATTAACCTTATCTTAGGCAAGTGTTGGCGTGCTTCAGTTCAACCTTCTTACCTTCTACCCAAAGGGTCCCCGGTCCCACATACCACGATCCAGTTGAACTATGCAAAGAAATTGGTGGGAAAACGTGGCTGACCAATTGGTCTTGCACGAATGGATTTTCAATTGGTTTTTTTTCTTTTTTTCACTTTCTTTTTTTTCTTTTTTTTTACACCTAATGAATTTGCGTCTCTCATGATAGCACATGTATAATATGGCTGCAAAGCCTGCAATATAAAATTCAAGAGAAGTTAATGATTCCTCCCCCAAAAGAGAAACAAGTTGGGAGGACTAAAAAGGAGCTATGCTCTCTTAATTGACAAGCTTGCGTGGAAAATTGTTGATATATAAAAAGTAGAAATAAGGAAGATGGATTATGGATTATGGATTATGGGAATTGGAAAACTATTAAAAAAAAAAATTCTACCTCAATACAAGGTGAAAAAATGTTGTGAAATAAACTATGTAGTATTACTGATCTGCTTGAGTTGGACTAAC
Organism: Fagus sylvatica; assembly: GCA_907173295.1. NCBI lineage: Eukaryota > Viridiplantae > Streptophyta > Magnoliopsida > Fagales > Fagaceae > Fagus > Fagus sylvatica. Next base: position 18,925,311 of record OU015770.1, on the reverse strand, counting down.
CATGAAAAGAAGAGAAAATAAGCTTAACCAGGGCAATTATGGGAGAATTTTGGATATCCTTTTTGGTAAGTCAACATCAGGACTTATATGCTTTGATCATCACAGGATAACCAATTAAAGAACAAAGTTTACGAAGTAAATTAGCCATCACCATCTGATTTCCCTCCATAGCTGTCTCGAGGTTTGGGTTGAGATTTTTTTTTTTGTATTTAGTTTCGAATTGATTGGAAGTATTCTTAATGTGATTAATTACTTTTAAATGAATTAATAGTACCTTTAAATAGAGTTGAACTAGTGTCAAATGGGTTGGAATTAGTTTTAAATAGATTTGAAGTAGTCTTGAATGGTTTTGAAGAAGCTTTAATTTGGAGAGGGGAACTTGACACTTGACACCGAATTAAAGTGGATTTAAAACATAATTTGACACACTTGACACAAAATTAGAACTTATTAAGTTAGGACACGTTTGGTATATTGTAATAGATTAATGAATTGAATGATTATGCCTTTGTAATCACCATTGAGTTGTATGGTTGCGTTTTCATTTTAGGGAATAGTCATTCCTTAGAAATCACTAATTTTTTAAATTGAAAAAGAGTTATTCCTTACCAAAAAAATCATAATAGCTGATAAGTCATGAAATATGACTTATTTACATGTATTTTGAAGAGATTTTATTGGGTTTGTGTTGCATTTCATGTCTAATTATACTTAAATGGATGTTTGTTGTTCAATTCATTGAATTACATGATTTATGCATTTAAGTGTATTAATTTAATCATTTATATGTTAATTTGGGCCATGTTTGATTGTAGGCACAAGCTAGTTCAGATTGGAGTTAAATATCACAAGTTGAAAGGAGCAAAAGAGAAGAAAAAATGTGCAAATTAATGTTTGAAAAGAAAAAGAAAAACAAAGCCCACAAGCCCAAAAGCCCCACATGGCCACTAAAGCCCACAAGCTCACATTATCCATTGTACTCGCATCACATTAGATTATTTTTCAATGGAGCCCTAAATGAAAGAAGCGTGGATAGCAATTGGGAAGTGGTAGCCGCCAAGGATTATTATTATTATTTTTTAGTTTTATTTTCTAGTTTTCTCTCTAGTTTTTCTCCCTAGGAATTATTTTCTCTATTTTTCTTTTTCCTTGGCCATGATTGGCTAAGCCTCTTGTTAGGGCTAGGGGCTATGTTTTCTGTATAAAGGTATGAATACTTGTAGTCCCTTCTATTTTTAATGTTAAATACAGTTGATTGTTAATTATTTGATTCCTATTAATGTATGTTTTATTCCGTACTTTCTATAAGTTCAATCATGTTTTTCTTATGATTAAGGGGGAATATTGCATGGTTTTAATTAGGTTTCGTGTTATATAAATTGAAAGGTCTTTCTAATTATTACTCTAGCCACTTTATTTTCTCTGGTAATATAGTGTTCCTGAGTTTTATTAGTTCAACCATGTCAAGAGCTTTTTAAAAGGAAAATAATCAACTTGTAAACTGTTATTAGAACAAGAGTTTTAACTGGGATTACAAGGAATCATACTGATATACAGAAACACCCTGAAACCTTAGTACCTTTTTACATATATTCTTTACAAAATTTCCACAAACCAAATTTATTTTACTCTTTTTGCATATTGAATTACATTGTCTATTGAAAACACAAATTCCCTGAGGATCGACAACCCCTTACACGTACTACAAAGTACCGCTTATTATTGAGCGACATCAATAGCTATTCTTTAAGTTACAACTACATTAATCACATAGTTTACCTCCAACCCGGTTTAGAGGAATTCTCCTTCAACCCACTACGTGTCAATTAAATAGACTATCCACATGACCACATGTACTTTTAGTCACATGACTCATTAAAAAGGTCATGTGACTAAAAGTACATGTAGTGTCATGTGGATGGTCTATTTACTTGTCATGAGTGGGTTGGAGGAGGATTCCTCCAAACTGGGTTGGAGGAAAACTATTTCATTTTTTTTAAAGGAATTTGCTTTTAACTCATGTAATGGGAAAAGTATTTGTGTATCATAATTTTTAAAGCTAAAACTTTAGCCTAAATTTATTTTCCATCATCCTTTTCAATCTCTCCTAAGTCCTTAGAAGACTCTTAAGTGAGGTTAAAGAATATATTTGGACATCACTACTAAGGTCTTGTACACTTTATAAAGTCATATCAAGCAAGTTCTTTGCTTGTCATTCACATAGTATTTCCACTAAAGCATGGATACCCAACCAATTCTATTTCCACTCTTTTGGTACTAAAATTCCAAGTCAGATCCATCACATGATAAAGGCTTTACGACTAATAGTCGAACAAATTCCATTCCAAAATTGACTTGAGAAACCTAATAGGTACTCGGCATGGCCGTCCCTGCCTTAAAGCGAGGTAAGCCATCGTTTGAGGCCCTAGAAAATTGAAAAAAAAAAAAAAAAACTTATAAAACAAGGCCCCCGAATTTAAAAAAGAGAAACTCATAGGCCTCAGTTTAAAGAACTTTAAGATAAAGATAAAGAAAAAAAAGAAGCCCAGCCTTCAATTTCATTTTTTCGTCTGCGTCTCATAGCACAGCACAACACAACACAGTCACAAAGCCGTCATCTTATTTTACGTCCACTTATTGTATTTTCTCTCTCCCTCTCTCTTTTAAAATATACCATTTAAAGATGTGTTTCTAGAACCTCCCATCTCACATTTTTTCTGCTAGCACAATCCCTCCCTCACCTTTTTTCTATTCTAGAGCCCCAACCTCCCACATTGTCAGTTGACTTGTTTGACCTTTTTAATTTAATTGGTCTTTTTGTTTTTCACTTTTTTTTTGATAAGCATCAAAGATTTTTTTTTTTTGTTTTTCACTTGAATCATATATTATTATTATTATTATTTAAATCTATTACCTTTTCTTTTTGCTGAGATCCACAAAGTTTTTGGATGCCAAAATGTAGATGTGATCAATAATTAACGAGAATAATGAAATATCAATAAAAATATTTAAAAATATTAATTTAATTTAGTATTGAATAGTCAAAACCCCAATTTAAAATTTCGCTTGAGACCCCCAAAATAATTGGACCGTCCGGTACTCCCCAAGATCTCCACTAGTTAATTACCTACTGCCCCTGCAAATCTGGTTCCCTCTTTAGAACAAACGTCAATATTAAGTTCCATGCAAATGCAAGTTACAACACTGCCCTTGCTAATGAAGTCCTTTTTATTCAGCGAAAAAACAAAAAAATTGCAGTTACTACAAAGACCTCATTCTGCTCCTTTTCCATCTAATTATTCTAATAGGTGAATGCAGTAATATTAACCAACCTTTTCCATCTAATAGGTGAATGCAGTAATATTAACCAAACACTAGCTCGTTTCGCCATTTCCATAACCTCTAGGAGCGTGGAGTGAATATAGTCACTTCCTTCAAATTAGACAAGCTAGCTCCACATCATTCATTGTTGGAGATCTAGAAATATATATATATACATCGGCTTTGAAGATGAGAAGTGACTAAGTCCTATTGACTTGGCTTTTGGACATTCTCTCACTCTCATCACATAATGAATAGCATTTTCCCAAGGACAGTCGGAGTAGTTTATCTTGATAAAGCAACCAACGATAACACTTCTAATTCTTGGCAATGATTAAGTTTTCCAAATTTTCTCCAATACCGTTGTTGATGTTAGCTAGGGTTGAGGTACTGGGGTTGGAAATATTTTATGCGAATGCACAAATCTATAGCAAAAGAAATAAAAAATAAAAAAGTATTTTTGGAAAAATCAGTAACAAGAGCATATACTTAAACGGCAGTTTATAAATAATCTAATTAAATGATAGAATCACGTTTGTTTTAAAAGATTGATTCGTGCCAATTCAAAAAAAAAAAAAAAAAAAAGATTGATTCGTACTAAAACTCAATGCGAAATTGGTGTGAAATGGTTCCATGCTAAGCACTAATTAGATAATGGGCCAAAAACAATAATTACAAAAGTCCAAGAAAGTCCCAAAACCAATAATTACAAAAGTCCAAGAAAGTCAAACAGAAAAAACAAAAAAGTCTGGAAAATAAGGAAAAATAAATTGGCAAACAAAAACTGATCTGAATTCGCGCACGAGACATGACAAGATTGGGGAGGACCAAGCATGTGATACATACGATCCATGTCCAAGTCAGGTCCCATATTTAAAGATATGAGCATTCCTACCAAACAAATCAAACCGTATATTTTTCTAACATTTAGCTCTAAAAATATATTTATTTCTTTTTAGAGGGAGAAAAAATGATATAAAAATAGAATGAAGAAATAAATAGAAAATCTGATGTAGTGTAGGTGAAAAATAAGTTTGTTAAAATAGAAAAAGTAAGTGTTTTATAACCAATTGAACGAAAATAATGATGAGGCTAATGAGAATACTCTATGGAAATCCATAATAATATAAAATCAAATAGTAGGACACTCCTTACCAATTTGAAACTCAAGGAAAAAATCTAAGTGTTTGGAACACACCTAACAACTGTTACTGACATCTAATCTAAACAGAATAGTATAAAACACCCCTATTGACCTACTTTTCCATACCAATCTATCACAGCGACAGCCATGTAATCCCAGCTGAGACAATATTTGATTTTGTTGTGGATCTCATGCCCGAGATTGGGAATAATTTGCACAATTCCAGGTGGCTGGTCTTGTAACCAAAGAAATATTTCTCGACCCTTCTGAGTTTTGGTTAGACCTGGTAAAATTTGACCCGGACCCATTTCTTGACCCGAACCCAAAGGAAAAATATGGGTATGGGTAGAGGTTTTTCGACCCAGGAACAAAGATGGTGTCAACCCGTACCCGACCCGCAAAATTACGAGTCGGGTCGGGTTAACCCGCGGATCATACGGGTCGACCCGTTTTTCAAAGGATTTTTTTTTTCCCCTTTGTTTTGCTCTTTCTTTTTTTTTTGGCTTTCTGAGTTATATTATTATGTTAGGAATTAAAGTATTATGAGTGTTTGTTTTTTGAATGATTTGGAATTTGACTATTATAAAAGTTCACATAATGCCAATTAAAAAAAAAATTCTTAAATTAAATTTGTATCTGAAATAGCCTAGACTTAACCAAAAGCAACACACAAAATTGGATATCTCTCTTGGTAGAAAGAGAATTGCAATCTATTTTCTTAGTTTTATTTAATGGCATACGCTTTTTTAAATATTACTATAACTACGTTTATTTTTTAGACTAAAGTCAACTTTTGACCCTCTAACTTAAGGGGTATTTTCATTTTAGCCCCCTAACTTCAAAATTTTTTATTTTAGCCCTCTAACTCTGTTTAGTTATCAAATTGCACCTTCCGTTTATCTATGTTAGAAGCCTCCCGTTAAGTGCCTAATTGGACAGTTGACGTGTTATCTGATGTGGCCAATTTTGACACATCATAAAAAAGAAAAAGAAAAATATTTACACATTAAATATATAGCATTAACATTAAGTCCAAAAACATAACAAAATCAAAGAAAAAAAATGAACCCAAAAATAAAATAAAATAAAACACACTGAAATAGCGGATTTTGAGACAAACCCAGTTGAAGAAACCAAAAACCCAATTCAGAAAATAGCAGTTCTTCTTCTTCCTCTTTGACTTGCCTCACTATCTAAAACCAAGCTTCCACTGGACCATGATTAAACACCAAAGCGAGACAAATCCCTGACCATGCTATATACAATCGCCTCGATCTCTGTGCTATTCCAATTGATTTAGAGTCTCTATGATGACATTGACGACGCTCATAGTGAAAAAGAAGGTAATTTGGATTAAAATTAATTCAATTAAGCTTGGAATTTTGCAGATGGTGGTGCTACGAGTTGTAGTGTGCTTCTTTTTTGCTATGTTCTCCTTCTTGCTTGATCTTAAATGCTAAATTAAGCTTGTTTCTCTCTGCTAATACATAGAAATGGCATGTTGGCTTTTAATATTATTTTTTTGAAAACTCTCTAAGGAAGTAATTGGGGAGAAAGAGAGGGTGGACCGGCGGCGGGGTGGAGTGGAGGTGGCGAGGTGGTGATCGGCGGCAGCAGCAGGAGGTATCAATGGAAAAAAAAAAAAAAAAATCAAAGGAGGCAGCAGGTGTGGGTTACACTTTGGTGAAACAGCTCCATTTTACTGCTTTGACGTGTAAATTTTTTTTTTTTTTACATGTCAAAATTTGTCATGTCATATGACATGTCATCTGTCCAATTGGACACTTAACGGAAATTTCTAACAGAGTTTAACAGAAGATGTAATTTGAAAAATAAAAAGAGTTAGAGGGCTAAAATGAACATTTTTAAAGTTAGGGGGCCAAAATGAAAACACCCCCTAAGTTAGAGGGCCAAAAATTGACTTTAGTCTATTAATCAACTTTTTTGCATTGAAAGTAAAATTCTTAGTATCAATCTTGTCTTTGGCCAAAAAGTGTAGAAACTTTGATTTGCACTTAAAGTTAATTAAATAAATTTGAAGATAATATCTAATCCATTAATAGAATAGTCATATTTATTAATTTTTAAATATTTATTGACCCATTTACATTGTATACTAAAGTTATATTAAAACTTTGTATTGTAAATGAAAATATTAATGAAATTACTCACAACTTGAGGTGAATTTTCAAGTATAAATATTTTCACTATTAGAACTACTACCAACTTCGAATAGATTGAGGTCCAATTCATATTAATTTATTTACTTATTTTTCTTTACCTAACATATTATGTTTTATTCTTGAAACTTTATATATATAGTCATCTTGATAGGTAATTGAATTTAATTTCATAATTTTCGACTAAGTACATCTAAGGAGGTTGATAATTTGATATGGTCTATGCATGACATCTAGTATTTTTTTTTCCCATATTTTTTATTTGTGAGTGTTTTTGTTTATGTGTTCTCTTATTTGTATTGAAAGGAAGAAAAGAAAACTAAATGATAATTTTGAACTATAGGATCAAGTTTATTTTCATTTTTTATATATATATTTTTTCATGTGTAAAAATACGGGTCAACCCGGTTTTGACCCGACCCTTAAAAGACCGGATATGGGTCATAAGTTGTACAACCCATTTAGGATGACCCGTTTTGTGACCCGAACCCGTATGGGTCGAACCCAAACCCGATTGACCCAACCCGTTTGCCAGGTCTAGTTTTGGTGTATGGATGGTTTTACTTTTACACCATAACTAGGCTTTGAGGGTTTAAATCCAACTGGGTTTTCACTTTTCATCCATGAGATTTTATTTTTTGGGGAAGATTACATTTTAAACTATAGGTATAATAAATTGAACTTTTACAATTTCAAAAGCAATAAATTAAATCCTAAAATGTCAAAAGTAACAAATTATATTATTAATACACTCACATTTCTTTTACATAATTTTCCATTACATATATATATATATATATATATATATATATATTATGCTTTTAAAGAATCGATGAATAGATATTACACAGGCACATATACAGAAATTAAGAGAGTACTCTACTACCACATCCCCAATTTTCACAAGCATATAATATAAGAAGTGCGATTCTACACCTGTGGTGGTTTATCATGGGCCGTACTTTGGGCTTGGAATGGAGGTGCTGGAGGCCCATAGTACTGCCGAGCTGCTTCGCTTCGACCTCCGGCCCTACCAAGAAGGTAAAATGCAAGTGCTACGATCAAGATGAACAGTATCACGGGCAATGAAATCACCATAAAGTAAACCATTTTCAGGCTGATTTATTAGCCTCCTTCCTATAGTTACTTCTGCATTATCAAGAAAGATATATACATACATATCAATACAAACTGCTCAATTAACACTTTCCAATTATATCAACATAAACATCAAATCAAAAAAGAGATCATAATTTGTCAGTTCGATACCAATATTGGGTTGTATTTACATTTATTTTTTTTTCCCATTAAAATAAGTGAGAAAAAGAGATTTGAACTAAAATTCTCATCATGAAAAAGACTTAATAGTGCATTGAGAGTCTGAGGGATAAGGCTCTTAAGTTATGTTTACATAATTACATCTATAGCAGCTCTTCCCTATATAATTGTAGTCCAACGTTTACCATGTTTCTTGCATTGATTGATAAGATTGTATTTAATCTTCCCCCAACATTTATTTCTTCTAATTCTAGATCAATTTCCTATCTCAACCAAGATAAACCATCATATACCATTTCTTAGGAGAAAGCTTGAAGCCAACGTTATAAAAAACTTAAACCAACCTTCTTGCTACACTCCAAGTCTATATAACTCAAACATCAAACATTTAAATAAATAAATCAAATTTTCAAGCCAAGCAGGAGCTCCCACAGATTAGCAAAGCACAAAAACTAATTGAGCAAAAAAAAGAAAAGAAAAAGTAGAAATGGGAATTTAGCTCTAAATCAGTTCAAATTAGACTACTGAATCAAATTACTACTTACCTCTTTGTTACCCAGAGCTACGCAAGACAACACAACGCAACCATTCAACCAAGGTCACGAAAGAAGATGAGAGATTATAATCACAATAAAAGAAGAGAGAGAGAGAGAGAAAAACACTGATTGGAGCTGAGGTGGAGAGGGACAAGTCCTCCACGTGTGTGATTAGGTATTAATGGTGATGTGAGATTGTGAGAAAAATGCTGAACTATAGTATGGCCTAGTGCCTGCCGACTACAATGAGTCAAAAGCGTAACTATCTTATCCACCTTGCTTGCCTCGACCGTTTATTTAATTTTATGTTATTTTTTATAATATGTGTATATGAAGTTTTGTCCACCTTGAATCATGATCCAGGAGGTGATTCACTGAAAAATAATTGTGTATTGTCAATTGATTTCACAAATAGTACTTAAAGGGCACATCGTCATTTTGGAACCAAACAAGTAGCTGAAATTGGTTTTGATTGGGTAATGTTTGGGATACAGAGGTGTGTTATAGAATTTATGTTTTCAATATTTGTATGGGTAAATTACACTTTTCCCCCTTTAACTATTGAATCATTTCAATTCCCTATTTTATCTATAAAATTAAGCAATTTCCTCCCTTATGTATTAAAAATATGCAAATAGCCCCCAACGTCTAATTTTATGTTAAATCCAAGCCAAAATAACATAATATTTTTATAGTATATTAATATATAATGATAGATTTTGAGTATTATGACTAGAAATTGACAAAATAAATAAAAACATTTCGTTAATTTTGTTGGAATTTAACATAAAATTAGACAATTGGGTTATTTGTATATTTTCAATACATAAAGGGGGATATTGTTCGGTTTTAAAGATAAATAGGGAAATTGAGATAGACCCAGTAGTTAAAGGGGGAAATTGTAATTTCCCCTATTTGTATATATATTTGATTATATCTCTTGGGGTTTATTTGAGTTTGTCATTCACATTTCCAAAAAACCAAGTAATACAATATCTTGACATTTCCATAAACTGTCAACACTCAACAGACATTGCTCTTTACAAAACCATATGAATTTAATACGTGTCCAAAAGACGTCCTCAAATATGTATAAACAAAAAACAGCAAGTCAAACAATTAGATACCCCAAACTCAATTAGACCCCATTAGAGATAGAATCAACTAAACCTTCAATCTGGGTTCCAATTAATTCAACTAGTAAAATTTCTTGTCATCAAGAGAAATAAGTTCGAATTCCGCCTACACCAAAATCTAATTGGTGTCTTGGCATGATAATAAGAGCAATCATTATGAAATAGATGCCAGACAAACCCAAACCGGTTCTTCAAAGTTCTATCTTCAAATCCACCTCCACTGCTGACCAAAGTGAGAGAAGGAAGAAAAAAAAAATGTTCAATTATACTATTCCTTGATGTATGCCCTTTGTGTCAAAATATCCTCAATGTTTCAAATGTGTCATTTTAATTCTTAACCTTTCATTATTGTGTTCAACCCATGACCCTTAACCCATCGTCGAGCTCCGCCACGCAATTCAAAGCTCCACCACTCAACTCATCGTTTTTGCCTCTGCCATTTCTTCTAGCATTACTATAGCCGAGTTGCGAAGCTCGGCGATGGGTTAAGGGTCATGGGTTGAACTTGGCATGGGTTAGGGATTAACCTTACGTGCAGCGTGGCATGTGAGGTTAATTCAAGTTTTCTTTTTTCCTGAGATGGCATGACATGTCAATATTTATTAATATTTTAATAAGTCTATTAGTCACATCAACATTTTTCACCAATTACTTAACAGCAATGACCAAAATGATACAATGATGAAATGTTAAAGACTAAAGACCAAAATGACACATTTGGAACGTTAATAACCATTTTGACACAAATGGCTCGAGGACCAAAAGCGTTTTCTTTAGAATGTAAAATGTTTTTTTATTAAATTTTATTACAATAAATCACGTAGAATTTTCTTTTTTGATAATTATGATAGTATTTAAACCTATGGTGTCCACTTCATGATGATTGCTCTTATCATCAGTTTAAAACACCAATTGGTTTTTGGTATAAGCGGGATTCGAACCCATGTCCCTTACTCGACTACAAGAAACTTTATCAGTTGAGCTAACTGGAACCCACATCATGTAACATTTTTTGTTCACTAAATCAACATAAATGTGACTTTCTATTTCTATTTCTCCTCTTACTAAAACTTTCTCATTTACCAAATCTTTAATGGAAGAATAAATTTGATCACCCTAAATGTTTACAATGGGCTGTCACCATATCTGATGATTCTGAAGATTCTTTTGTATATACTTTCTCCATAAGTAGAGACGATTTTCAAGCTGAATCCTATTTAAAACTGAACTTAGGCAAGAGATTCAGCTTGAAGCTTAGCCTTGCATATGTAGCAGATGGGAATTCCAGAATAAATGCCTTTACGCTTAGGTCTAACTGGTCCATTTGATGACCATCTTCAGCCGAGTTATCATTTTCTCAATTTTGTGTACGATTTTTATAAGCAAGGTCATTATTTTCTCACGATGTATCTCTTCTAATACAGTTCTAGTTAATCATGGGAAATGGTTTGAGGGGATCATGGTGCAAGTTCTACTAGGGTCCATACTCCATACTTCAACCAATCAAGCATTAGTAGTAATTTTTTGCAACATTAAGCCTATGACCACAAAATTGTGATGCCATTATGCTGAATTTTGACTCGGTTGTTGGTGTGGTTGGAGTAGACCTAGTGACTTTGAGTCTATTTTATGATTCATGTGTTTGGGATAAGTGTGGTATGCTTGTTATATGTATTGGTGATACTCGGCTTGAGATGGGTTCATGAGTTATAAGCGTAGGCATTTTTCTGGCAATTTCTGTATGGGCTGTTCGTGTTCTTGCTCAGTTTACGTTTTTTGGTTCCGGTTGTGCTCTATTTGGGACTCACTCTCGATTTCAGTATCGCCTTGGTGGCGCCATTGTACTTTCGGGTGATCACTTTTTCTTCCTTCCGTTGGTCATGAGAGTTTTTGTACACGGGGAGAAATAGAAAGTCACATTTATGTCAATTTAGTGAACAAAAAATGTTACATGATGTGGGTTCCAGTTAGCTCAACTGATAAAGTTTCTTGTAGTCGAGTAAGGGACATGGGTTCGAATCCCGCTTATACCAAAAACCAATTGGTGTTTTAAACTGATGATAAGAGCAATCATCATGAGTGGACACCATAGGTTTAAATACTATCATAATTATCAAAAAAGAAAATTCTACGTGATTTATTGTAATAAAATTTAATAAAAAAACATTTTACATTCTAAAGAAAACGCTTTTGGTCCTCGAGCCATTTGTGTCAAAATGGTTATTAACGTTCCAAATGTGTCATTTTGGTCTTTAGTCTTTAACATTTCATCATTGTATCATTTTGGTCATTGCTGTTAAGTAATTGGTGAAAAATGTTGATGTGACTAATAGACTTATTAAAATATTAATAAATATTGACATGTCATGCCATCTCAGGAAAAAAGAAAACTTGAATTAACCTCACATGCCACGCTGCACGTAAGGTTAATCCCTAACCCATGCCAAGTTCAACCCATGACCCTTAACCCATCGCCGAGCTTCGCAACTCGGCTATAGTAATGCTAGAAGAAATGGCAGAGGCAAAAACGATGAGTTGAGTGGTGGAGCTTTGAATTGCGTGGCGGAGCTCGACGATGGGTTAAGGGTCATGGGTTGAACACAATAATGAAAGGTTAAGAATTAAAATGACACATTTGAAACATTGAGGATATTTTGACACAAAGGGCATACATCAAGGAATAGTATAATTGAACATTTTTTTTTTCTTTTTTTTTCTTCCTTCTCTCACTTTGGTCAGCAGTGGAGGTGGATTTGAAGATAGAACTTTGAAGAACCGGTTTGGGTTTGTCTGGCATCTATTTCATAATGATTGCTCTTATTATCATGCCAAGACACCAATTAGATTTTGGTGTAGGCGGAATTCGAACTTATTTCTCTTGATGACAAGAAATTTTACTAGTTGAATTAATTGGAACCCAGATTGAAGGTTTAGTTGATTCTATCTCTAATGGGGTCTAATTGAGTTTGGGGTATCTAATTGTTTGACTTGCTGTTTTTTGTTTATACATATTTGAGGACGTCTTTTGGACACGTATTAAATTCATATGGTTTTGTAAAGAGCAATGTCTGTTGAGTGTTGACAGTTTATGGAAATGTCAAGATATTGTATTACTTGGTTTTTTGGAAATGTGAATGACAAACTCAAATAAACCCCAAGAGATATAATCAAATATATATACAAATAGGGGAAATTACAATTTCCCCCTTTAACTACTGGGTCTATCTCAATTTCCCTATTTATCTTTAAAACCGAACAATATCCCCCTTTATGTATTGAAAATATAAAAATAACCCAAATTGTCTAATTTTATGTTAAATTCTAACAAAATTAACGAAATGTTTTTATTTATTTTGTCAATTTATAGTCATAATACTCAAAATCTATCATTATATATTAATATACTATAAAAATATTAAGTTATTTTGGCTTGGATTTAACATAAAATTAGACGTTGGAAGCTATTTGCATATTTTTAATACATAAAGGTGAAAATTGCTTAATTTTATAGATAAAATGGGGAATTGAAATGATTCAATAGTTAAAGGGAGAAAGTGCAATTTACCCATACAAATATTGAAAACATAAATTCTATAACACACCTCTATATCCCAAACATTACCCAATCAAAACCAATTTCAGCTACTTGTTTGGTTCCAAAATGACGATATGCCCTTTAAGTACTATTTGTGAAATCAATTGACAATACACAATTATTTTTCAGTGAATCACCTCCTGGATCATGATTCAAGGTGGACAAAACTTCATATACACATATTATAAAAAATAACATAAAATTAAATAAACGGTCGAGGCAAGCAAGGTGGATAAGATAGTTACGCTTTTGACTCATTGTAGTCGGCAGGCACTAGGCCATACTATAGTTCAGCATTTTTCTCACAATCTCACATCACCATTAATACCTAATCACACACGTGGAGGACTTGTCCCTCTCCACCTCAGCTCCAATCAGTGTTTTTCTCTCTCTCTCTCTCTTCTTTTATTGTGATTATAATCTCTCATCTTCTTTCGTGACCTTGGTTGAATGGTTGCGTTGTGTTGTCTTGCGTAGCTCTGGGTAACAAAGAGGTAAGTAGTAATTTGATTCAGTAGTCTAATTTGAACTGATTTAGAGCTAAATTCCCATTTCTACTTTTTCTTTTCTTTTTTTTGCTCAATTAGTTTTTGTGCTTTGCTAATCTGTGGGAGCTCCTGCTTGGCTTGAAAATTTGATTTATTTATTTAAATGTTTGATGTTTGAGTTATATAGACTTGGAGTGTAGCAAGAAGGTTGGTTTAAGTTTTTTATAACGTTGGCTTCAAGCTTTCTCCTAAGAAATGGTATATGATGGTTTATCTTGGTTGAGATAGGAAATTGATCTAGAATTAGAAGAAATAAATGTTGGGGGAAGATTAAATACAATCTTATCAATCAATGCAAGAAACATGGTAAACGTTGGACTACAATTATATAGGGAAGAGCTGCTATAGATGTAATTATGTAAACATAACTTAAGAGCCTTATCCCTCAGACTCTCAATGCACTATTAAGTCTTTTTCATGATGAGAATTTTAGTTCAAATCTCTTTTTCTCACTTATTTTAATGGGAAAAAAAAATAAATGTAAATACAACCCAATATTGGTATCGAACTGACAAATTATGATCTCTTTTTTGATTTGATGTTTATGTTGATATAATTGGAAAGTGTTAATTGAGCAGTTTGTATTGATATGTATGTATATATCTTTCTTGATAATGCAGAAGTAACTATAGGAAGGAGGCTAATAAATCAGCCTGAAAATGGTTTACTTTATGGTGATTTCATT
>OU015770.1:18759541-18910788 GCA_907173295.1 Fagus sylvatica | reverse complement strand
ACAACAAACCCACAAACCCACCATGAAAGCATTTTTCAATGCAATCAAACCCACAAACCCACCATGAAAGCATTTTTCGGAATGCAATCAAACCCACAAATCCCCTAACAAGAAAAATCAAACAAAAATGAAAAAAAAAAAAAAATGGAAGGAGATTGCAGATCGGCAGAAACCGTTGGAGAACCACCGCAACAACCCGTCGCCCACCAGCAAATCACCACCGCGACCCACCTGGAATAAAGCCCCAAACAACAACCCGTGACCCACTGGAACAGAAACCCACAACCTTGACCCACCGCAAACAACCCGTTACCCACCGGAAATAAAACCCCAAACAACAATCCAGAAGAAAATCTTTGCAATCCACAACAAATTACAGAGAAAATTTACAACCCATCCACAACAAATTTGATAAATCCAAAAACAAAAAACAAAAACAAAAATTTCATGGGTGGGTCGTCGCTTGATGAGTCTCCAGATCTGCGAAGACTGTTGCGATAAAGCTCCACGACAAAGGCGATAGGTCGGAACTGGTGGAGATCTATCCGATTTATGCCGAGAGGAGGAGGGGGCGGGTTCTGTGAGAGATCCAAGAAATATCGTCAGAGAGAGACCGGTCACCGATGGAGTGGACCAGTGGTGGCTGGCAGAGAAGTGATCGGCGAGCGACAGTGGCCTGCGGCAACGGGTCATGGGGGTGGGTTTTCTGTGCCTGAGAGAGAGACTAGGGTGTTGGCTTGCCATGAAAGAGACGAAGGGGATGTGAACCATGTTGTTTGAGAGAGAGCAGTAGGGGGTGAGGCACGCGTTTTCTTTAGGAAAATGGTTTACAAAAAATTCGGGCGTAAACCATTTTCCTAAAATTTACACAGCATTTTCCGGTCAACTGAAATGGTTTTCAGTTTGACTTTCATTTTACAACGAAACAAACACCCGTAAATACTGAAAACATTTTACGGAAAATATTTTACGTCGAAACAAACGGAGCCTAAATTGAAAAAGTCTATCTGAAAAGCACAATACATGAATTGTTCCAAATTCAGCTTTGTATTCAACAACTTCCAAAATAAATTGATCAATATTGTTTCATATGATTCATTTAAAATGAAGTATGTGCCCAGGTAAATCAAGGAAGGCAGATTATCTAAGTTGGATCTAGGTGTTCAATAGAGATACTTGCAAACTATTTTTCACTCCCTGTAAAATTATTACACATATTAAGCATGCATTACAACCATGTCAAATTATCCAAACTTGTAAAAGATTAAACCATGTCAAATTATCCAAACTTGTAAAAGAAAGGGAATTGTACCAGTTGGTCTCATAGTACATCTGACCTTCACCTGACCAACAGATTCTCTCTTCTTCTTCTTCTTCTTCTTTTTTTTTTTTTTTTTTTTTTTTTTTTTTTTATTTATTATTATTATTATTTTTTTTTATACTTGACCAACAAATTCTTGAATGTACTAAAATGATGAATTCACCCCGTGGCCACATGGTACATCCATTTACGCATTGCAGTGCATTCAATACAGCACCAAAACACTTCTTGAGGGTGCGCCCACTGGATACATCAATCCTATAATTCCAGGCAGCACATCAATGGAAAGTGTACGTATTAAAACCTAAGCTAAGGAACAACTTTTCATGTTAATTAATATTTCTGAAACTCTGGGAGCATGAAGAGGTAGTATTATGCATCAAGAAACATTTCCAACACCACTAAGGCAATTCACTTTAGTTGTTCTTGTATTTACATGATAAATATAATCACACAGGTTATTGCATTGCAGGGAAAGAATATTGGCACTGGGGAGCTGTCACTCCTAGAAGTTGGCCTCCAATCGGATATTTAGTTAAACGTGCAATGGTGCTTCTACTACCTAGTGAGAAGTCCTATGCATGGTTCGGTTTTTTGCTAGTTGGACATTTCTACTTAAGATGTTTGCCTTAGAACTCATGCTGTGCCTTTTCTTTTTATTCAAACTTGGCAGACTCAGAACTAACCTGCTGAGCACTGCTTTCTTTGTCTTTGGAGGCTGAGAACTTGAAATAAGCTTTTTAAAGGTCTAAGGCTTACCAGAGGATAGTTATATATGCATCCAGTCAAAGAAAATAACAAAAAAGGAAGCATTTGTGCATATGCTTTTATGTCTTTATCCATTTTTTGTAAAATTCAAAGTTTGTTAAAATAAAGAATCAAAAACCCGAAGATATTTGTCTTTGGAGGTTGAGAACAAATAAGCTTTTTAAAGGTTAAGGCTTACCAGAGGACAGTTTTATATGCATCTAAAGAAAGTAACAAAAAAAGCAATTTGTGCTTTATCTTTATGTCTTTAATTCTTACTGATTTTTTTGTAAAATTCAAAAGTTTGTTATTTAGCAAATTTATGAAGAATCTGAAGTACATACCCGAAGATATTTACTATTGTTTAGTTAAATACTATATGATGAAATTCATTTGAGGGGCATCAAATTATATTAGGTTCTGTATAACCCATAAAAAAGACAGATTCTTGATGAGAACATAGTAAATTTGTAAATTCAACTATAAAGGTCTAAGGCTTACTAGAGAAAATAAACCTAGAAACTTGTCAGTGTAAAATAAATGACAAACCCCCAACTGAACTCTAAATAAATGGTTGTAGCTTGAGTTCAATACTGATCTAGAATAGCTCACTAATACGCATTTCACAAAATATGCACATGACAACAATTACCTTTAAACAAATTCAAATGGGCCAAAGTAGTCATCATAACCATATAACAAATTGGCATTTAAAATTGGAGAGATAGACTCAAAGATTTAAATCATCTTAAAGAACTTTGCTATCTATCTGTAAAACTTAAGAAGAAGAAAAAGAACATCAAGGCAACATTTGTAAGCGTCAGGATAAAAAAAAATATTCACCCACCTAAAACCAATTGTATAGCTATTGAAACCCAAATTCTAGCGTTCAAGCAAAACTCTTTGTTTTTTTTCTCAGGCATTTTTTCGAACACTTTGAGAGCAATGGACTTGGCCTCTCTTTGAATGAGATGAAATAATTGTCCACAATAAAAGACAAACACAATTTCCAACAACTAAAAAGAAGGAAAAAATTAGAATCAATTTATAAAATAATAAAAAAAAAGAACTAAACACTAAGCTATTAACAAAAATTTTTGGTGATTGCGTCCACACCAAAATAATAAAGCAAAATTGGAGAGAGAGAGAAGGGGGTGGTGTTCCAGAGATTAGATACTCACCTTCTTGTGCCGCAAATCACTTGGAGTGGTAAATTGTGATGCTGGTCTTCAAGGCTTAAATAAAGAATTGATGAGAGAGAGGAGTTTCTGAAATTGATGAAGAGGAAACGAACGTAATAGTGGATGGAACGAAGGAGCGCAAAAGGATTTGAGGGTAAGGACTGGAAATCTAAATGCGAGGGTAACAGATGAACAAAGAAAAAAGAAGATTGGGAGATGAAGAGGGAAGACACGTGAGAGAGAGTTAAGAAAGGAAACGTGGAAGAGAGAAAATAGCATTTAACTAAGGAAAGAAAACAAATTGAATTTAATGAAAAAAGAAAAAAGAAAAAGAAAAACAACGTGTAGAAGGAGGTGGGAAAAATGAAATGGGATGTTTGAATGGGGATGGTGTAATTGGTAAGCATTTAATGGGAAGAGAGAAAATAGCATTTTAATTGAGGAAAGAAAACAAATTGAATTTAATGAAAAAAAAAAAAAACGTGTAGAAGGAGATGAGAAGTCGGGGAGAGAGAGAAAAAAGAGGGGAAGGAAAAATAAATACTTGTAGAGGAGAGAGAAGAAAAAGGATATACATGAAAAGGGAGATAATTATAAAGTGGAATTTTATGGGAAGAGGAAATTTGACGTGGCAAGTTTTGGAGGAGCCAAAAAACTTTCTCTCAGCTTCGAGTTTTAATTTAGAGTATAGATTATAGATGTAACGGAGTTACATTATTACATTGGCTTCTTTACGAAGAGAATTGCATGTATCTCTTGTATAGCAAAAGTGAAAAGAAAGAAGACAAGCTATCTCCTTGTATTGCCTCACATCCTCCTTGCTCCCCTATCATGGCTGAAGCTTTTGCGGCTCTCCTAGCCCTAATTGTTAGCCTTAACCTCAAGTTTGTCCTTTTTGAAGGCGATGCATTATGGTCTCCATCAACTATCTAGATTTTCCTCTCCCGTTTGGCCTCTTTTTGTAAGTCCTAGGGACTACATCTCATTTCCTCTATCCCTTCTTAAGGTTTTGTTAAAAGAGCCTAATGGGCTGGGTTCTCCTTGGTTCTTCTTCTCAATAAGGGTATGTTTGTTTGTGTGGAAAAGTGGGAAGAAAATCGGGGGAAGAAATAATTGGAAAGAAAATGTTTGTTTGTATCAAAGAGTAGAGGAAAGAAAACTGTGGGGTCTGATACTTTTTTCTCTCGAGCCCACAAAAACTTTTCTCTCCAAAATGGAAAGAAAAGTGGGGAGAAATGTTGGACGTAAAGGGCATTGAAATGATGCAAGAACTTCTAAATATAGGAGGGATTTTAGAATATTTAGACCATTCTATTCTCCCTTCAAACTTTCCTTTGTGTCTAATCACCATCCTCACGAAACCACCATCCTTATTTTGGTCCAACAAAAACTAATGAACCTAGGTCTTTAGAATTTGAAGTGGAAGACAAATTGGTTGAACATTCTCATGAGTCATGAGAGATAATAGTAATAATAAGTAAATTGACTTTTATTTGGAAAAAAGAGAAGAGAAGAAAAAACCTTTAGGATATGTGTATGTTCCCAATGTGAAATGAGATGAGTGTAAAACTTAGTTATATTACATTTATGGCATGTTTGGATAGAGGGAACGAATAGATAGTAAAGAAGAGAGAAAAAGAAGATTGTTAACCTTTCTCTCTACTATACTCTCCTATGCTCTTCTTCTTTCGTCCCAAACATACCATAATTGTCTTTGAAAAAATAAATATTATTTGTATTTTATTGGTAAATATAACCATGCGTTTAAATTTAATTGAAACACTTAATGCACTGCCCCTAAATTTTACAACGAGAATAATATTTGATTACGAAAATTAAGCACAAAAATCAGTAAAAAATGATTTTTTGTTTTGTTTTTAATTAAAAAAAAAGAAAAAAAAAAAAGAAAAAAAAAGAAGCTGACATGTAAAAAAGGTGAGTAAAAAAGACTCCTCAGCTCCCCAAGGAAGTAGGGAGTGAAGGAGACGAATAAGCAACAGTCAGAGTCTACACCACACTCTACACCGCAACTCCACACGTACCCCCACTTGCCTCTGGATTCAACCGCTTCCTTCTCTCCTTCACTTCTTCCTTTTGACTCGCTACCATTCTCTCTCTCAAAAAGAACTAATACAACTAAGATTGCAGAAAGTATGTCATGTTATTATTATCACATGAATGCTGACACATTTTCTTCCTTCATCTTCCCGCTTTTTCGTTGTCCTAAGCTTGCCCATTTCAGAACAATCACGATACATGGCATGCATGGGGCTGGGTTCTAAATCCGAACCATTTCATCGCGAAGGCCAAGCTTGGTAAGCATTCCTCATTCCGATATATATTCTATTGGTTTTCAGTTAGTTAAATCAATAGCCTTTATGGTCTGACATGGTTATATATGTAATGTGCGTGTTGTTCTCGTTTAAAAATCTGAAACTTGGTTATCTCAGACGTTTCTGATTCCATGCATTATGTTGTATTACTGTGTATACAAGTTGTAATGTGTCTGTAAAAATGTGGATGTGGATGGGAGCATTGGTGTCTGGAGAATGCTACTTGCAAAGAGGTCTTTATTAATCTGTCAGACTTCATGGTTATTGATGAACTCGATTTTGATCCATTTGAATTTTTTCCAAGAAAGTAATTCTGCTGCTCCTCGTACTACTAGTCTACTAATATGTTTCCATGGTTTAAACTTAAGATCACGTGCTTTGATACCATGATTAATTATCAATTCTCCCAAAAGTTTAAACTATTAGGAAATGATTAATTTAATTACTTAACCATTATTTTAACATGGTATGATTTCGGGTGTACTCATGCTTAAGCTGTTGGTGTTGCAATTCCATTATTGAGCTACCAGAAATGGTATTATCTTCTTCGATCAATAACATATCTCATCAATTTTATGTTGGCAAGATGAATTTGAATTTGATAGACAATCCTCTGCATTATTTTGACCTCTTTCATTTATTAGTTCATTGGTTATGCTGATAGATTGCTGAAATTGTAAGTTTGTAACAAAAGTTTAGATCTAGGATGGTTTAAAAGATTTTGTTGAATTATGTTTTGTCTCTGTCACTAATGAACTATGTCCATCTAGAAAGATCTTGTTTTTAGTTTCATGGATTTTATTGATTTTCCCTTCAGGTTCTGCACAACTGGGCTTCCAACAGATGTTACCATTGAAGTTGGAGAGATGTCTTTTCATATCCACAAGGTGCATTTTATATGGTTATGTTTCACCTTTGAAGTAATAGTATATGTGTACGTAAGGGCATCTTTGAAATTCTTATGCTTTCTCTACTTCTATTTGTCTTCATCATTTCAACTCAGTAGCAAAATTTTCCTCCCCATTTTGACATCTGCTGCAGTTTCCATTGCTTTCTAGGAGTGGGCTGTTAGAGAAGCTTATTGAAGAGTTTTCCTGTGAGGATGGATCAGAATGTGTTTTGCAACTTCATGATGTACCTGGTGGAGCTAAAGCATTTGAGCTTATAGCCAAATTTTGCTACGGTGTTAAAGTAGAGTTCACTGCTTTGAATGTAGTCGGCCTTAGATGTGCGGCAGAGTACCTTCTAATGACTGAAGATTATGGGGAAGGAAACCTCATCTCACAAACAGAAGTTTTTTTTAATGAAGTTTTTGGTGATTGGACATACACCATAAAAGCTCTTGAAACTTGTGAAGAAGTTCAATCATATGCAGAAGAGCTCCACATTGTCTCAAGATGCATAGACTCCTTGGCCATGAAAGCTTGTGCAGACCCAAACTTGTTCAATTGGCCTGTATCTGGATGCAATAACTTTCAGAACCCAGCAGGCACTGTCTTGTGGAATGGCATATCTTCTGAAACTAAGCCGCAACCTCTTGGTGATGATTGGTGGTTTGAGGATGTCTCATTTCTTAGCTTACCTCTATATAAACAGCTGATTTTAGCTGTGGAACCAAAAGGCATGAAGCCTGAGAATATAGCTGCATCCGTCATATACTATGCTAAGAGGCACCTCTCCTTGATGAATAGGCAATCAAGCTTCAATGATGCAAATCATGTCAACCCTGGGACAACCATTTCTTCCACTTCCGAGGCATATCAAAGGGCCCTACTTGAAGAGATTGTGGTGTTACTTCCTAATAAGAAGGGAATCACACCCACCAAGTTTCTGCTTAGGATGCTCCGTACTGCTATGATCTTACATGCAAGTCCATCATGCAGAGAAAATTTGGAGAAAAGGGTGGGAACCCAGTTGGACCAAGCCGTACTTGTAGATCTTCTCATTCCAAATATGGGTTACTCAGTGGAAACCCTTTATGATATAGACTGTGTTCAGAGGATTCTTGATCATTTCATGTCATTATATCAGGCACCTGCATCTTCTCCAAACATAATTGAAGAGGGCCAATTGATAAGTGGAACCGATACTCTGACTCCTATGACTATGGTGGCTAGTCTGGTGGATGGATATCTTGCTGAAGTGGCACCAGATGTTAATTTGAAGCTGCCAAAGTTTCAGGCATTGGCTGCTGTTATCCCCGAATATGCTAGGCCACTTGAGGATGGTATTTATCATGCAATTGATATATACCTGAAGGTAACACAATCTTAAATAACTGAATTTCTCATATACATAAAATTTGGTATCAAATCAACTTCATTGGGACCAAAATTCAAATGGAATCTTGAAATTCCAAAAATTATCAGACATTTTGTTGACAAGTTATTGACACATTTTAAAAAGGCCTACTTTGCAAAGAGGATCCAACTCAAAATCAAATTGTGAAACTTTGTATTATTCATTTAAATTTGATGACTTTAATTGTTCCGGTTAGCATCACATATGTTGCAACTGGAACCTCAAAGCAACATGATATGGTAATCGGTGTGGGATATGTTGCACCTATCATTGGGCATGTACCTAATAAGTGTGTTTGACAAAGGAAGAGTAGAGCACATTTACTAGAATTCCCTGCTTAATATGTCTCTATACCTCATGAATATTAAAGAATAAGAAACAAGTAAGGTGCCTACCTCAAATAAGCTGATTTACCTAAACTGAAGAACATAATTATTCCTTGAGTTAGTAGTATCCATTTGAAGTTTAAAAATACAATACTAGAAACATCAGTGCACTAGACATGAGTTTGGTAGCCCTTGTAACATAGGGTGCATATAATATTCTACAATTCCTTCCCTAAAGGCAACTACTATAATTTTCAACATTTATGTAAAGAAAGAGATTTTTATTTTATTTTTTGTAATGGTTTCTAGCTTCTGATAATGCTAACGGCATCACATATTTCACAACTTCAGGCGCATCCTTGGCTAACAGATTCTGAGAGGGAGCAACTCTGTCGACTTATGAACTGCCAGAAGCTCTCATTGGAGGCCAGCACCCATGCAGCCCAGAATGAAAGGCTACCTCTTCGAGTAATTGTGCAAGTCCTCTTTTTCGAACAGCTTCGACTCCGTACATCAATTTCAGGTTGGTTCTTTGTTTCTGACAATCTTGAGAATTCTCAAAATCCCAATGCCAGCCTTGGGCTTCCAAAAAATGATGCATCCTGTCAAACGGACCCTGTACAAGACCGAGTTGTGGGTATAGATGACATGAAGGAACGTGTTTCAAAGCTTGAAAATGAGTGTTCAAGCATAAAAATGGAACTTCAGAAGTTGGCAAAGACAAAGAGAAGTTGGAGCATTTTTCCCAAAAAGTTGGGTTTCGGGAGAAGAACACCGCCTTGCAGTTCAAAAGAGTCATAGCCCTGCGATATGAAGGCATTGGTACCATCAATGAATGAACAGAAAAATCATGAAAATGATGAGTTGGCTCATTGAATTTTGAACAGTCCAACTAACTAGACAAAACTTTTTTTGTATTTCAATTTTACTTTCTCATTCTATTTGTTGAATGCCAGATACTTCCATTCTTTCATCTGTGGTTTAGATAATGATCAAATTGCTGTATTGTTTAGGATTTAGGCTGTAGGACAATCCATTTATTAATTCATTCTCAGTTACTTGAAATGACTACATTGTAAGCTTATGAGCCATTCTTGGAATAAAAGTTTATGGAAGGAACAGAAGCTCCAAAAAAATTGTAGGAGCTGGATGGGGATTTGTTTTGGCATTCTTGCTATGCCTTTTAAGCCATTATATATCCTCTTTCATTTCAATTTTAGAACGGTTGAGTCTGGTAAATGATCATTACGTTTCTAATTAGAACTTGCCCCCATTTTTAGGGAGCCTACCAGCTTATAGTGTCATTTATAATGTCAGCCTACTTAGAAATTCTCAAGTTTCCTTCCTGCACGAATTTTGTTATCAGGGCTTTTCTTGAGAGTTTACTAATGGATTAGAACCTTTATGACCCTTGGCTAGGAATTTTGTGCTTATGTAAGCACATGGTAACATTTTCAATAATCCATCTTTGCCGATTCATTCCATTTGCAGTTACTGATGTAGGATGTCATACACGGGTATTGGAGATATTTTCTTAATATTCATGTAATTTTCAGAATTTTCTAATATAAGGTTTTATTTGCTTGTTTTTTAGTATTCAAGTAGAGTTCTTATATGTTAGGATATTAATTAGGATCTGTTTTGGATTATCTTTGCTTGGAAATTAAGTTTTTTGGAGCCTTTCAAATTGCCCCAAAAGTCTAAAACAAAAATTATAAGTCAATTATCAATAAAAATTTCAGTCATTTTGTTTCTTCCATCTGGTGAATCTCTACCTTATGGATTCAAGGTATTCTTGGGTCTAATAATGTACTAACTATTCTCTTGATATTGCTGTGTCAGTTACATCAATTTTCTTGTTTATTGGTGATAATGTTGTCTTCTGCACTAGAATGACCACTTCTTTGAAGTTTAGGTGCTTTGTTTTCAATAAACCAAACCTTCACCACAAGAGCTTAGACCACAATATGTGGATAAGTTGAGAGGATCATGACACAAAAAACCACGGCATCATTGAATGAATATTATTTTACATAAAGGTCTAATTCAGACCTCAATCAATCTCAAAGCATTGAAAACAAATGTCTATATCAAAAAAAAAGAAAACAAATGTCAGTCCTCAAAGAATGACCTGCAACTTTTGCGGAGGAATATATCAAAGAAATTAGAAATATTAATAAATATACAAACAGAGACATATAGAAGCTAAAACTTTATAGCTTCCCATGAAGAAAAGTTCTTTATTTCTTGGTATCTAGCAGGGTGGAAGGCCATTTGGTGGTGGTAAAATTGATTCTCCAGGCGACTTTCCATTTTCAACGACAAAAGCCATCTTTAAGCCCCACATTGTGTGGAGCTCCAGGTGACAATGCATGAACCAAACACCTACAAATAATTATAGTTGCCATGAATGAGTATTATGTTCTGTATAGGACACATATTTATGTTTTGTATTTACATGTAGAACTTTTAGTAAACTTACCTGGATTATCAGCTCTAAACCTAATAGCAGTCCAACCGCCAGTTGGAACTCCGACTGTGTTTCTCTCAGGAGGATCAACCAGGTTAAATTTAGCCGGGTCTTTTGCAGGATCAAAGTTTCCAATCCCACTCCCAACAACAAAGAAATTGTAACCATGAAGATGAAAGGGGTGTGACTCAACTGTGAGAAGATTGGTGTCCTGTAAAACCAATTCAATCGTTGAATTGAAGGCCACTTTACTTAGCCTGGTTCCCAAGGAAGTGCCAAGGTTAGCTGTGAGTGGTGCACCAGTGTAATTGAAGGGAACAGGAGGGTTATCAGGGAAGTCAGTCCTAAAAACTCCAGAAATATTGAAGTAGTGAGACTGCAAGAGCCCCATCTTTGGCATCACAAAGGTTATGTTATTCAATGAAGCCGCAAGTTGTGTACCATTTTGGCAAGTGGGGCATGGATTTTGTCCTAAACCAATTGTGTACAAAAGATGGCGATTAATTTTAAGAGGGACATTTGCAGGAAATTGTGGTGTGTTTAAACTCCTCAGTTTACTGTTGTAGTTTAATGCAAAGTTGGTATCATTGGGAGCAGGCATTTTGGGCAAAACTGGGACAACATTGTTTGGAATGCCTTTGTATTGTAGAATGGCTGTGACAGTCTTGTTGTCAACAGGAATTGGTGCGTCATTGAAAGGTCTAGCAGCCATGAAGTAACGGTTTGGAGATTGATCCGCTTTAACAAGAACATTTGTGGTTTGACCTGGAGCAATTAAGATAGCTTGGGTTGTGAAGGGCTTGGTGTACACAGCATCAATCTCAACAACAGTCATGTTATGACCGGCAATGGCAAAGAAAAGCTCATCATCGAGTGCAGCATTGATGACTCTTAGGAGATAGGTTTTTCCCCATTGCACCTCCATAGCAAAGGTATCTGAAATAGGACTAAAATTTAGAGCTACAAAGATCACAAAAAAAATTAAACATACACAAATTTTCAGCTACTTATTACAATTATTATTTTTTTGATGACATGGAATGTCGCTAAGGTAGGGTCCTTTGGATCCGGATACACGACCTCATCCGCAAAAACCGTGTATCAGGTAAGTGAGGACTCGAACTAACGATCACTAGAGAGCATACCTAGAGCCTGACCAATTGAATTAACCCTCACGAACATAATTACTTTTATATTATTGTTGGTTTCAAGGATATAAACTAAAAAGAGCATAAGGAATTACGTTTCTCAGAACAAGGGAAGAGTGGCCCTGGTTTCCCATTGATGGTATGAGCATCTGAAGTTTGTGGTGGCAAGCCCAACTTATTAGCTTGGTTTACAATCTTTTCAACGTCCACATTCCACCATTCCCCTGCATGAAAATTTTGCATGTAAGATAACCCTTCATCATAAATACAAAAATTTAGTAATCCTTTGATGAACTACTGCTTGATCTCAAAATCTCAAATGGGAGATAGAATGGAGACAAGATTCAAACTCAAAATAACTTGCTCTGATATAATAAGTTTAAGCTGTTAGAAAAAGAAAAATTTAATCAGTTGATCGTTATTCTAACATCTTCTACGCATTTACCGACCTAAGATTATATTAGTTTCTTGGTATGGCTGAGGGAATGGAAATGGAGTTCCTTCTTTTGGCATGATAACAATGGCACCATAAACGGTGGCTCTTAGCCACAAAATGTGTGCATGCCACCAGAGAGTTCCGCGTTGGCCTGTGACATTGAAATCGTAAGTGTAGCTATGCCCAGTCTGGATTGGGCACTGTGTTATGTATGCTGGACCATCTGCCCAACCATTGCGATATTGTTTCAAGCCATGCCTACACAAAATAATGGTAAGTAGGTTACTTTTGTTACATTTTTTACACTGTCAAATTCCGGAAATAAAATCTTAACCGTGGATAATTTAGGTACATCAATTCAAATGTAAATACCAATGAATGGACATGTTGTATTGTGCATAGTTGGTGACGTTGACAAGGACTCGATCTCCTTCTCTGACATAAATGGTTGGCCCCGGAAACATTCCATTTACTGTAACAATTGGTTTGTCGTGGCACAGCCTGCTCACATTCTTCACTTGAACCTGAATCCAAAAGAAGAAGAAGAAAGAACGTAAAAAAAGAGAGAGCTTATACTCTGTAAATGTAACAAAGATCAAATTATGATTATAAGGATACCCACATCAAATTGATACTTCTTCACTGCAGCTTCAGCTGCAAAAGTAAGAAAGCCAATAAAGCATAAGAAGAGGAAGAGTGATCCTTGGTACCAACTATTATGTCCATTGCCATTCTTCTTTTGCTGTCGAATATTGGCAGTTCTTTTAGGCTTCTTGTGTGTTTTGATGTGGGGGAGAAGAAACTCATAGTACTTATAATGGTGGAATGGATGAAACATTGGTTGATGGGTTGTTAAAGTAGAGTTGGCAGTGTAACTTTTTTAGGTGAAGCGAATTCAAGACTGAACAAGGCTTGGAAGATTTGCCAGGAGAAAAAGAGGCTTGGAAGCAACTACACAAGAAGTTGAAACATCCACGTACAGTTTGTTATCTCTCTTTCTTATTATATATTAGAGTACCTTAAAAGTTGTTAAAAATGTGGCCATCTCTATGATTTAATATTTCCTTTCCAAATTATAATAGAGAAAGTCTTGCTAAAATTTGCTTTGCAGTAACAAGTTGCTTTGCTGCTAGTCTTAACAGGTATTCAGGATGTTGGGTGAAGGAAAAGGACTAATCAATCCATTTTGATGCATTGGATGAGTACTTTACAATTGGCTCTTCAACAAAAAATGAAAGTTGCTACAAAGGATGTCTTGTAACTTGAGTGTAAGCGCAGTTACTATTCACCCACTTATTGTAGTAGTTACTGTTATTTTGACTTGCCCTATATCTAAGTAAGTGCAAAGCCAAATAGGGAAGGGAAGAGATGGAAAATAATTTATAAATCGGCAAGGGAAGATGGATGTCGTGGACTAAAAGTGTGGAAAGAATTTGAAATATAGTTATTAGACCTAGACTAGACGTTAACCCGTTCTAAGAGTCGACTTATTGGGTCATTAGTTCAACCAATGAGTCATCAGTCAAACCACATGATCAAATAAAATAAATAAATATAAAATTAAGTTTGAAAAATCATAAAATAAATATGTAAATTGAAAATAGGCATGCCTAAATTACTAATTAAAATTAAGTCTAAAAACTAGCCACCTCACCTAATATAATTCAAATTAAGATATCATAAATAACAACACTAGAAAACATAACATAGTAGGATAGGTAGATTGGGACACGACACTGCAATGTAATTAACTATTTGACTTCTTTTAGGTTTTTATCTCATAGAAATTACCAATTATCTCATTTTAAATAACATATAGAAGTAGAAAATGATACTATAGTGGACCTATAAACATAATTTTGTTCAAAATTACAAAACCAACAGGGTGGAAACAACCCATCCAGGTTGCACAAAACTCACTGAATTTTACTTGGTTTTATCGATTCAATTGCATAAGTTTTTCAATTAAACAATCAAACCGACTTTGGTACTGATTCACCAGGTTACCGATCGATCGGTTAGGTTGGTTCGAGTGTAATAATTATGATTTGACGTAATGGGCTTTTCCATTGTATGCTTTACTTGGCCTCTTGCCCTCCGTTATTGGGCCACGCTAACAGCAAATGTTTTTCCTTGGATTATTTAATAAATCGTATCCCCCTTGTCCCTGAACTTTAACAAGGTTTTTATGCAACCACCTCCTAATTGAATGGTAATAGACAAATTGTTCAATACAATTTAGATTAGATGCAGTTTATTATTATATTTTTTGGTGGAAGATGGGGTTACTTTCAAGTTTCAAGTGATAGGTTCTGATTTTGTTTTGTGGTTTTTTCAACGGTCTATTGGATCTATGTGTTACAATATAACTAAGAGATGATTCTCTTCCTTTTTTTGAAATTCTCCTTTTCTTCATGTAAGCAAAATTTAATTTTAGGTTTCTTGAATGACAACAAGAAACTTTAGTAATTAACACTCACTTACATGTCCATCTTCCTATTGATAAGGTTGCTTTTTTACTTTTTGCTTATTTCCACTTTTTGTTTCAGCTTAATTCAAAATTTTAAATAATCCAGTGTTTTTGTGTGTGTGTGTGTTTTTCTGAAAAATAAACTCGTTTATTTAAATTTTGAATTAAAAATTTTTTTTAAAAAAAAAAGTGAAAAAAAAAACCCAAAAAATAGCTTATTGCCAACCAAATAGACACAGAAACAAAAAGATTAAAAAACAAAAAAAGACATGTTAGGAAGGACGTTAACTCGTTAAGACATACTATACTAGGCCTGTCAAAGCCCAATGGCAATGGTGCAATCTCCGGGTCTGTCCAGCCACAATTTTAGGTAATCCCAAGCCCAATTCAGTTAGACCATTTAATTTAACTTCCTTACAACCTTTTGTCACGACCACAGGTGTCACAGTGGTATGTTTTGCCAAAGATTTCTGTTGTCCTTGTGTGTTCTGTTTGATATTGTTATTATTATCTATTACTATAAGGATGATCCTAATTGCACATCTTAATTTTTTGCTTCTACACCAACCTGTGGAAAACAGAGTACTACTATGAACTATGAACTATCATTTCCTTTTTGATGTTTTGCTTGGCCACGGCAAGTCGGCCATACAGCCAGACTGGCTGTTGGCCCATTGCGTCAAGTATCGACATTACTTTTTTAGAAGGCCATGATTTCAAACAGCCACCCTTGCTATGTTGGCAGGTCGCAGGTTGGACTAGCTTCAAATCAAGGCCCCCCTTAGAGCATCTCCAACCCCAGTCTAAACCTCAGTCTATCTCTACAATTGAAGAGTAAAAATAGACATAAAGTATTTCAATACTAGTCTATTTTACTCTTCAAACGCCCTAAAAAAAACACAAAGTGTACAGTAGCTCTTCACAAATGAAAAGCTACTGTACACTCTTCATCTCTTCTCCACCGAATAAAAAATATTTTTGACCCTCCCATATTTAAGGTTTTTTTTTTTTTTTTTTTTTTTTTTCAGCCGATTTTTTTCTTTCTCTTCGTTCTTTGCTCTCCCCTCTCTCTGCTCTCTGTTTTACTCTCCCTACCATCGCCGTCGTTCTCTGCCGTCGCCACCGCATTTGAGCTTGGGTTTGCGCCGATCTCTGCTTCGTGGGTCTCGGCCTACGGCGTGGGCTTCGTGGGTCTCGGCCTGCAGCGTGGGCTTCCTGGGTCTCGGCCTGGGCGTGGGTCTCTGCTTCACTTTGGATGGTGGAGTGGGTTACCGAAGTAGAGAAATGAGGAGAGAGAAAAAAAATGATTAAATAAAATAATAAAAATAAAGATAAAATAGAGAGTAGTGTTAGAGAGAATTGCTCTTCAAATAAATAAAGAATTGCTGAAATGGAGATAATGTAGAGATAATATAGAGAGAGTGTTGGAAATACTCTTAGAGTTCATTCTCGGCCTCAAATATTCATACATGACAAGAAACATAGGCATGGGCCTAGCTCAATGTGTATTTCAGCCTCCCCAACACCCACAAAGCCAACAGCCCTTCCCCCCAATATGAAAATGTTAAATTGATCCAACTAAATATTCTAATTTTCCTCTCTATTCTTCCATTTATTGTTTTTAAAGTTAATTTATTATTTATTTTATAGTACATTCTCCTTAAGCTTTATTTATTTGTTAATTAATTTATTTATATTTTAAAATTTGATAGTTTGGACTTTAAAATGTGGATTTGAACTATACATATCTCTGTTGGAAATATTAGGAATTGTCAGTTGAATTACAAAACTCTCAAGTCTTGACCTCCTTAAATTTAATTGATAAGACATGAAATTATATTAAAGTAAGTTTCAAATCTACTTTAAGGAAAAAAAAAAAAAAAAAAAAAAAAACAACGTTAATAATTCCCATGATCAAATAAATGGATTTAGAAAAAGATTCTCTATTTTGCTTAAAAAGTGGAGATTCATAGAGTAATTATTCAAAACTATGGGAATAATTCCATTCACAAAATAATACGGTGGGACTTACATGAGAGGATGGAACATTGCTCCAAGTGTATTCAACAGTTTTCCAAAGTCCATATGCAATAGGGAATTCTACTAATGAACCCGTTTGTCGGTTTTCCTTTCCCATGAATTTTCTCACAATATAGTCCAATTCACATGCCATGTCTCTTAAAGTTAATCTCTTTCACACTGCTTAGAATTTTGGTTGAGATTATTCTTTGATGTTGATATTTTCAATTATCGAAAACTAATATAATCAAACTTTTTTCAAGGCTTTTAGAAACTGTTTCATAGTCTTCCTATATTAAATGTACAATAATGCATTAATTGCGCCATCACTGCTGCACATGAAATAGACAATCCATATAAGTAGTCTCTATTAAAATGTGGATGTAGGGGATGTGTTGAACAACACATGCAGGCTGTAGCTTTCATTCAAAAGTCTTCCCTCCATAGGTCAATTCGAGAGGTTCTGTTTATGAAACTAATCAAAATGAATAATTCTTTCCTTCTCAGTGAACCATTAGCATCATTATAGCAAATTAGCACTTTTGACAAATCCAAAAAGAGTTTAATGACTTGACTGAAGTTATATGCCTTTTTTCTTATTCCTTTCCCCCATGTTTAAACATCATTTCAAGAAGTCTGTTTGTTATAGCTTTCATTCACATTATAACTAATCTATAGCTCAAAAACACTATAAAAATTGACACCTCAACCACCAAATGCTATCGGGGTTGATCATGAAGCATTGGTAGAAAACAAAATAGTATAGTCAATGAGAAGAAAATGGTAGAACAAACTGGGACCTTGGATGGATATCCAAGTGTCCCAAACCTAATATCCGTAGCACATGCCTTATATTGATGACAAGTGGCCCGATGCAACACATGTCAATGTCGCATTTGTCGGCAGATATAGGTAGCCTCACCCTATTCATTCTTTTAACAAACACCACTTGGCCCCCTTCCGTTACTGGTCGTTGGTTGGGTTACTCTTGTAGTCTTGTCTGTGGTCCGAGAGGAATAACCATTCCACCAAACAGGTATTAAACAAGATTGTTACATAATTGTCGCCTCTTTCCTCTCTTCATCAATCACACTTTTAGATCATTCACATCAACTTTTTAATGCTCTATTTGTTCAGATTTTTGCATTCTTTGCTACAATTGAGTATTCCATTGAAAACAAGGTCAATAGAGCCCAAAAAATTACATACTTGATAAACCATTAAAAATAAACTTTCATTTAAAAAAAAGGTTCCAAATAATCACTTCTCTATTTTCGATCCCTCACTCTTCACATGCCAACAATTGACCTTTGTGACCAACTGTTGATTTTTTAAATGATATTTTTCACACAAACTAGTCACTCTCTGCTTATTTTCTTACCTAGATTCCAAATTTGAGGTATGTTTTTCCACTTGAGGTTCCCCAATGATAAAAATAAAATAAAATAAAAAGATTTTTACATTAGGGTATGTTTTGTGAAGAAAGTTTTTGCAATAATTATTTGAAATGACATAAAATATTTATTCTTCACGCGAACCAAAAAACAGAAAAAGAAATTTTTTTAATTTTTATTTTTTAAGGTTGCAAATCGAAAGCAAGTCATTTTTTAAAAAACATTTTTGTCCAACAACAAAGCCTCAGCTAAATTTTAAGTAAAAATATACTTTTTCTATTTTATTTAGTTCACTTTTCACATATATCTACATTAATTTTTTTTCCCTATATTCTATTTAAATTCAATTTTTTTTAATTATTATTTTTTTTATTCATAGTCTCACTCTAAATCGAACGACCAAGACTGACCACTCAATGTCCAAGATCGGCCACCTCAAGGCCAAATCAACTACTCAATGGCTAAGTGGACCTCCCTACGACTAAAATTGGAACTCATCGCCAAATTGACCACCCCCAAAGGCCAAGCTTGGCCGCCTAACGCCTAGATCAACCATCCAACACCCAAGCTTGGCCACCCGTTTCCAAGATCAACAGCCAAGAGCATTTGGGAATGTATGTGTGAGAGGGAGGGTCATGTAGCTACAATAAAAAATAAAAGGAAAGAATTTCATTTTGTGAGCTACAAGCTCACCTACAACAATTATAAAATTTAGCTACTGTGTAACTAGTATGTTGAAACAAGATTTTGGGGAAAACTAGCTAAATTTTAGCTAAAAAGGTGAAATGGTTCATAATGGTCCCCCCCTCCCCCCTGCCCCCTCCCCCCTCCTTGCATATCAATTCATTTCCATACATTCTTTGCCTACCTTTAGATATTTTTTGGGTGTAAATTATATAATTAATTACCTTCATAGTTGGAGTAGTTTCAAATAGAACTCTAAATTTTTAAAAGGTTCTAATATATTTTTAAAATATTATTCTTTCAAATCACTCCCAAAGGAGTCACAATTAATCAAAGTAATAGGAATCCACTTAAATTCTATTTGAACACTAAAATCTCTCCATATTAATTATAAATAGTATATTAACACAAAAAAAAAAAAAAAAAAAAAAAAACCCTTACAAAACAGCTTAAAATCATAATAGATAAACACTATTTAATGAAAATGCCATTGTTTTTTTTGTTTATTTTTTATTAATTTTTTTAACCAATGCTTAACTATCCAAAGTTAAAAAAATAAATTATATTCCAATTATTTTAAGTTTAAGTGGAGAATATTTCTTTAAAAATTGGGGAAAAGGGGACTAAGAATTAATTATTTTGCAAATTTGAGAGCGGAGTATCATTTTCTCAAATTAGGGTATAGCAAGTCTAGTTTCCCCAAAAGAAAAGGCTGTCAGTATAATTTACCCTTTTTTTATATGAAATAATACTTGGAGATCATGTGAGAGGCCTTCTGATTACTCTTAACTACAATTTACTTGAGTTTTCCTTACTTTTAATTAATAGTGATTTATTGAAAATGTTGGTTTAGATGGTTTAAGGTTTCAATTGAATTTAAACCTTTTAGGTTTTAATTTGTAATTTGAAACCACCTTGACTTTGAGGAGAAATTATGGCTTCATATGCCCCTTTCTTTTGCTTAGAGAGAGAGAGAGAGATAAAATAAGTAAGCATAAGATGTGAAGGCTAGTAATAATTTACTCATATAAATTAGTGAACATTTTCAAGGGGAAAGTTCATAATCCTTTAGTACTTAACTACATAGATGGAAATCAAAGTTCCTAAAAGGAGTACTGAAGCTTCACATACATAAATGTGGTCAATTGCAGTAATTTACATAATTACGAAAAAAGAATTCCCCATAAAGGCTATTGAGTTTCTTCAAATTAGCTTCTTCTTCCACTTCCAAAATTCCATCCACCTCCTCCTCAATGCAGTAACACCCTTATCACCTAGAGATATCATAGGTTTGAGAGTAGCCAAGCTGCCCCATCTCCCAGCTTGACTTTGAAGCAACTCTTTCATGACAGGGCACATACTCCTATAACAAGAAGCAATAAACAATGAACAATTAAGAAACAAGTTACTATGTCATGAAGAACAAAGAAAATAAAGCAAGAAAGCTTCTTGAATGATATTTAACAATTTGACACATTTGGGTACCTCCAGTTTCTTCACCAACTCCTTTGGTGTCGGTGCTGATACGATTATTTGGCGGGCACTGGGACTAATAAATCCTTCTTCCACTGCTTTGTCAATAAATGACAGAAGAGAATTGTAGTATCCATCAACATTCAGCAATCCCACCTGCAGATTATGGAAATGTTATACTGTTAGTCATATAGGTTAGTACATGGCAAAACAAAGAAGTTGTAAAAGCTAATGTAAACAATCAAACTTCCACAGACTAAAGGAGTTTAATTTGTGAACATAGTCAGAAAAAATTACCGGTTTATCGTGAATTCCAAGTTGAGCCCAGGTTATCACTTCAAGCAATTCTTCCAGAGTCCCATAACCACCTAATGGAACATCACATGGACTTTATTAATCCAAATTTATATTCATATTCCAAATCATCATTAAATGCCATAAACAAAAAGGACATGTCTTAAATGTTTGGAACTATCATATAATTCGAAGTACAATATCCTCGAACATTATTGGTGCCCAATATGATTTCAGGGATACGAAGGTGCAATATTATAAATATATCTAATAGACTACAAGTACAAACCCTTCGAAAGAGAGACAGAGAGAGCTAACAGACTGACATTACTAGTGGTAAGAATTATGGTATGGTCATTTATTTCTTTGATCCAAAGAAAAGTAGAATAACATTCATATCATCCTTAGTACAAATGGGTCTAAGGAAAAAAAACTGTTTAAACCCTGTTTTCAAACTGTTCATTTGCAGTAAGGAGCTGACTTATATTGACTAAAAGTAATTTCAAAGGCAATTTTCTACTTTTTTTTTTCCTTTTTCTAATTAGAGTGTCCAAACCTCGTCGGAGGACTTGATTATTCCTCGGATGTATATAGTCTCCCATTGTACACACATTAGGTAATCGGATGGAGAAATCTCTTGACGGTGGCCCCAAAATGCTAACTAGAGGCTTCAAACCAGGCCTCAGAAACCAACCTCTTAAAATTAAAGATCACTTTAACTAGCTTTCTTTGTTGGCCATTTTTTACTCATCTCCCAAGTATGACCACTGAACCTCTACCTTTTTGCAACCCCTAAACATGGTATTTATTGCTTCCATTCTTTTGTGAAAACAGAGGCATAATTTTCTGCCAACCCATGCAAGGCTATGGGTCTCAAACTATCATGTTACAAGGCTGTGTATATTCTTTTTTTCTCTTTATCCTACATGAGGTGTCCCCAATTGGTGAGAGAAGACCAAAGTAAAAAAAGTAGGGGAGGGACAGATGGGTTTTCCAAAGCTAATTATAACTACGATTATGCCCCTGCATGTCCTCTATTTTGCTGGTGAATTTTCAAACTCACAAGTCAGGATGATAAGAAGTCTTTGAATGGGGTGAGCATCATTCCCTGTTAGGTGCAGGTGCTAGTTGGCAAAAACCATTTGGTGAAAGTTTGACTTTGTGTCTTTTTCCTTATGTGTGGCAGATAAAAATTGGACAGTAATATCACAGGCCCATTGTACTACATTAGAGGAAAAAAGGATATTAACCACAAGATGCAGGGCTCCTCAGAAGCTATATTTTCAGTGTAAGATGTTGATGGGTCAAGAACTAGGGTTCAAAAGGAATCATGGGTCTTGGGGTTTGTGAGAGAAGGTTGAGAAACTTATGATAATTTAGGTTTCACACAGTTGCTTTCACTGCATTTATCAATACCACATGTAACATAGTAAAAAAACAACAACCACAATAGCAAAATCTCACGAGATTTTGACTAATTCTTGAGAAAAAATTTCCCTACTTCCCCTTAAAATAGCCTCCTTGGTAGAATATGCTTTAGTATCTGCTAAAGTTTAGGAAAAATCAAGATTATCCTTTCAATGATCAAGGAGATCTAAACTAAACAGAAATGCCTAATACTGTTCATTAGCAAATTTAGGGATTAAGCAAAGCTTTCTTAGTAATATAAAATAACCAATAGCATTGGCATAGAAAACAAGACCAGTAGGTTCTTTTATCTTTGAGATCAGTTTTCCCATTTAAAACTAAACAAACCAAGAAGGCTGCAACTTTTTATGGGGGAAACTGAAACCAAATCAGATTATTAATTGGACTTTCTGTGGTTGGACTCAGAGACTGTCAGTGCTTCCATTTCCGTTTTCATAAATAGTTTCTTGAGTACAAAGTAGAAACTGACGGTTAGAGCCAAAAAAAAAAAAAGCAACAGAGAAACAAAGAGAGAAAAGGGACTTCAGAAATTCTCAATAGAATCAAAACATGTGATATTGTCAATTTTACAAGCTAAAATTAACAAACTTAAAGTCCCAAATGAGCTTAAGTTTTCTTGATTTCCCTTGAAATCATAGTGTAAAGAATAAAGATGCAGTGGAGAGCCCAACCTGGTAAGGCAATAAAGGCATCAGAATGCCTAGCCATCTCTGCTTTCCTTTGGTGCATATCAGCAACTGTCTTTAATTCCCCTACTGTTTCACCAGTTAACTGCAAAAGGGTACCAAAGCACAGAAAAAAAAATTATAGAAATTGAAAAGGAGAGAGAGAGAGAGAAGGATTTGGAGTTTTGTGCAGTGAAGAAATGATGAGTGGTGCAGGAATTGTGGACTTCAACCAAAATCTTTAACTCAGTGACTCCCTAGCCAGTAATTTTATTATCTTATCAAATAGTGATGCAAAAAAAAAATTCCAATTTAGAAAAAGCCAAAGGAGAAAAACACAAGAAAATACTCATTGCTTAACTGATCACATAAAGTTGATATAGTAAAAAGTAATCAGAGGCAACAGCAGAGACAGAGATATACACATTAATAATGAGGTAGTGCCAACAACTCAACAAGCAGTATCATGGATGAGGCTACCAAGCCAAGCATTCATCAAAAGAAAGAAAGAAAGAAAAGATCTTGAGAACCATAAATAGTATAAATGACTAAGCACAAAAAAAGAAAAAAAAAGGTACAGACAAGACAGAAAATAAGTGAGTAGAAGACTAAAGAAAGTAGCTCAGAGGAAAGACAGAAATCAAAATATTTGAAAAGAAATGAACAATGAACATCAGTTTCTTAGGACTCTAAACTCAGTTTTTCTACAAAAAATAAATAAATAAAAACCAATGGCGGTGACAAAACAAATAAAAAATTAAACTTTAAAAAAACAAGAAAAGGTTTAAGACTTTTTCTGGTTGTAGCTGACATACCTCTCGAGGCATGAGCGTCTTGGGAATAACTCTGCAGAGAGACAATTACATGACAAAAAATCAGTTGTAATGGAGAACAAAACCAACAATAAGAAAAAGAGGGCACTGATTTTATTTCTTCATCTAAATTTCCTTTTATTTATTTATTTGAGATTTGAGTATGGAGCAAAAGAAAAAGAGACTCACCCAATAACATGGCGACCACCATCATGAACAGCTTGTGAAACCAAACCCATTAGGCCTATGCTCCCCCCTCCATAGACCAGATCAATGTTCCTTGCAACCTTCAAAGAAACCATAAATAAATCAACACAAATAGACTAAATGAGCAAAAAAGATGGAACTTTTTTATGTGGGTTTAGGCTAAAAAATGTGTTCTTGGGAGTACAGGTAATTTTTGCAGAATTGCAGAGAGAGAAAATAAGGACTGTAAGGGATTCTTCAATGCTGATTCAACCAGAATGGAACTGTTTAGTAAATTTAGCTCTCATCTTGAGGGCCAGAGAGAGGTACCAAAAAAAATTTAAAGAAAAGATGGACAGGTACACCTGAGAAAATGAAAGTAACCAGGTACCTAACATATTTAATGGAAACATGGTACAAGTTTTCAATCTCTTAAATGGGCATATGTTGAACGTTGCTGAGTTTCCTGATAAAGACGTGAGAGAGAGAGAGAGAGATCGAAAATTTTGAAGGAATCAAACTAAATTTCGAAAATGTAAATTGTAAAAGCCCATGAACCAAGTCACAAACAAGTTATAAACATGATAAGATAAAAGGTTTGAAACGTAATAATATGGAAGGTTGTTGAGCAATTTCAAAATGGTTTATTGGATAAACCATATTATGCACCTTCAAAATTTCAAAAAAAAAAAAAAAAAACCCGTAAGCCCATTAGGAAAAGAAAAAACCAAGATCAATGTCATTTGCAACCTTCAAAGAAACCTTAATAAGTAACATAACAAAAAAGATACAAACCAAACCCAACAATGGAAACCATACTAAGAACACAAAAAGGAACTGTTTAGTAAATTTAGCTCTCATCTTGAAAGAAAGAGGTAGGGTCATTGAATAATACCAGTAACCAGGTACCTAACATATTTTCCTTGCCAAGCTCAATGGCTGAATGATAAAGACGTGAGAGAGAGAGAGAGAGATCCTGATAGCTAAATTTCTTTTCTTGCCTGAACCAAGTCACAATGGCTAAACATGATAAGATAAAAGGTTTGAAACGTAATACTATGGAAGCCCAATTTCAAAATGGTTTATTGGATAAACAGAAAACACAAGCCATTAGGAAAAGAAAAAACCAACATTCCTTAATAAGTAACATAACCAAACCAAACCCAACAATGGAAACCATACTAAGAACACAAAAAGAAAAGAAAAGGGTCATTGAATAATACCAGTTCCTTGCCAAGCTCAATGGCTGAATCCTGATAGCTACTTTTCTTGCCTTGGCTACTCCCACAGAAAACACAAATCCTCTTGAACCTTGATTGCCTCATTTCACTCCCTACTTCCATTGCTATCTGTCTCACTCACTCACTAACTCACTCTATTGTGGTTTTGTTTTTGTTAAAAGAGAAAAGGAAAAATCAGACCTTGTGTTTGTTGGGTTGTTACTGGTTAGAATCCTTCTCAAAAAAAAGAAGAATCTACCTCCTATTGTTGTGTGTCTCTTTGCTTCCTTAGCCACATATGTGTCAAAGAACAATACGAGTATCAACTACTAGACCTCTTTCTTGCCTGACCACTACTACTCTTTTCTTTCTTTCTACTCTCTATACTCTAGTGCCTCCTGCTCATGTCTATATATAAACCTTGTCACACGTGACTTATCTTAGCACGCTTGCACCACCTTCACACATACAACTTATATTGGCATGCGTGGACCACTTCTTTTTTTCTTTTAAATATAAATTCTCTTACTTCTTTTTTTATTCAATCTCTTACTTCTTTGGTCTTTCCTTTTGTTTATGTACCTTTTTTTTTTGGGTCTTCTAGATGAAATTAGGATTAGAACACAACCAAGATAAGCTCTTGAGAATAAAGGAAGGAGAGGAAAATTTTAAAGGAGGAAAGTCAAAGAAAGAATCTATGGTATAGAGTATAAAATATAAACTCAAAGATTGAATTTTGTTTATATATAATTTCATTTCATGGGAATTATTTATACTCATACAGTTGTAGTTGTCTTTGCTTTTCTTATGAAGTAAACCTATAAAAGTTTGATTGTAACGGAATGGAAGGTACATTCCCAATTTTCTTAAATCCCTTTTAGCTCTTCTGAGGATAAATGGTGAAGCAATATCCTAGATTTTATTCTTATTAGGTACAAACCCTTTATTGAAATGAATCTTGGAATCTACCACAAAGATAAAGAAGACCATACCTTTATTGAAATGAATTGTTAGGCCTATTTAAAGACTATTAAACAAAAAAAAAAAATCTAAATATATTCTAATTGATTCCGTACTTAAAAGAACCTAAAATGAAGGAAATAAATTCTAAATCTCAAAATTAAAAAAAAAAAAATTGCAGAAAATATAAAAAAATTAACCTCATATGTTTTGTTCTACATCATCTTTGCCGTCTGTGTTTGAAAAATTTTATTGTGTTACAACATAAGTATGTCATTTTGAAACTTAGCATAAATGTTCGGTAACATTTTGTAGTTGTTTAATAGAATAGTTTTATCTAATAACGATGCATTATTTTACATTTTTTTATTTTGTAAAGGAAGTCAAGTTCATCCTCAAAGGAGGACCCAACAATGGCTCGAATCAAAACGCACCCCGTTAAAGGGAAGATGGAGGCACCACTAGGCCAAGAGGCAGCTAATTCATTTTTCAAGCTTAGCTAAAAACAAAAAGCAACTTTATATGTTCTTCAAAATTTTAGTATATGCAAAGAAAAAAAATTCTCAAGATAATACCCATTTTGCCCGCCACTCATTTAATTAACTATAGTGCAAGTAGGTGAAACTGAAAGTATCCTCGAGAAAACCATAAGGCATGTCCACAAACAATATGTGTGGCCAATTCAGAATGTAAAGTTGAACAACTTTCCAATTTTTATTAAAACCTAAATTCACAGAACCATGCAATTAAATCACTTCTTTCTATGTTTGTTTGTTTAGCCTTATGGGCACGCAGCTTCTAATTTAGAGCCATAAAATTTTATATATCTGAAAAAACCAATTTCGACTAAAACTAGCTAGAGGGGACGTATTTTTATAGTGCTTAAGAACTGGGTATTAGTTTATTTTTAATAATTCGATAATTACAATAATGTAAGATGACAGATTTGAATATGATTCTCCTTATAAAAGAGACATATTAATAGTATTATTAGAGTACAAAACTTTTGATAAAAATGAGTATTTGTGACTAAATGATTTCCCCTTTTTAAAAAAGAAAAAAAGCAATTAGTACAAATGACAAGTACATAATAGTTATGTGAGCAAGTATGGGTAAATGACTAAATTCTGAAGATTCAGAATAGATGGTGGTATTGAGCATTGTGCATTGATGATTGAATAAAACATTAGTGGGTTATGGCATATCAGGTTGTACCCTCATCCACACTCCCTTAGTCGACACACTTGTTGTATGCACAGGAAACATTTTAATTTAATTTCACACGCCCCCTCCCTTCCCCATATCCCCCACTCCCACCCTTCACTACTCCAAGCATGCTGTCCCCAGCCCCATTCATCTTCACTAATTGCATTTCCCCTCTCACTCACTCACTCTCCTGCCACACACACCATTACATTTCGTTCTCCAATAACTTACATTTTTATATGACCCCATTTGCTAATTTCTTATTATTTCTCTCAGCTTCTGCCTCATATAATTATTAACTTCATGTCGTACTATTTTCTATTAGACAATGCCTGGATTGCAGGAACTGAACCATGCCCTTAAATTATTGTGTTTATTTTATTATGTTAACATCCCCAATCCCCAAAATTGGCCTTTCTAGTTGTTTTTTTCTTTACTGCTCTCTTTTGCTTGTCTACTTTCTGTCCATACCCTATGTTTTAGAGATTATAAACTCATAATTACTATTCTTAATAGGGGATTGAGCGCGTACTTGTATATTATTTGTAAACTCCTACATGCCTGCATGCGTATTTGACCCATGTTTTTGTGTGTTTGTGAGTGCGTCTGTGTTCGTGACCATATATATTATGTTGTTACTTTCATAGTACATGTTTCTGTTTTTATGTTTTTTGTTTATATAAATAAAATTCGAAGAAGAAATCTATATATATATATATATATATATATATATATATATATATATATATATATATATTAAGGCAAAAGATGTTGTCATATTTCTGCTATGTGGCATATATGATAATGTTTTCTGCGTGACACATGGATGATGACTAAGTTAATTTTAAAACGTGACATTCTAACTAGGCTAATTTGAATTTAAATGAAATAAATGCATTTATTTTGTATTGTATTTATGATCAAATCTAAATTCTGATTTATGAGTCTTAATTTAATTTTTGAAATTTACCAAACAATTTTCCTTACCATATAGGTACAGCCGTATGAAAGGAAAACAAATCGACAAAAATCATAATTACTCTTCTGAGTTGTGTCTTTAAGGTATTAACAAACAAGTAACCCACATCATTGTAACTGCCAATTTATATCCCATATAAATATATTAATTTTCCATTATAATTTATAACCTCTTAAATGTGTTATGCGGTCCCTGATGCACAAATAATGCAACAAAAAATTTTGTCCATTATTAAAAAAAAAAAAAAACAAAAAATTTTGTCAATTAAATGTCATATGTGGCCTCAAAACGACGTCGTTTTAGGATTTCTTTTGGTAACTCTGAAACTATTTAGTGGCTTCCTTCATAATAATATCTATGTATGTATACATAGGAAAAAATTAATATTTTGTTAGACATTATAATATAACTTACAAAACTTAATACTATTGATATTAAACCTATATCAAGTCGTTTCATTTTATAGCACAAAATTAATGTATTAATGTTTGATGATATATATAAATAGCACCTTATTAAATGCTCATAAATCTATAATCTATACTATAATGTAAAACCGAAACTTTTTGACTTTTGGTTGACCTTATAATATTGCGCCATATAAGCTTTTGAGTTCTCACAATTTTACACCTTATTATTTTAATATATATTTTAATTGAATTTAAATTTTATTCTATAATTAAACATCTCATTAGAATCTTGACATATTATATTTTCTTTAATAAAAATAATATATTATTCCATATATATAAACACAATCATAATAAATACCTAATACTATAATATATTTTATATATAAACACAATAATAATAAATGTCTTTTAATAATTATCAATTTTCATATTTAGATAAAATATAAAAGACAATAAAAATAATAGTTAGACCAATAATTTTTTAGATTTAATTTTAATTCATTTTCTGTGTATCGCACGGATTTGCGACTAGTATAATGTAAAACCGAAACTTTTTTTACTTTTGGTTGACCTTATAATATTACGCCACATAAGCTAGTCCCACAATTTTAAACCTCATTATTTTAATATATATTTTTTAATTGAATTTAAATTGCATTCTATAATTAAACATCTCATTAAAATCTGAACACATTATATTTTCTTTAATATAAATAATATGTTATTCCATATATATAAACACAATCATAATAAATGTCTAATACTATAATATATTTTATATATAAACACAATAATAATAAATGTCTTTTAATAATTATCAATTTTCATATTTAGAAAAAATATAAAAGACTGGAAAAAATCATATTTAGACCAATAATTCTTTAGATTTCATTTTAAGTAATTTTTCCGTGCATCGCACGGGTTTGCGACTAGTAATTTAAAATTTGAAAACTAAATATATATATAATATATATATATATACCATTGCTAAATGTCAGTCACTATACCCGCAGCTTTTCTGCCAAATCTATGCAATTAATTATCAACAATTTTCCTCAAATCCCTGAGAAATTATTCAGTCCACCGGGTGAACCACGTCATTCGTTCACCATTCCAATAATTAAATGATACTAGTGATAATTAATACAGTCATCTTTTAACCATTGATAATTAATACAGTTAGCATTAAACCCATACTTTTAAAATGACCAATGGTTAAAAGCTGATTGTATTAATTATCACACGTATCATTTAATTATTGGAATGGTGAACGGGTGACGTGGTTCACTTGGTGGACTGAATAATTTCTCCAAATCCCTTAATTGACTCCACAATTTTTTTTTTTCCTTTTCTTTTCCGTTACCATCACAAACACCACAACAATTGCCACCTCAAATCCCTTATTCAAATTATATTAAGAAACCGGTGGGTATGACGGACGTTGACGAAAGTGAAATTGAGGAAATACAATGTACTTCCTAACTAGGAGGGTCCTAGACTTTTGAGACCGTGGCAAATGTTTTAGTTACTGTTTTAACTTTTATTAAAACAATAAGATTAGGTTTTGAAGTATGATTTGTAAAAATTGAATTTGGTTGATTTTTTTATTATTTTAAATTAATTGAATGATGGATTGTTATATTTTTATTTTTTGAGAAGAATGGATTGTTATATTTGGTTTGATTTTAAGTTGTGAATGCTAATTACAAAGGTTACTAGGGAGATTAAGAGAGAAGTTACAAATGCTACTATAGGTAATATTAATTA
Source organism: Fagus sylvatica (assembly GCA_907173295.1). Lineage (NCBI taxonomy): Eukaryota > Viridiplantae > Streptophyta > Magnoliopsida > Fagales > Fagaceae > Fagus > Fagus sylvatica. The sequence continues at coordinate 18,880,555 of OU015770.1, read as the reverse complement.
GATTTTAGTAATTTTGACTACTGAAAAAGTATTTATTTTTGTGGTTTCTTCTATATCTCAAGTTCTAGAATAGAATAGCACGTTTGTTACCTGGCATGTGACCAATCATTTTGGTACAGGAAGATAGTAGAATCTTTGGATGAAATTGCTTTTAATCAAATCACTCAACATATTTTTATTTTCCTAACTTCAGTCTAATGTAATAAGCTCATGAAAAATTCTACATTTGATTCTTCCATATATTTTCTTTTAATTCTATAGAAAAAAAAAAATCCAAAATTTGTTTTTAAAAACTTATCTTGTGCATTGTACGGGCTATTGTCTAGTTGGCTTAATTTTGAGAGTGAACACATCTCACATCTCCTTTTGGCTGGATCAGCCTTGCTGTGAATTAATGAATAACATTAACTTTCAATCACTATCATTTTTTATCACAATCTTCTTTTGGGCACGTATATGGACATGTACATGCTTTTAATCCTAGAATAACTCCATATAGGGATGGACGTGACTCGTGAGAGACAAATATTAAATGTGGTCCGAATTAATTTTCATATGAGCAAGATTCCAAGAAAAATTTTGAAAGCACATTAGAGAACGTTTTGAGGCATAAATTTACCTTAAATTTTATGTTATTAGGTTGAGATTTGAGTGATAGCCCAATAGTACCTTAAAACGCAATTCGTAAAATTAATGAATTTGGTGCGGCCAATCACTGAAGATGCAAATTGCCAGAATATCTGAACCTTTCATGCACGTGTTTGCAGGAATTTGAGCCAAAGACATAAGTGTGAGATCTATCTGTCACCAACACCGAGCCTATTCCTTTATTACCCTCATTTCCCAATAGAGACTTGGAGATGCATTTTCGTACTGAAAAAGTATTTTATGTAATGATTGTATATAACATATGGATTCATAAACATAAGATATTATATATAATCATTACACAAAATATCACCTCCTTGAGAGTAAAGTCCGATGACTTTACTCTCGTGATTTGCTACATTTTTTTAGTTAGAAACTATGGTAAAAAAGCAGGCTACATGCAGAGATATTTTTTAGCTTTAGAGTATCTTCTATGGCCAAGGGACAAAAAAAACAATCAAACAAACAAGGAGTACAACACACAAATGTACGTAAAATGGCAAGTGGAATTAAAAGTCAAATTGAGTTGAGTTTTTTTCAATACTATCAAGAAGCGACACATGCTCTATGCTTTATCTTTACCCGTCGATCACAAGGCCCTCTTACCATAATCACACCTCACACCATGTTAAAATTTTATTGGTTCGTATTTGGTTCATTGGAAAGTTGAAATGTTGAATGTTGAATCCGGATTTCCGCTCGTCTTTACTTGCATAAAAGGTAATGTAAAACGAGAAACATCTTTTTTCGCCTTCCCCTTTCCTTTCATTGAGTTTTAGTTGATGTTGGGGTGCCATCTTTTCTCAAATCATTATGTGTACTTATAGGTATAAGGATCAATACTCAACCTAACTAAAAGCTAATATTTAGGTTAAATTATGTTAAATTTATTCCTTAATTTCTTAACTTTTTCTCTATGTGGAACTTCTACTCACATTTGATATTGTATACCCAAGAATTGAGTTCATAGCTCACCCATTGTCAAGGCTCTTTTGTGAATTTTAGAGGATGTCTCTATGTAAAGAATGTGAGAAATAAATAAGATCTATCTACAAAAATTCGTTAGAAATTAATATGAGTGGATGATCACTAAAAAAGTCGTTTGCAAATTCAAATCAAAATTCCATTAAAAGATAAAGAACAAATTGTGCATGTATTGTACCTATTTATTTCGTGCTTAAAAATGTCTCATTGCATGTATGTTGCTGAATAATACTTCAAGAAAACCAACTACTAAAGAAGGGAACTAGGTCCATCAACCTCCTAACTCCCGAGACAAAAATTAGGGATGGAGGAAGAAGGAATGTTACCTCTATCTTTACACAAAAAAACAAAATTATGGGCCACGAAATTGGCTTTCAAAATTTTTTTTTTTTTTTTGATAAAAAAAAATTGGGTAGGAGGGGGCGACCAGAGTGGCTTCCTTACTTGGGCGTGACCATAGTAGCACCCTACCCGCTGAGTCCAGAGGGAACTGGTGAGCCATAGCTATTATCCCAGCCCCACAAGGACACTAGTGGGTCTAGAGTGGGGATTGTGGGGTTTAATCCCAAGCGCTTCCCATTGCGGGATTCGAACCTAGGACCTCTACATCCTAAACCACTTGGGACTACACTCTTTACCGCTAAACCACCACCCTCGGTGGTGGCTTCTCAAAATATTATGCACTTCTCACTTTCTCTCAATTTCATAATCCCAAGCCCTAATCTAAAAGGGAAGCGTGAATTGGGGTATTTTTATTTTTCTATGAACCTTCAACGAAATTCTCATATAATAATTAAGGAAGTCAATTATTCGAAAACTAATAAATTTGAGTTTTGGGATCTATCTCATGCCAACATTATAATAAAAGTGTAAAATGTGGGTTTCTTTCCAAGTTTACAATGAAGTTAATTTTGAAGGGATCTATGTTTTTTGTTCTTTTTTGGTAGGACGCAACTTGTAATTAGCAGCAGCAATTATAGTCTTGGACTCTTATCCTTGGGCCACTCACTCAAAGAGAGACAGGGAGAGGAGACAGCCATATTAACTTCCCTCATTGCAATGCAGTCATGTGGGTGGCAAAGACTGGCCATGATATTCGTCCATGACATAATTACTTAAGCAGCTCCCTTGCCTGAAACGTGGCCCCGGGGCACTGGATGGCTAGCAATTGGAGTTGCTAAGATGTTCACTAATTATTTTGGCGAATGAGATGAAAGTTGCATATTTGCATGTAATTTTGTTGGAAAGGCTTTTTGTTTCTTGCCCCCAACAAGAAATGACATGCGTCACCTTTAACCAATAGTGCTTCTTCAAAATTTTACAACTCTTTTTATCTTTTCTTGCCGTGGTCCAAGAAAGATGGAGCAATGGAAGGTCGCTCTGTCTAACCAAATATAAAGCAAACATGTTTCATGGGTTCTCATACTAACAAAATCTGATAATGCTTGATTGCTCATTTGTTGCTTTTTGACTTGATTACCTATAAAAGCATAACTGTAACTACCAATCCAGTTATTTAAGCAAAATCATGTTGGCTCAGTTTTTCCAAAAGCGTTCTAATTGCCTTTATACACATGGCAAAAGTTTGTTGATTGTAAAAAGCTTCATGTGGCAGGTACACTTGTAGTTATATTGTTTATAACTTATAAGCTTAGTTTAATGTAGTCAAAGAGCAGTTTTAAACAGTTTAAAACTAAAGTTAAACGTAAAAATCATTTCAATTTATAACTTTAAGTTGTATATTTTACATTATGGTTATTCATATTATATTGTCATGGCCTAAACATTGGACCTCTAGAATTGTGACTTTACCATTTTAATTTCCTAGTTGGATAAATTAAAACTATGAAGTATAGCATCAACAAAATCAAAGACACAACTCGTTAGAAGTTGCTTGGCAAATCACACCATTATTGTGACGGCAAGTAAACGTGCATGCCACATTAGCAATGTCCCCTATGTAACTCATTGTTTGCATTTCATTTCATATAAGTACACTTTTTAGTCAGATAGGCACATTATCGCATATAACTCAAACTATTTATTCCTCATATATAATTGGTCTGTCTGAGATTGCATTAGATAGGGGTTGCATGTATGATTATTTTGCTGAACAGTTTCCCCCTCCCCTCCTTACCGCCTTTATTTTACTAAGCCTACGTATAATAATTTCAGTGTAATTTATTATTATAATTTGTCAAATGCTCTATACATTAATAAAAATAAAACTTTTCAGTTACAACTTTTTATCGAAAAAAGTCTATAGTTAAAGTTATATATACTTCCAACAGCAATTCTAAACGGGCTTAATATGCCATAAACCCTAACATAAACCCCTTTTTAATTTATATTTAGGGTCTAAAGTGATTTTCAGAAATATTCTGTAATTTTTTTTTTGGTTAAATCTACAATAATGACCCTTGAAAACAACAGCTTCATGGTGGATTTTGTCTAGATTTCTGTGAGGTTTGTCTAATTACTTGTCAATTTTTTTTTTTAAATTAACATTGTAACGTAGTTTAAAAAAAAAAATGAAATTAATAAATTATAAAGGAATGAAATTCAATAAGAAATATGATAATTATTCTACTGGTTTTGCGCTTACTTTTCTTTTATTGTATTATTAATTTAGTTGGTTTTTCTGTTATTGTTTATGGTGAGTTTACTGTTTCATTTCAGACCGAACTTTATAGAAAAATTGTGAACATCAAGTCTTCTAGACTTTAACTGTACTATTGGCCAGAAAAATAAAAAAAGAAATAAAAAACTGTTGCCAAGCCAAGTTGCCATTACAGTCGCAGAAATCTTCTCTGAAATTTTAGATACGTTACGTACCCGCTATCTCACACTTAATTCTAGCCTTCTCGGACAAGATTTAGAAGATAAGGGAGCTCACGTTTTGTCCCCTAAATATAGGGTTTCCGCAAAATCATAGACTTTTTAATTTTCATCGTTTTGTCATCCAAAAATGTCACTCATGTTTCCTTCTCATGGAACTCCCACCCATTTCGCCCTTTTCATGTTTTCTTCCAAATTTTGGATTGCTTTTGTCCGCTTGTGAGATTTCCACTTATGTAGGACAATATAGAATTGAAATGTTAGCTTCTAAAATATATTATATTAGTAAATATTAGCAGCAATTTGTTAGTGGCAAATTGTGAGATTTCCACTTTGCTTAATGAATTGATTTTTTTTTTTTTTTCAGAGGATATAGTCAATATTATTCCAAATATTATCCAATATTTCAACTCAAAACATAATGATAGAAACAATAATAATAATATACAAAGATAGTACCAATAATAATAACTATGATATTGCCTGCGAGGGTGTAGCTCAATTGATTCGGAATATACATTTGATTCCAGGATCTTAAGTTTGACATTCTTCAATATCGCTATTTGCGGAATTTTCTAAAGGGGAGTAAAGATTAGTTTGATCGTACCAACATTGACTTGCTTTATCAAAAGTATAACAACTATGATATATGTGACAGATCCCAAATGTATCATGCAGTATATTTGGAGAAAGATAAGGATCTTCAAAGTTGTTTGGCCTGGAGTGCTTAGCATATTCTACAAGCAAAGGGATGCTCATGCTTTTGCGGTGGAAAAGAAGACAAAACCCTGCGATTGTGGTTGAATTTCAGGTTCCATATCTCACTCTGTGTTGTGTGTGGGAAACTAAAGCCTGCCCTAATTCACTAATTCACACATCTAAAGGGTTATTACACGTGGCAATCACTATTTTGTGTCTGGCGGGTGCATTATGACACACCGTTGCTCTATCCTATTTCATTGCTCTCCTTAATTTGGTCGTCACCCAACCTCATTATTGCATCATGTTTTTTCTTATCATTTGCATGGACAGGGAATGCTACTTTGGTGGATATACTTAATTTATTTAACAAAAATAAGCACATTCTTAACACTAACAATGTTTTAGAGAACCACAATTCCTCGATCATGCTTACCGAGAGAGTAACAGTTATATATATGTAGAGCTCTATGTGTTTTTGATGTGCTTGTATTCATTAGGTGATTTTGTTTACTATGTGAAAGTACATTTATACATTGAAAAATATAAGACTTAAAAAAGTTGTGCATTTTCATTTGATTTTAAGACGAAATAAGCGCTCCTCCAAAGGAATGTGAAAGGTATTATGTTGGAAAGTTATACCAAGTTTTTGTTACTATAACAATTTCTCTTGTGGAATTTGTCCTTTGGTGGACAATTTTGGCATGTATTTTGTTATCATCCTCCCTTATTTACCAAGAAAAAGGAAAGCAAACTTATTCCAAGTTGATATTTTGGCAAATATACGGCATGCAGGAGAGAAAAATACTTTATGATTATTGCCCCAATCTTTTGTTGCCGTATTTTTATTTACTGTGGATGCAATACCAAAAGCCAAAAGGTATTGCATGGGCCGCAATACTTCTCACTTACACATAAATTTTTTTTGTACTTTTTTGTCCTTTTATCATTCTACTCTCTTACTTTTTATTTTATTTTATTTTTTTTATACAAAGTAAGCTTTTATTCCTAGCCCAGCTCATGCAATAGCTAGATCTCAATCTTGTATTTGTTGGAGCAATACCCGAAATCCTTTGTTACGTGTATCCTAATATATTTTATGTAGTACTAGTTCGTTTTAAAATATTATCCCACTTCATTAAAAAAAATATCAATTTCTCGTATATTAATCTATAATGTATTAAAAATAAGTATAATTTTTTATTTCTTATAGTTAATAGTTTTAAGGGAATTTTCTTTCTATCAAAAAAATAAGGGAATTTTCTAAACCACGACTAATTATGATTTATTTTATTTATTATATAAAAATACAATTTTTTGTTTTATATCTAAGATAAAAAAATAATAATAATAATCTGTTCTTAATCTAATTTGACCCTCGTAGAGATATGGATCAATTGAGAGAGACTATCACGTGAATATATAAAATATAACTATATCTTAAAAAAATACGTGATACGTTGAAAAAATGTACATTCTATTTAAAGATAAAAACAAGATGATACTAAGGAATGCGTAATTTTACACTTCTTATATGCATGATGGCATTCTATCTAGCAATGGTGGAAAGGATAATGGATTTCTGAAATCACCCTGCCCAATAAATGAAAAATCACAAAAGCCTAATTTCGAGGGGTTTGACCATTTGCCAAAAAGAGAGGTATTCTGCTTTTTATCTCATCTTGTACTTAGCACAAACATATCTGTTTCGCTTTAGAAGAATCAAGAATCAAGCTTTTTCCACTGGTTTTATTGTTTCAACTTTCAAGGTCAAGAAAAAGCTTCGTGTTTGAACTTTGAATGAAAAAAAAAAAGTAAAATTGTACAGAGACAATAATAGAGACTAACTTTTCTAACATTGCGGTTATTAAGGGTTAACGGAATTTGATCTGCAAGTAGTCCAACCATAGAAAGAGAAACTCAATTTGTAATCATAAGCTTCTATTTTATTTGCTTTCCTCGAAAATGTGAAGAATAACTAATAATGCTTGCCGACAATAAAAAGATTCATTAGTGTTTTTTTTTTTTTAAATGCATTTAGCTCGCGCCCTTTGATATTGAAAATAAAACTTTTGAAGAAGTTTTATTGTATAAAAGACTATGGATAGAATTTTTTTTTTGTTTTGTTTTGTTTTTTCCTATAATAAAGCTAAAATGTACTTTACCAAGTATGTATACAAAAAGGTCTAAATCTATGCATTTAAGAGTTAGATTATTTTTTTTTTCTCAAAAAAAAGAGTTAGACTATTTTATATGCATACTTGGTGTTAATAAAAATAAAAATAAAAATAAAAAGTTTGATGTTGTTTTTAATCGCCCCTCAACTATGAAGTCATACCATTTAAATCCTTGGGTATTATAATAATATTAATGTGGCCCTTCTACTAGGGTTTGTCATATCATTATTATTAACCGTCATAAAAATAACGTAGTTTCTTAAGAAAATTGAAAATAAATTAAAAAATAATATAAAATAAATACTATAAAAATAAAAAATATTCAAAAAGAAAATAAATACAAGAAAAGATGACACACAAAAATCATATAACAAACTGGTCTTAACAAACCGAATCACATTACACAAATCCACACACATACACACACAAAATAAACCCTACAACCAACTAAGACTAAAGAGTTGCAAGGACTCGTTGGCATCCTCAATGTGCTTGAAGAAGAGGAAGGAATGGCTACAAGGATAGTAGGAGGTGACATCTTGAGTGCACTACAATGAGTGAAGAGGCCCATGACAACATCTCCACTGTCAATTCAAGCTCCAATGAGTGGGTAACAATTGTCTTGTCTAGCTTGCTGGCAAAGGCGACATTAGCACACAGAGAGAGAGAGAGAGGATATTTGATTTAGGGATTCTCTAAATGAATTCAACACATGGTTGTATCGACCAATGTAGTAAAAAAATTTGATTTAGGGATTCTCTAAATGAATTCAACACATAGCTATATCAACCAATGTAACCAAAAAAATATTGTCTTTTTCATTGACAATTAAATTCAACCATATAGCTACATTAATCAATGAACCACATTATTTAATTTAGTTTGGGGGACCTAAGGTACAACACCTAAGAAATTGTACATAAGTTTTATTCTTTTCTGAATCAATTTATTTTCTTTAATTTTTATTATTTTTCAGCATTTATTGTTTATTTTGTCCTAAATTTTCTTTTGTTAAAATAATTATAACGCAAGATTCTATCTAAGCTTGACTTTCAACATAATTCAACATTTGTTTTTCTAAGCTTAAAAATAAAAATAAGCTCGAGCTATTTTTTCAAGCCTTTTTTTCCCTAGATACAACTCTATTTTTACACAATGAACTCTTTAACTAAAATAAACCAATAAAAATAAGTTATACCAAATACACACTTAGAAACTTAATTACTTTCTTTTGCCTAATTTAGAAACCTAACTTCGATTTAAAAATGAAGCTGGTAAATGCATTATGTGATACATTCCTCATTTGCCAACTTGCCAAAAGAAAAAAATACAAAGCTTAAATCTTAAGTAGGATCCATTACACGCTCTAGTTTAAATCTCAAATTAAGAGCATTCACATCCAGTCTTGTATTCTTTGACTATACTGTCATTACAGAAAGACCAATTTTAAACTTTAAACCATTTGCATTTTGATATGCAAACTCATATTTTAACGAAATTGGTTGATACAATAACTAAAAATCACAGAAAAAGGGTCTCACACCCGATTCTTTATCATTGTTTAAAATTTTGGGAAAAGCTACAATATTTTGTAGTTTCTTGTAAATAATTTGCACATTTTCAGCTATTCCACTTTACAATATACTTTACATCTCATTCTTTATTTTGTAATGCATGCTATTAAAATATTATGATTTTTATTTTCCCCCACACTCCTGAAAGCCTAATTCCCTCTCGTCTCTTCCACATCACACCACAACCAGAAAACACACTGCAAAACTCACATAAGAGTAGACCAAATAAGTACAATTCTCACATCAGAGCAACTAGCACTCACAACAATGCTTCGGTGGGCAGCATAGAAGACACTCCATGCCAGTGACCCACGCTCGAAGCCGGTGCCTCACGCCTACAATGAAGATTTTGGTGTTTAAGGAAGAGTACGTGTATGTCCCGCTTCAATGATGGGTCATAGTAATCGATAAAATTGACGAGGTCGAGGACACCATAATCGCATTTCTTAATGGCGAGGGAGTAGTGGGAGCTAATGAAACCAGTGGTGCTAGTGACAAGGATGGCCATGTCATTAGGGGGGAATCAAAGAGTGGCGAACTTGCTTTTCCTAAGCGGCAGAGAGTTTATGTGGGGAGAGAAAAGTGAATAAAAAATGTGAAAAAAAATTTACAAGAAGTTACAGCGTTCAAAGTATTGTAGTTTTTTTGCAAATTTTGGAACAAAGACAAAGAATCGGGTGTGACAGCATTTTTTGTAATTTTTAGCTACATTATTAGCCAATTTGACTAAAAGATGAGTTTATGTATTGGGATGTGAATGGTGTAACCGAAAGAGAAAAAAATAATAATAATAATAACTCACCTATACAACGCTTAACAAATTGCACGCGCGTGAAAGGGATGCCAATTAATTTTGGAATTCGGAAAGATTAGAAGAAACTAAAAAGTGGGCAATGGAACATGAAGATATGGTTTCCTTAAAGACCAATTGTCTCCTATTTTGGAACACATTGATGACCCAGGGGACTTTTCATCATCAGCTTGTTGCCCTTCCCATTTATGTCCTCCCCAACCAACATCATCGATCACGATCGATTTAAAGCTCTTTTTTTTTTACAAAAACAAATCTAGATAAACCCCACCTTAGGGATGTTTGTTCGATGGAAATTTTGCACTTTGAGACTACGTCTTGCTCCAATCTCAATTAAGGTGGTCTGAAGGATGTTATCTGATTTCGTGTTTAAGGGTTGTGATTTCGGGAATGCCTCGAACTATTAGTGAATTTTACAATATTATAAGATTTGGAACGTGAAATTTAGCTATAAAAGGCTAACTTTGTAGAAGTGATATACTGAAGCCATGTAGATAGATAATTAGATGGTAGATGGATAATCTAATGATCTAATTCTAGTGGAACTTTGTCCCATGATATATAATTGGAACCCGATCATTTTTTTTTTTTTTTTTTTAAAAAATCAAATTATATCTATGAAACAAGAAAGTAGGAAAATGACAAAAAAAAAAAAAGTCTAGAAATCCAGCAATAGTGTGTCGAAACAAATACCCTAAAGTCTTAAGTGCCTAAAGACACTTTGTCACTTTGACCAAGGTCTGGTGATTTTTTTTTTTTTTTTTTAACTTTTAAGATTTTTCTAGGCCTTTTTTTAGACTAAGTCATAATAATCATCAGAATATAATGAGTGGTCTCTAGGCAATTTTAGACCACCTTCTCTTCTATAAAAAGGAGAGGGGATAAGAGAAAAGGACCTTAAATAAATAAATAATTCCGTTAACTTTAGACTTGCCCATTGCATTTTCAGTCAATATCCACAAAATTTCCCAATACCCGAAATCCATTTCAAACATCATTTTCATCCTTCAATCATCAAACACCTACAATTCAAATATCTCCATATACATCAGATACAAAAACCCTAGCTTTTTCTAAGCTCATTACCTTCGTTCTCTATAACAAAGAAAAAAGTAAAAAAAAACACATACACATGCATACACATACAACACAAGACGATATATACATTATCTTTCATTACTCATTAATCGGATCATGGGTTCATGATCAAGAAAGAACGGGTGAGCCAATCAAGAGAATCGTTTTTCTAGCTAGTATACGTGATCACAATTCACAACTACCACCAATCGTATGAGAGAATATGACACGTATATGTAGTAGGTATATAACATTCTGACCCGTAACTTTTGTTTTTTAAATTCTATTGTTTAATTCTTATATTGTTTTGTTTGATTTGCATTTAAATGTAGAAAACATGTAGTCAATAATTAGGTTTTTGGTTTATTTGTAAGGGTTTTTTTTTTTTTTTTTTTTTTTGGGTTCTAGAAAAAAATCATGTTTAGTGTTTCTTTTCACTTATACATTTTTGTTCGTCATCTTTAATAACTTTACGAACTTTTATTCATGAGCCTATTATAAACATGTGCACGGAGATTAGGGTTTTAATATTTAGATCCGTGTACTATATTAGGGTTTCTCATTTTATTCTCTTTTTGAATAGACTCCAAACATGCTCATGCATCATATTATGGTAGAATTTATGATTTTACGTGTTCATTAACATCATCATGCATGTTTCAAGATTAGTTGAATTTCACGTATAATATATAATAGGTTTTCACATAAAATGACAAGATTTTTACATGAAATGATACGTTTCCATATATGTAGATAAATTTAATTTTCATGCATCATCTTAGTGGTAGTCCATAAAATTGCTCATATGAAATAATGGGATCATCACATGAAATAGTAAAGTTTTCCCGTTAAATCAAGCGCTTCTCATGTGAAATGTCAATTGTTCACATGAGGAACAAATAATTTTAATGGTAAACATGTCTTTCATGCATGCATTGTGATATGCTCATATGCATCTCTCCTATTATAACATATCAATGCATTCTCATACATGGGCGGGGCTAAGTGTAACTCAGTGGGTCAATAGATCTCACTAGAATAATAAAAAATAGATTTAAATATATAGGTGTAAAAAAAAAAAATTTAAATTATATAGGTCAATTGACCCACTGATGCCATTGAAATTTTTTTTTTTTTTTTTACCTATTGTATTTGAGTGGTGTCAATATTACTAAAATTATGTGTTTAAATTTAATTAAAAAACCTAATATAGTATACCTAAGTAACTTTACCTAACACGCATTCACATTGATTACACCAGCCCAAAAGTAAAGCAACTCTTTTCTCTCTCTCTTTTTTCTTCTCCTTTTTCGCTCACCATCTTTTTCCCGCTCTCCTCTTCTTCTCTTTTTTCTTTCTTTATATACAATATTCAAAAAAAGAAAGAAAAAAAAAAAAAAAAACTTGTAGTTTATAACAAAAGTAAAAAAATACCTCATTTAAAGTTGTTGCTTTAGGCCCCAAATTGTAACATACAAAAAGTAATAAATGCATCTGATCAATTGTTATTTTTAATTTATATCAAGTTAAGGCAATAAAGCCACTAATGCCATGAATAAATTTCTTAAAAGAAAATTGATTGTGTCGCAAGATTCATCTATGAAACTTGTGTCAGCGTCAATAATTATTTTTTCAAGCAAAATCGTATTGATTGTAAAAATCTTCCCATGGATCTAGGATTACGAAGAAAAAAAAAATCAGAATATCATTGTATCATCCGAATGATTAAGATGAAAAAAGGTCATTGTTAACCTCTTAACCACAAATTCCTGTAAAAGACCATTAATGGGGATGTTCATCGATTTAATTCTACATGGTTGAATGACCCCACTAGATGAATTTTCTGACTCCGCTCTCATATATGCATATATTATATATAATATGATCATGGACTTTTGCATTGTAATATACTCATGCATGCATGCATGCATCCTTCTCATTGTAATATGTCCATGCATTACAATATGACCAGTCATTGTCATGTCTTTGTGCATTTGGTATTTTTGTATATCATTTTGTTTTAGTCACATGTCTAATCTAGTGTTTATGCATTTTTTGGGTTTATTTTTTCAGAATTATCTCAGTTTCTTTTAATTCTAGGTTCATTCTATAATTGATTTGTGCCACCCAATGAGCATTTGGTCCAGTAGTGCATTTCTATTCTTCACTCGGTTGGACATGGGTTCGAATGTTCGATCCCTCTCTCCTTTCATATATACTGTGTGTATAAAGTAGGATTTTTGCCTTAAATATAAAAATAAAATAAAATAAGCTGCTAACTGTTGATTCATTTGTGGATATTAACTTCCTTTTCTTATTTTTGTGAATATGTTGTGGACGTTTTGTGGTTCATGTAAATCGTTTTTATTAGCCATTAAATATTAGGAGAACGGTTCTAGGACTGGAAGAGATCTAGGTCATTTCGATCTTCTATACTTTTTTGGAGTTTCTTTTGTTGTAATTTTCTATTTTTAGAATGTGTTTCGGACTAATTCCATGTATCTTTTAAAATAAATAATTAATGAAACTTTTTTTTAAACTTCTGGTAATTGAGTCTTAATCATAGTAGTATTTTAAAAAATTTTAAAACTTCGATGACAGGGTTTCACTTATAGTAAAATTTGTTAACAAATTTAATGTAACTATAGTGCACTATATGGTGAAATCATGTCATACGATGCGTAATTGTTACGTTGAACCACATAGTGCAGGCATGAATATAAGATCCAAATTTTATTATTAAAATAAAAAAATTATGATTAATAATTAAATTATTTTGAAATAAATAAAGGATTTTTTTTATATAAACTTTTAGTAATAAAAGTTTTATCAGAGTAGTATGTAAACTTCTCAAGATTCAACCTTTGAGTTTTATTTAGGATAAATTCTATTAATAATTTTCATGAAATTATAATGCGCCTCATAGCAAAAACACGTAGTACAATTTAATACTTATTGAGTGACGTGACACAAGTTTGATATATGTTGTAAGATTTTAAAAGAATAGAATGAATAATTATAAAAGAATGGACACTTTTCGGATGAATACCTACGAGTGAATGAAATATATGGAATGAGTATTTCCTTGTAGTCATTTTATTTGTTCCAATTTGACTTTCAAATGTGGGAATCAATGGTATATGTTTTTTTTTTTTAAATCCCTTTTATATGTTCCTTTTTATTTATTTTGTTAAATATATCAAGTCCATTTCTAATCAAGGTCCAAGTCTAGTAACCTTAAATTAATGTATGGTTAGTTTATAGTTAAACTCCTGTAAATATCTTTCTATGGACTCATTGTAATAAATGAAGACATACCGTTAATATATAGTCATTAAGGGCTTTCCTCTATGGACGTAGGCCATCAGGTTGAACCATGTAACCTTTGTGCTTTCGCTTTCTCTTTCCCTACTTCTATTTATCCTTTTATATTTAATATTGTATCAGAGCACCAATAATCTCAACACATTTCCCCCTCCCAAAGGGATAGTTAGTATGTAGATAAATCAAAACCTCTTTTATTTATATTTTTTTTCGGTTAATAGTAACATAATCTGAACAACGATTATAGTAACTTTTAATTCGTTAAATAAAAATTTAATAATATTTGAACTGACGATTAACAAAAAAGTTTTTTTTTTTTTTTTTTTTGGAAAATGATTTACCTCATTTTCAATCTTTTTTTTTCTTTTTTTTTTTTCTTTTTGGTGAAAAGGGAATTATCATAAAACAGAGATAAATATTACAAGCACGAGGAAAAACACCCCCCAAATGTCTGTCATAAGTTGGCTTACAATAATAAAAGGAGGAGAAAATAATTCAACATAAGAACTTGAAGCCCTGCTCCCTTCTTTTGCCAAAAGATCCGTCCTACAACTTTTTATCTCATTCATTAAAAAAGTATGGGTTCGCCTAACGAGTTTCCTAAATGCACATGTTAAGGTATATTTAATATTCAATTATGAGCATTGATACACATTTTTCAAAAAAAAAAAACTACACTTGTTAATAATTTATTAGTTTACACGCACAAATCCATCATGATTGTCTTTATTTTCCTTGATATGTACACACAATTTGACTTTTAATTTTTAAAAAATATATAAAAATATCATTTAATGGAGTATTAACACACCTTAACCTGTCCTTAGGGGGATTGAGATTTTGTATTGTACCATGCAATTAGTTTCAATAGTTGAAATTAAAAGTTGAATAATGGTCATTGATCAATAAAAAAAAAAAAAAAAAAATTAAACTTACATTTTCAGTTTTTGACTTTTTACTTTTTTGCTTTACACTTTTTGAATTTTTGTACTACCAATTATGTGGTGCAATAGCCTTCAATCCGTCCTTAGATTAGCTGTTGGTAAAGCCTAAAAAGTATTGCCTTTTGAAAAGTATTGTAAGAGATCTCAATCCGTACATGCATTATTGTTTTATGACTGTTGTTTTATGACTATGTAGTCAATCATGGACTCATGGTCATAGAATGAATGTAATACCAAAAAGATATTGTATGGGTGCAATATCATTTTTTTAAACTTTTTATAGTTTTTTATTATTTTATCTTTCTGACATTTTTTTGTTTTTTTTATTCAAAGGGTGAACTTTTAATCTCTGTCGTTTAAAGGAAGGGTAAAATATAAATACAGTTCCTTAGGTCAAGTACATCAAGTTTTCTAATTGAATTCAAACACATGGTTGTATTAGCCAATGAAACACAAACAATGTTATCTTTTTCAAAAATATTTAAATTCAATATATTTGAATTCAACTAAAAACCTAATGTACTTAACCTAAGAAAATATACCTAAATTTTACTCTTAAAAGAATACCTTAGATATTACTTTAGATCATGGCTTGATAGCATTAAATATCGAATAAGTGTGTCTCATACTCTCAATGAAATGTTGTGGGTTTTATGTTGTTTGATTACAAGATAGATCATTCTCAAAAAAAAAAAAAAAAAAAAAAAAAATTACAAGATAGAACTGAAAGGCTGAAAGGATGTTGTAGGGATTATTGGTCTCTAAATGCAGAGTCAAATCATCATCATTCTTCCCGTTTCCCAATACGACAGTCCTGGCAGTCCTGGTCCCTGACTCCCTTGCCACCGGCATTTTGCCGCTATGCAATCCTTCTATTGCTATAATCATCTTTCTTGCACGATGATATTGCTTATAGTCTCTACCAAGAAACCCCCTAATATAAGAATGCTATAGCTATGCTTTAATTGAAAGTTTAGCTTAAAATAGCAGTTTATTATTTTCAGTTACTTTATGTATAATTTTTTAATTTTTCACTTTTTAGACATACTTATAGTTTTATATTTAAAATAAAACAAATCAATAAAAATAAACTCATTCAAGGGAAGAAAGGGCAATTCGAGAAATTACGAAAGAAAGTATATACATTATTTTCTGTAATAGATTTTACCAACTAAAGGTAAAAGAAATCATGTTAAATTTGGTGTGGAAGATGGTTTGAATTAGTTTGGTAATCGTCTTTAACTTTGCATCGTTGGTCAAGGGACATAATTCAGATACCTTTGGATTCCAAATTTCCAAGCTTAATGAATAATGAGTCCTCGCAACGTGCTACTCAATAGTCTTATCCAATGCCAATGGTAATGGCTTCCTACTCCCACACGGCACACGCTCTCTCTTCAACCTAGCAAGTGGCCATAGACTAGTGCAAATGGGCTATAAATGCTGCCCGTGTGGGACCTAGGGTGCTACATTATTCCAAAATTAATAGACATTACAGAAAATTATATAATATTTCGAAAACACATTAAATGCGTATTTTCTCCTTTCACAGAAGTAGTGGGTCTCACCATAAATTTAATTAGCGAAATTCACGATTTCTGTGACTGAAGGGAATACGCATTTAATGTATTCTCAGAATATAGTATAATTACCCTAGGCACTACTCATATTGGATTAGGATATTTCGGCAAAATTAACTTAAGGAGTTGTTTTTTCTGTTTTACCTAACGATTCATAAATTCCTATTATTCTCTGGTCACACCAAAGAAAAATAGTGCGTATCATTGAAAAGAATTTGATCAATTACGCATGCAAAAGCAACGACATGAATATGTGCAGCTCTAAAAAATGAATGATCAAATGTTATGCTTATATTAAATATTAATAGAACTTTTCACTTTCCACGCATTGCTTCTGCTTATTAATATCTTTTTTATATTCTTCTTCTTTCCTCTTCTTTTCTCTTTTCTTCGGTTTTTATGACTTTTATCCGTTTCATTTGCTTTGCATGCATGTAGACTGTGCAGTGTTTTGTCTTTTTCTTCTCTTTTTTCTTCCCAAAGAGATTTTCCATATATATCATTTTGTTTTTAATACATAGATTTACCATGCTTCTAGTATAATTAGTCAAAGTGGGCCCATATCTGCTTTCTACTTTCTAGTCACATAAGGGTCTGGAATGAGCAAATAAAAGAATATCCGGTGTAACTTACTTCTTAATTTATTAAGATGAAAAATTGTAATTGATGTAATATTATTTTCAATTGAGTCCAGTATTATTTTTATCATATACCAATTATAAAATGTTATTTCAAATTTTTAATAGTTATGAAAAATTTATGTTCTTAGACTTGATGAAAAAAAAAAAAAAAAAAAAGGAGGGACAAAGAGAGAGAGATAGAGAGAAGAGTTCCTAATGAAGAGAAATATGAAGTTTCTGACTAGGTTTTGGGGCCCTTAATAGTTTCCTCTTTTGTTGATCTTGTCCCACTTTTAGATGCTATCATATGTTCCACCATCATAAGTTGTTTACCACCCTTTTCATCTCACCAATCTTCTCTAGGAAACGTAAGCTCATAGATACCCTTTTTTTTTTTTTAATCTCTTTGATTTCATTGGGTTCAGCTTAATACTCATTCTCAAAGCATGCATGAAAAAATGAATGATGTCTGTCGTGGACTTCATGTCGTAATTAATTCGCGGTTAGATGGAAAAGCTCCAACAAAGTGTTATAAAATATGATTATTATTATTGATAATAATAATAATAATAATAATATTTTAATGAGATGAAATATGATTACTTGAAATGAAAAAGGAAGCACGGCCATATGATTTGTTCCTCTACAAAATAAGCTATTCAAGTTTGGTATTTCTCATCCATGATACTTTCATCTTGTTTATCCAAATTGGAAGATCACTTTGGCCTTTGGCGCTTGGCCATTTAAAAAAAAAAAAAGTATATAAAACAAAAAAAGCACGTAAAACAATTCAGGATAGGTTTCCCTCTTTTCTAGTTCAATAGACATTGGATTCCACCTCTTCCATTAACTTTTCTTCCACCCATCAATTTGAGAGAAAGTTTATAGATTAAGAAAAGAAACTCAATAAGGACAAAAGAGATATAATATAATTTATTTGAAATCAAAACTATTGGCTCTCAATCACTCAGTTATTATAAATATAGTAAAACTTTAGACTATATAAAGTTTATTTTAATATCACCTGTCTTAAGTTTCAAGTCAAAGATTATGAACTTCAAAAGCTAATTTTAATCATTAAGCTCACCATTATTTTCTATTTTGGTCTAATAGCTAGGAAAGCCTAAAACGTAACAACCATAAACACCTAGCAAAAGAAAAGAAATTTCAATAGGGGAATTAAGAACATCAGTACACTCATATCACAATGTAACTTTAGAAGCCTGATTGCCTCACCTTCATGGCTGAGTATGTGAAGCAAGTAAAAATGCTGACTGCTTAAAGTCAACATAGGATTCGACTTTACATCATTTGTTAAAAACTCAAATCTACATGCAATATGCATATGAGTAATCGTGGTAATCCTAATTGCCGTCTTAACTCTTAAGACAACCGTTTGAAATTGTTGGCTGTGAAGTTTCAAAATATAATCACAATAATTTAACAAACTCACAAACAAATTATGAATTTTCACTTATTATTTTAATCATTCTGAAATGAAAAATAATTTATAATGTATAAGTACTTTATAATACTGAGATTGATAAGAAATAAATATA
This sequence comes from Fagus sylvatica, assembly GCA_907173295.1. Lineage (NCBI taxonomy): Eukaryota > Viridiplantae > Streptophyta > Magnoliopsida > Fagales > Fagaceae > Fagus > Fagus sylvatica. The sequence goes on along the minus strand of OU015770.1, from coordinate 18,861,720 downwards.
TGGTGTATATGTATTGGCCAAGGCAGCATCTCGCATCTCCGACAGGAGAATATTTTACATACATCTCAATCAATATTGCGGGGTCACTAGTACGTTGTCTCACGATACAGTAGTCCAACCAAATACATTGTAAGCTCCATGAGTCTACACTACGCCTTAAAGCAAAAGGAAAGGCTTGGGTCCAGTGCACAGGAGCACTGGACCGTTGAGATGTTGTCATGTGTCTAGTTTTATACAGTTTTTATACACGTGTCAACATCTCAACAGATCCAGTGCTCCTATGCACTGGACCCAAGCCGCTCCCTAAAGCAAAAGCTCCACCAAAGAAACACTTTTTTTTTTTTCCACAAAATAATTTTATATAAAATATCCACTCTATACATGTATTTCTCATTTCTCATTTTTACGTTTTTGTGTGTACATTTATGAGGCTTTCAAGATTCCTATCTCAATTTACCAACAAAAAAAAAAAGCAAGATTCCTATCTCAAGAGTGATAAGACCCTTTTATATAGAAATAGAATACATGTAATTTATTATAAGAATTTAATCACAATATAATAGAGAGAAAAAAAATTACAAAGATTATGGGGTTAATGAGATATAAATATTTTGTAAAAATAATTTGAGTTCAGAAATGATTAGATCTACATGTGCTAGTACTACTGACCAAAATGAAGAATAGATGCACTACTGTCTTGGGCCGGGAATCTAATGGATCAAAAATGAATAGGCCTTTTGCTTCATGCCTTCAATTATTTTTGGGTCTGATACTTCTTGCAATTGCAGGAAAATTATACAAAAGCTTCTGGCCACTCCTTGCAAATCTAAATTTATTTCTTTATGGGCAAGTATATAACCCTACTTCCAGACAAAGTGTCTCACAAGGGCCTCATGTTTCTGGCTTTCATGTCTACCATCGAAGTCAACGAAAGTTTGGAGTATATTTTTGAACAACATTGTCACATGTAAAATTCTTTATTGATCTAGACCGCTGAGGCATTGGGTTCATCTGCACGTAGAGAAGCTATTATGATTAGGGCAAGGTAGGGTTTCCATGACGGGTCCCCTGCACCCTTTTACTTGTAGCAAAACATTGTCACATGTAAAGATCCAAATTACTTGTGAATTGTGATCATTCTGCGGCTGTGCTTGCCACATGACCCTTGTCTGTTTTCAACACCAAATGTGCAAGTAGAGCAAGATAATTCTAGACAAATAAACTAGAGAGATGTTAGAGTTATGGTTAAATATTCACTATTCCCTATCAACTTAAGTTTTTGGGACAATCGGTAATTTAAGAAGAGAAGAAAAAATATCCAACTGGAAGTAAAGGGCCATGTTTCTATGTTTTGTGAGGAAAAGAATATTAAAGAATAAGTGTTGTTACACTTGCATCCATTTCTACAAAATAAAATGAGAAACAATAATCTAGAATACCACTATAAGTTAAATATTTTTAACAATCTAACAATGCCGAAGCAACATAAACTACATGAGAATAATCAATGTAAAGACTTATTTAACTACTAAGGCATTGCCATGATAACTTTAGTGCCCTAATCTGCAGAATAGTAAGCCAATATAAAAGAAAACTAAATACAAATATATACTGATTTTGGCACTTCACAAAGTACAAGGATTTTACTTCATCTATCTTCAACAGCAAAATCAGGTTCAACCGGCTTCTGCAATGAGCTTAGGATGTCAAATTCAGTTCCAAACCTCTTGCTTCCACCTCTCCTAGTGCTTGCAGCCATTTTTGTTGCATATGTGGTAAAGACTGTCCTGTATGGAGGCAAGGATGGGCTCTTTTCTAGTGCAGGCACAGAGGCCACCAGACTCTCCATCTTCTTGAGCTCAGCTGCTTCTTTCCGTCTTTTATATCTAAACCATGCTGCTTGTATAAAGCAGGCAGCCCATGTCCTCCATTGGTGAGAGTGAAATCTAAGTGTCTGCCTGAGTTTCTTGCTGTGTAGTCTGCGGAATTGAGCTGCTACAAACTTCAAGTCATCAGCAATGAGAGCAAAAGCTTCAACTTCTGTGATGGCTTTTACTGTGCGTGTAGATGAGGGAAGTACAACATTTGGACGAGGGTCCAGGGCCCAGGTTAGCAGTTCCTCACCACAAAAGTCCCCCGGTCCAATGCAACATGAATTGAAGAAACCAGTGCGGCCACCATTGGTGGTGTAAGAATCTAAGTGGCCTCGGACAATGAAGAGCATCTCATTGACAGGATCACCCTCGCGAACTAGGCAAGTACCGGGGGTACCTAGGCAAGGTTTCAGCCTTTCACAGATGGCATCTAACATCCTGTCATCCATCTGATCAAAAAGTGGTACCTGTTTTACATTTGTAACAAGAAGCTCAGAATAAGAATAAGATCTAATTGTTAATTTGTTCATGATTAAAAGTTCAATGTGACTCATTTAATCCAAACAGACAAGAAAAAAAAGGGATCTCTCTGATTGTAATTGCTATAGTATGTCATTTAGGTATTATCTAAAGCAAAGAAGAAGTCGAAGTGGAATAAGGCACACATTATACTCTGACCAAAAAAATGTGAATATTTGCTTTCAATCCACATATTAGTAAATTATTTATAACCAATAAATTATGTTAATCACCATCAAGAATTGTGCTTAAGTAACTAGTTGAGAAGTTCACAAAATTGATTTATTAATGGAAAAGAGAGAAGAAACCAAAAAACTTACTTGCCGAACTAGATCTAAACACAGGTGGCGTTTGATGTCTCGTCTGAGATCCGTGGGAAGGCCTTTAAGAATAGCTTCCTCATCAACTCCCCGAGTTGCAACCCAGCTGTATTGATCATACCTTCGCACACTCTGCTTCAAGTCATTTGGTAGTTGCCTATGACACATCCATTGTTCTGTATCAGTCCTCCTAATTCTCCACTCTTCCAGTCTCACAGTGGTAGATTGGAGGTACATCTGTTGATAAAGGAAATGGTAAAAGAGGACATCAAAATTTTGAAAGAGAAAGTGCATGAATAATTTCAAAGGTAAATATGAACTCTCTCAGCTAAAAAAATGAGATCCTGTAGCTTAAGTTAGAAGCTTAACTAAAAAATTTAACACAGAAATGCTGAAAGTAGTGATCTTCCAATTACTAATTAACAATTCTCTTTCAACGTCTATTTCTTTGTCATTATAGAATGATTACACACCAAAGAATCTTGAAATTACTTGAATATAACATTATCTAAGAACTTTTATGAGACCTAACACTAGCAGCACAAAGCCATATATTCTAAAGATGATTTTCTAGGACCTGAAAAGTGTTCTCTGACAGTTAGACCTACCTGCATATTCCCAATAAGCAGTGCGAAAAGCACCAATCCAAGGATCGCAATGAGAATAGCAAAATTAATTTCTCCAACATTAGTGCTTGTGAAGAGATTCTGTCCCAAAGAGCTGCAATATAGATATATTATTGGTTAGACTATGAAATACTGGAGTGTGAATTTCATAGAGCAAAGAATGAGTCAAGAGTTAGAGGGAAGTCCAGAGATATAAACCATTCTATATTCAATTGCATAGCACATAAAGATGAGTTTATCTTGTTTCTAATAGCATCTAAGATGAATCTATTATTTAACAAATTTCAATTCACTCTAATAATTTCTAAAAGACAAGGTTTTTGCAATTTTATTATCATGATTGGTATTGATCCTCTCTCTTGTAATAGTTCCATTTGGAAGGATGGATAGTACCTTCAAATAATGAGTAACATAATGAAAAAGTTTGCAGTTTTCATCAAGTAATGTCTAGTCCAGCCAAAGAGATAGTTACCTCAGATTCCTCAGACCCCACCAAAGACAGTAGTAGTACTTGTCGAAGAACCTCGAGGCTGTAACTCCAAAAGTCATTGCATCATCATAAATGCCAAACTGAAAGAGGTCACTAGTTGAACCACATAGACTTGAGATATTACTTGATTTGAACCAAGCAACTCTTCTAGGGTCATCTGCTTTATGGCAATAAAAAAACCAATATTGGCATCCTTCTTGTTGAAGACTACAAACTTTCTTCCAACATTCTTCTTGTCGTTGAATGGATAAGAGGTACCAACAGGATCCTAAAACCTTTTCAAAAAACAGAAAGAAAAGTAATTCAATTTTACATAATTCTGAACTAATCACAGCAATCAATCAAGCTCATAAGAAATCCTACACTTGTAAAGATTAAGCAGAATAAGGTCTTAGCAGGATAAAATCTTTTAGAGAATGCAGATTGTCTAAAAATTATTTAGCATGTACAAAAACTTATTGACTGCATCACAAGTCTCTGTCCAGAAAGCAATTTATAATAGTAACTTACATGACTTGCCAACATATAGAGCATAAGATTGTATACTGCTCCAGCCCATGCTGTTTCCATCACAACCCCATTGGCCTTGACAATTTGATATGAGAGTGGAAAGATAAGATATAGTCTCAGGAGGTACTGGAAAATGATAAGGAAGCGAAGAACAATACTTGAAGGGGTCATTTCTGAATCTCTTAAATTTGGGATTGCAGCCCAAATCAACACCTGCCATAACATGAAAGTGTAAACATCTGAGGCTAAGACATTTAGAATTACAAGTTTACATTCATCCAAAAAACCGAAGTACAAGTTTACAACTGAGACTAATGAATCTACTTAGAATTCCCTGTATTTGTGGCATTGTAAGTCTACTTTAGCAAAGGGCAATAGATATAAATTCTCAAAACATAGACAGTCAAATTCAGGAGTGAACTAATAATGTCCTTTTTAGACAGTATAATGGGATATTATCCAAGAATACCTCCAAACAGGCTTTTATGCACTTTCAAAATGCAAAGGAACACAGAAGAATGAATTATTTTCAAGCATAGTGTGCACAAGAACCCAAGAGAAGCAGAATTCCAATCTAGGTATATTCACAATTCTTTGAAATGAGAAAACAAATACCAAGCATAAAATGTACAGAAAACTAGCTACATACCTGTGGAATGGGTAGGGCAGCAACAAGTTCTAGCCAAAAGTCTTTATGAAGGTACCTTGAAGAGATCTTTGAAGGGTCAATGACAAGCTCTCCTCTTCCAAATACTCGAGAGGAAGGAGCAACATAAGCCGTTCGAAATCTAATAAAAATCTGAACAATGTAAAATGCATCAATCATTGACCGAATGATGGTAAGGGCTACTTCGAGGGGTACACTAACATCAATGCATGCCTCTTCCTTAGCCACCGGTAAGTAAAAAAACAGGGGATCCACGAAAAGAGAAAGCAAACATGCCAACAAGAAGATTTTGTTCCATCTGTTTACAACAGGTCCCCGAGGATCCAATATTATCTTCTCCACCACATCATAATCCTCAGAGAAGACTCTGGAAAGTTCTCTTCTATAAAAGGACTTGCCTATTGCAACTTTCTCAGTACCCTTCAGGCATAGATCAGGTGCCTGTTTATCATTGATATTATAGGTTGGCATTGACAAATGACTATCATTTTGTGGTGTGCAGTTTGCAGTTTCAAGATCATCTTGAAATCTGAAAGTTCAAAGTACTAAGAATTTCAGTACAAAATTGAAAAGGGAATTGTGAATAGCAAATTCTCTACATATTTATGATCAATTCTCTAACTTGATTATCAGTACATACTATAACATTAAAATAAATAAATAAAGGTCGTAACCATTGCACAAAGCCCCCACTTTCGCGAGGTCTGGGGAGAAGTGATTGGTGGGAATTTTTCATTGGAGCATGATAACACCAATCAATAGATACCATGAACAACTATGAATTGTACTCAAATATTATCAGCCCTATGTGATTCTTGCTAGAGGAGTTGGCAAACAAACCTTACAGATCTTGATCTACCAAAAGCCATAGCATTTGACAAACAGAAGAGATGTGACTTCAATTGGTGGAGTTAATCTGCCATGAAAATATACCACAGCACCACGTTAATTAATCACCCCAAAAACACTCAACCACATGAATCAAGCAACTTTTCCGCACATGGTCTTGTAAAGAATCATGTGAAAAGGAAAAAGTATAACAAAAGTACTCTCATTTTTCGGGTAGAAAGTGAAGTAAACCTGTGAGTTTCAACTTTCATCACATGAGTTGTTAACAAGTTGCAAAAGAATAAATGTCTTGCTTTGTTTCTTAACATTGAAGAAACTATAACATGAAAAAGAAACTATAACTGTTTCATGTTCAGATGAATGGTAAAGTTACACCAGATGCAATCCAGAACCACAAAAGTTTTCCACAATGTAAAGATTACAATACTAATTCTTGCATTATCATACCAGCTTAAAAGACAAAAGGATCACTTAAAATAACAATAACAAAGCAGAAAGAAAGAAAGAAAATCTAGAATTCAGTTAAGTGAAAAAAATTAAGACAAAAATAGACATGAAAACTTACAATCATGGTATGCTGAAAATTCCCTCTCTATGCTCATCTATGTTCCTCTCAGCCAAAGATTTGACACCTGATATGGGAAATGGGTTTTCACTGTTTCAGTGGGAACGTTAGGGAGTGTGTGTGAAGCTCATGGAACTTATAATAAACTTTGTATAATAAAGAAACCCATAATAAAAAACAGGTCAAGGTATATATATGGGGCAGTTCACATACTATAACTACTATATTTAACTCTTGAGTTTATTTTATACTTTGTTTGGTAATCTGCTCTTTCTGTTTTCGTCCATTTTTTAGCATCACGAGGAATGACATTAACCTACAACTATAGAACATTCTACCCAAAAAAAAAAACTATACAATAATTTTTTACTAGTGTTATTTCTACACCAATAATTAATATTTCCGCATTATATTTCCCAAATTTTACGACATTTAAATTTTAACTTTTTCTTTAAATGAGAAGTAGAGCGGAAACAGATTTTAATTTATACCTATTCTAATACTATAACAAATTAGAACTTAATCCCAAAAACTTAAACTATTAAAAGAAAATGAATTTAATAAGGGAGTCAGAATATATTTTAATTTTGGATAATATGTGAAAGAAAGAGTTAAATTTATGTTCAGGCTCCAGCTAAACACGAGAAGGACACGGTTTTAATAGGACGGAGAGGACCCACATGGAGTTTGACAATATAGAGAATCTTGACCATTACCCTATTAAAAAAATTAACACTTGCTAGAGTTGGATCCTGACAGACAAGGGAATCGAATTTTTGAAAAATAAACAAGTAGGGTCATTGCTCCTGCTCGTTGACATAAAACCACAGTCCAAGCTATGTGGATAGCCTCCCCTTCAGTTTACTTTCTGTCACTTCGTTTTTCGAAGATAGCTAGGTTGATTGTATTTGATATAGATTGAAAAAAAATGTTAAATTTATTAGTTTATGAAAAACATTGATTACAAATCAGTTTGTAATCAATTTATATAATAATATAATTATACTTTTTAGAGTGAAATTTTAATTTTTTATAATTCAATAACTAAAGAAGAAAATCTGAAAACACTAAAGAAATATTAATTGAACTACAAGATTATTGAAAAATAAACTATTTAAGAATTTAAACCTAAAATGACTAACTTGAAAAATAATACAATTTATAAACTTTTTTATTTTTTGGATAACCTTAGATGTCCGGGCCAGCATTCCATAGATACGCGCACCTCGACTAATCCTAAGGGGACACGCAACACCCTACTAGCACGTGTACCACAATAGACGCAAGGCTTTGCCTTGGGTAGGTGGTCCTGAGGGGACTTAAACTATACAATTTATAAACTTAAACAAACATATCCTACATTTTTTGTGTAAGCCTTTTATTTTACCTGAATTACCTATTTATTTTAATTCAAAATCAATGATATAAATGAAAAATATCCACAAGTGAGATATACAAATAAAGTAAGTTGCAAAAATTACACATAACTTTATCATAAAACTATTGATTTCCTATTAAACAAAATGTAACAAAGATGAAAGATGTGTGCATATTGCATAATCCTTTATAGAAATTTTTATTGAATAGCTCTCGAGTAAAATGGTCAAACCACGATTAACCAAGATTTCAGAATCCTATTCCCTAAGGACATGGCAAAGACTAGAGTCAAGTGCCATTTATTAGATTATTACCTTCTGTCCTTCTCACGTGGACTTCATCTTGTGCTTTGCTTTAAACCTACGTCCTTTTTCTTTTTCTTTTTTAAATTAGTCACTAGAGATTAGCATTTTTTTTTTTTTTTTTGATAAGTTAGAGATTAGCATTCTAGAACACTATAGTGAGTGGAGAAATAATAGAAGAGGATTAGTTCTTATTATTCTAATAGAGAATAGCATTCTAGAACACTATAGTGAGTGGAGAAATCATAGAAGAGGATTAGTTCTTATTCTAATAGAGATTAGAGAATCTCAAAAAGGACTCTGGTTTTGCCAGTAGGATGACAATGACATGGTCACACGGCATATCATCCACGGTTCCACCCGCATTTTACAGCTGTGAAAATAGATTGCTTTATGCTAGAGATTTGACCATGAAAAGGTAGAAGCAGCATGGTCTGGTTAGAGTCAACATATTAGGATAGATAAATAGATTAGCACATAGCTTTGCTTCATCCAAATTGGAGGAATTCTCTTTCAATTTACTACGTGTCAATTAAATAGACTATCCATATATATTATTTTAAAAAGTCACATAACTTATTAAAAACTAGTCGCAAACCTGTACGATGCACAGAAAAATTATTGAAAATAAAATCTAAATTAATTTTGATTCCTTTTACTTTTTTTGTTGAATATGTTTTCTTTTTTCTTTTTTGTAGTTCAAAATGTTGTAGGCAAGATCGATAAAGAAATTTTACAAATCGGATTTAGGATAGATCCTACTTTTTTATTTTAAAAAAGATAATTAAGAAAGTATTTACGATAGGATAATTAAAATTTAATATAATGTAATTTTTCTTTTGGCATAAGTTGAATATAGTCTAATTTTTATAAAACATGATTCATGTTTATATTTATTATAAGGATCATGTTTCCAAAAATAAAATAAAAGATACTTAAAATAAGAAGAAGGACAAATAAATATATGGGCACATGATTATATGATCAAACCTAAATAATTTTCATAACTCATTTCAAGCTCACATGGTTTCATTATAACAAATACATCTATCTTTCTCCATTGTCAGCAACAAAATTAAATGAAATACATAAGAAAAAAAAATGAACTCTAAAAATCTAGATGAAAATTGATAATTATGATTATTATTAAAAGATATTTATATTATATTTATATATGGAATATATGTTAGTATTAGACATTAATTATGATTGTGTTTTATATATGGAATAATATATTCTTATATTAAAGAAAATATAATGTGTCAAAATTCTAATGGAATGTTTAATAATAGAATAAAATTTAAATTCAATTAGATAATATATATTAAAATAATGAGGTGTAAAATTGTGAGATTTCAAAAGCTTATATAGCGCAACATGATGAGGTCAGCCAAAAGTCAAAAAGCTTCAGTTTTACATTATAGTATAGATATCATGTGATTAAAAATACATATGGATGGTCTATTTACTTGCCACATAGTGGATTGGAGGTAAATTATTTCCAATTAAGTTGAGTGATATTGAAAATTTGAAACTGATAAAATCAAGACAAAATTCTAGTTTTGATCCCTTAAATTCTAAATTGAATTATGCTACTTGGATGGCTTATGTGACATTTAACAGAAGCTTGGTAACAAATTTGGACAGAAGAAATCTTTTGAAAACGACTCAAACCCTAAGGGATCCGAATGAAAACTTTCAAAATCAGGATGTCAAAATGAAAATGACACCAAACTTAAGGGGCCAAAAGTAGATTTTAGTCTAAAATCAAATCATCCAATATAATATTGTGATATTAATTCAGAATTTCTTGTCAAAAAAATTATTTTGTATTAGTAAATTTTTTTTTTTTTTTTTTAAATGTGCAGTTTTAAAAAGTTGTCATTGTCCATAAACTAAATAAAAGAGTCACAATTTAGCAAAAAATACAAGTCAAACAAAGGCACCTAGAAATCGTAATCCGGGTTGTAGTACTCCCGCTTGTCCTCGCTTGGATATATGTAGGTCTTGCGGTAAATGACAATTTGGTAGTCCAGCTAAAAACTTAAATGAAGTTGTCTACATTCTAGAAGCCTGAGGTCCAGAATTCAATCACCAATTAATGCTCCCGAATGCACATACTAAATAGTTAATAGAAGTGCTTTCAAGTTTCAAGACCCTCTAAAAACAGCCACATTGTGGTTTCTATGACTATTGTCTGGCTGGTGATTGTAAATGTGACAAGGAATGGGATGGAGCTGGCCATGCATCAATGCTTAACTTCCCAAATTTAATCCCAGAATGCAGGAGCAAAATCACAATTAATTCCCAACAGGCCTATGGTTACCGACCAGTAGTTTTGTTTTAATCAATAAACACTATTTTTTTTCGGCAAGCAGGTAGATCAGAATATGAATAGGGTCCCCAGAATGATTTCCTTCATTTTAATTCTCAGTGTCCCAGCCAACCTTCTGCCTCCAACCCCATTAACAAAGTACAAAGTCCTCATCTAATGTAATCAGACTAAATTACACCTAGACCTTTGTGTTTGATGTGTTTCTATTGATGCCACCAAATTCATCTAACCAAAAAAAGGGAAAAAAAGATGGGAGTTCTACTCACAGTCACACCTTTGAGTTTCTAACTTTTCTAATTATACCCACCGATATATTCATTTTTTCTAATTTACTACTTCCACCCTTTGTTTTTGTTTTTTTTTTTTTTTGTTAAAACTTAAAATCAGTCACATAAAAATGCTCGTCATATTCAATCACCTACATCTCTCTATAATTTTTCCTTCTTTTATCATCCAAAATAATATGTAAAACTGTGCTTATATTACAAGAAAATTTGCAAGTTAAGTTTGTTTCGGTAAACAAAATTGTATTTTATATTTGGAATGACAGAAATTACAAGTCAACAAAGAATGTTTTCCAGAAAAACAAGCTCAACAGAGCATGAGATATTTTTCTAAAAGTCACATACAGAACAAATTATCATAAATATACTCCATTACCAAAAAAAAAACCTCATAATAATAACTTCTCTCTCCGTCCACTCTCTCCACAAACCAACTGTTGATTGCTCTTACCCAATCGATTAATTTTTAAATGATATTTTTTCTCCAAACCAATTGTTTGCCCCACTTAATTTTTGTAGTACATTGAAACTCTCAAATGACCCTGAAAAAAAAAAAAAAAAAATGTTTTCCTATTTTAGTCTAATTTCATAAATAAAAAGTTTTATTTATATTAATGATTTTCTGTACAAATCAAATAACAAAAAATATTTTCGGATTAATTTTCAAAATCACAACCAAACACACTAAAACGGAAGGCCTTGTGCACACTAAAATCATGTCAGGTCCATTTAAGTCATCATCTAGACGTCTAGTCAAACACCCAAAACCAACCAAAGACAATCCATCATCCATAGCCACCCCTTCTTATTACAAAGACAGCGAAACAAACAAGAAGAAATTAAGATATCCATGCCCGCCACGGTTCTAAAAGTCTCCCACACTAACAATCACATGGATCATGAGCTACCCACTATCACAGTTCATAGCCAGCTAGTAACTCTAGCTCTCTAAGAGCATTCCCAATGGAAAAAAAACATAACACTATTTGAGTCAAAAATATGACTTATTATCCCAAAAACCACTCTGGATTAGCCACACATAATGTATTATATTATATCATTTTGCTACTGTGGCATATGCATTTGAGTTTTTTTTTTAATTGTTTTCTCTCCCTCTTTTCCTTGTTTTTCTCAATTCTTGTGCTGTCAAAGTTGCTGTTAGTTCTTGTGGCTGGTAAAGTTGCTAATCCTCTTGGTGAATTAATATAGCCGTAAAAGATTTTTTTTTTTTTTTTTTGCCTTGAACTTCATTAATGGTATAGGTCATTCATGAAAAAAATTAAAAATTCATCAAATGAAGGCTACAGGAATATTTCTTAAAACATATATTTAATATAGATTATAAAATTTAATCAAATATTTTTTTAATATAATATTATATATATATATATATATATATATATATATATATATATATATATATATATATATATATATATATATATATATATATATAACTTTCAAAGGAAATAATAAAGAATGAGTATTTAAATAAAATAAAATTGAGAATAAAGAGTTGGTTTTAAAAAGTGATCAGCTAAAATAAATAAAAAATATGATAGCTTGCCAAACTTTGACTCAAATTTTGGCTATTCCAAGAATTCTTTGGCTTTGACACAAGAGAGGAGAGAGATGGGTGAGGAGAGCTACATCCCTTTGTACTGCCTACTAAAAAAATATCTAAACGTGAACACCCTGTACGCAACGAAAAAATATTTTATGTAATGGTTACGTACATGTGAGTGAATGTCGAACTTATAAGTGTGGAACCACCCTCATGTGAAATAGATATTACATATTACACAAGATACCAGCAGCTCATGCTCAACACCTTACTATGTGAAACTTTTCAAGCACCAGCAACTACACACATTCGCTTTTCTCCTCTTCCCTAGATGACTAGAAAAAAAAGGTCATTTCTTCTGGACAAAAAGCCTACAAACAGGCAGTGAAATTGATAAGTCCTTCCAGTGGGCTTACCTCAAAAAGAAAACGTGGAGATTCAGAGTTTCATGATTGACCAGAGCTAGAACACTCATCCTATAAATTACCAAATTCTAAATTTTGGATTCAGCGAGTATTAACCTGGTAACTCATTTCCCTCCAATTCATTCTACAATTACAAAATCCATCTCAAACATATTTGGGAAAGCCAAACAATTCAAAAACAACCATGTACTGGATCTACCAAAAGTCATAAACAGATAGACAACATATCAGTTTCTTAACAGGATTATGGTACTCAGAACATACATAATAATCTTTCAAAAAACACATTTATCAGCACGTCCATCTGTAGGCCCAGAAACAACAGTAGTGCAAGGACCCATTTCCATAAATTCCTAATGGACAGCAATAGGTTCCAGATTGCACGGCTTCAAGTCCCTGTAACAAAGATAAGCAGATTTCAATTTTTTTTTTTTTTTTGTAGAAGAAAAAGAAAAAAAACTTTAAGAAATTGCAGCAGCACGGTAAACAGTTAAAGTATATCAGAGTAAACACAATGATTTCAAGAAATAAACTACTAAACCCAATTTTATACAGTAGGTTAAGATTTATACCTCGTCTTTCGATGGTCAAGGACAAAACTCAAAATTGACGTCTTGGTGGCTTAGCATCTGCCTGACTGACTCGAAGTGGTCTGCCATTCAAGTCCTACACCAACAAATTTTCAAAGAGAAAAACGTAAAATCAAATCAAGCCCAAGAATGGTAATTCAATTGAGCAGTGAACAAATAGAATCACAGACACAACACACATTTACTATCATGAAACTACCATATCTTAAAAAATTAAAATGATATTCAAAAATGGCTGCCAAACTCTAAGAGAGTTTCAGTTTTACGGAATGAGTGAACTTGAATCTGAGAATGTAAATTATATATATATGTACAAACATATTACCTTGAGAATGTATATTAGTATCAGTTCAATTGACAAATGTAAATCAAACAGCCCTAACACATATTAAACAAACTAGTTTGCATCCTCAGATTAATGTGTCCATCAACAATAGTGTCTATCTATATTGATACAGCAAGAGTTCTCATTAACCTAACCTGGATATATGTATCAGATTGACAAGATTATGATAAATTAATTATGTATATGAGACTTTTGGTTGTATCAAGCAACTCATAAAGAATACACACATACATACAAGGAACAACATATCCACCCACAATATGACATCCTCAAGAAAAACAAGTGATAATATACTTACAACACCATTCAAGTATTCAATAGCACTGTTGACCTCTTCAGCAGAATTGTAGGTTACAAAACCAAAACCTCTTGATCTACCACTCTCCCTGTCGTAAACCACCCTTGCTTCCACAACCTTCCCCTGCTCACTAAACAAAGTCTCAAGCGCTGAATCATCAACGCCCCATGCAAGGTTTCCCACATGAACACGATTGGAAGAACCAAAACTTCCCCCACCTCTGGTACCTCTAAAGGAGGAATCCTCCCTCCTAGGTGGAGGAGGTCCAGCATTCACCCTCAATGCCCTTCCCTCAAGTTCCTGCCAAATGTCATGAAATTCAGCTCAGATGCAATAACCACATTAATTCTAGTACTCATAAAGAATAAACCATAATAAGTAAACTGAAAATTTGGCTACTAAGCAATTAATACAATCAAAATTCTGTCACAACGCCTGCCTCACACCAAATAAGCTTCAAAACCGAATTCTTTCTTCCTTTAACCAAACTTGACCTAATAAATTTTGGGTCACACCAAAATCAGTTGCAACAGGCTAAGCAGACCCCCAAAAATGAAGTATATAATGGAATAAGAGAAGACACAATTTTTTTTTTTTTTTGAATAGTAAGATAAGACACAAAATTCTCTTTTTTACTTTTACATTAACGTAACCAGAGCAATCCCAACCGTCAAACTAGCAATACCATATAGAAATAGAATGCATTACAAATCAAGTACATAGAATATGAGTTACTTACATAGCCATTGAACTGTTGAGCAGCAGCTTCAACTTCCTCAGCCGTAGACATGGTCACAAATCCAAATCCTCTGCTTCTACCAGTCGTCTTGTCATAAATCACCTGCCAACAAAAACAACAACAACAAGAACTTCAGTACATTCTAACCAATTGGGTTTCTTCTCTTTCAACATTTCTACAAGACTAAATTTTTTTCTTTCTCAAAAACGATGTTTACAACAAACAATTTAAACCCCCAAAACAAAATAAAACCATTAACAAAAACCCATCTTTCTTTTCAACCACATATACACACAGACAATGAAAAAATGAAACTTGGGAATGAATAATACCTCGACCATTTCAACATTTCCAGCGCTTTCAAACAAGCCAGCGAGCTGAGCACTGTCGACATCGAAAGGAAGATTACCCACGAAGAGTTTTAGGTCAGGTGTGAAGCCACGCACGTCTTCATCGCTCAAGAGCTCCTCCTCTTGGTCAAACTCAGACGAGACTGCAACTTTTGGAACGAACCGAGAAGATAGGCTCCTAAACCCTGGCGCAGCAGAGTGAAGAAACGAAGCAGAAATGGAAATGGGCTTGCAGTGAAGCCTGAGAGCAGAGGGAGAGATAGAGAAGAGGGAAACCAAAGTGGGTTTTGGATTGCAGAGGAAAAGGGTTTTGGGGGTTAGAGATTGAAGGGCTAAGGAAGAGGCTGCGGTAGACATGGTTGCGCTTCTTCTTTGTTGTTCTTAATAGATAAGGTTTTGAAGAGAAGGGTTTAGGCACTCCCTGGTACTTATAACCTAAAGATATTTATGAGGAAAAAAAAATCCTTGAGTTTTATAAATGCAATATTTACAAATGCCCCTTGTATTGAGAAACATTTACATATGGACCTTGGTTTTGGTACTTGGGAGTTGGGAGAGAGTGAATGATAGAATGTGGTGAGGGTTCACAGTTCACAAAATGTGTGTCAACTTGCCTACGTGTGTGTTTGTTTGTTGCCCCACTTGGCACCTGCTTTGCATTGGACTGTCAGATTTGAAGATCATGACCGTTAAATTTGAAAGGCTCATCAAGGAGGCACGTATTTAATTTTGCCTTCATCTTGGCCACAAGACAAGAGGAATAGGATGGAAAGGCTAATGGACAAAAGTATGGAGATATTTTACTGACAAATGGATTTACGGATTAACATCTTATGGAAAGGAAGAGGATCAGGGGGTATGGGCCAATGGCTTCGGCATTACAGTTTGTTTATCCAGGTCCCAGTCTTCCCAAATGGGCTTAATGGGTTTGTAGCCCAATCAATTCTTGGAAATAGTTGATGAACTATGAATTCATAGAAGTTCATTTTTTGGACAAACCATAGCTTGGTCAGATTTTTTTTTAAGCATAGGACTTCTACTTTGAACTAAGTTTCAGGCCTAGTTTGGACCAGTGGAAAGCTCATTCATAATTTCAGTTCTTATTTAAAAGCCTACAAGAAAACTTCAAGTCTAATTTATGGAAAAGCCCACTCCCAAGTTGACACTGAAGAACTATGAATTCAGTCTAATTCATCCATTTTTCAAAGTAATATTATGCGCATTCCATTCAGGAAGGACCTAACTCGGTCTGAAGCTCATAGCAAAAGTCAACCATGCTCAACATGATGCCTTCAAAATGCTGAGATTCAGCCACTTTGTGTCCAATCCTGAAATCCACATTGACTCAAAAGTCAAAACTTTACAAGCTTTTAATCCATATGAGATGTCCGAGCTTACCCCTCCACATTGACTCAAAATGTAGGTTAAAACTTCAGAAATGGGAATAGACCTTAACCTCATACATATGCTAGTGAGTCAAAGTTGTTTATGCTAGAAATTATTAATCTTACGTTAGAAAGAGTTGGAATGAGTAATGGGTGTATAAATTCGTTTGGCCTCTCCACTTATTAGCTTAAGCTTTTAGGTTGAATGTTTTAACATGGTATTAGAGTTAAGTTATCCACTCCAACTCCAATCATGCCAACTTCTCCTCTTGTAGTATAAAACCGTAAGCCGATATCTCAAGTCATAATATGGGTATCCTCAAGCCGTAATTTGTTATCTAGTATCTCAAGCTGAGTTTGAGAGGGGATGTTAAAGATTATTAATTTCACATTGGAAAAAGTTAGAATGAGTAATGGGTATATGAACGTGTTAGATCTCTCCACCTATTAGTTTAAACTTTTAGGTTGAATGCTTTAACAAGGCTGGCATATTAAAAAAATAAAAATAGAACAAAACTAACTTTCCTACTGTCAAACTCTACAACCCCATATTCATTAGTCACATGTTAAAAGTAAACCAACCAATGTGAGTCGACCATAGGTGTCTTGACCATAGGTGTCTTGGCAACAATATGTAAATCAAGGCTTGAGCCCTATACACGGGTCCGTGTGACATCTTCTCTTTCGTATGTGTGAACAAAATCATGATGTGAATCATAAACAACTCAGACAAGGTAGGAATAAGATCTTCTCCATTAGAAAATCTCTCCATTTGTCCATTTCATAGTTCAGATTTTATTTCACAAAATTTAACAGTGTACATAGTGTCTCATCATTTAAAATTTTAAATGACGTGAAAGTCTGTATATTGTTAAATCTGAGATATTTAATTTAGACTATGAAATGTAGACTCTCTATTTCGTTTCAAAATGAGAGGATCCTTGTCCGACAAAGTGCATAGAAAAATAATGAACATGATATGATATAACCAGCCGAACAAGGCCTTTTGACAACTCTTCTAACTTTGACCAATAAAGATTTTCGCATGATACAAAAAAATCTGCTTCAGCAAGAATCATGATCACTGTCGCAAATTACAGAACATATCATAATGTTGAAATTAATTGTATTAAATTACAAAAATCAATGATTTTCTATTGAGTTATCAAAAAAAAAAAAAATGACTTTCTATTGGTGTCTTACAAGAATAAAGATTAACAAGAAAAAGGAATATAAAAAAATACAGATTTTGTATGTTATTTTTAAATTATTTTTGACCTTGTGTACTCCATAATGTGATACAAAAAATGCTATGTATAAAATATAACCAAAAGAATATAAGACCCTGTAGTTGTGAAGTATACAGTGTTGGCACGTCTCAAATCAAATCACCTTCCAACGTATTTCAACATGTAACACTCCATTTCTTGAATTGATCAGATTGTACTTCTCATTGATGCGTCCATTGTATACTACATCATTTAGATTGATATCCACGTATCCTAATGATTCCTAGACAAATCATAGAATTTAGAAATTGCAATGAATTAGATATACAAGGAAGGTATTTAAAAAAAAAAATAGATATACAAAGAAGGTAATCAAGAACCATAATGATCCAACCTTTCGTCGGAAACCTAAGCCTGTCCGCTTGCTCTTGACTTCAATATGGATCCTCTCCTTTAGAGGAGCCTCTTCCAGCACAAATTGAAACTCTTCATTCCAACATGGATCGCGGGTTTTCTTGATCATCTAGACAAAGTAAACTTAATCAGAAGGGCACCTCAAAATGTATCTATACCATATAATTAAAGCAACTAAAAGTTCATAACTCACCTATAAACATACTACTAATCTTAAATAATGTACAACTTGCACATTTCTTTTTTTGTGATAATTAGATAGTTACAATAATTTTTTTTTTTGGAGGGGAGGGGGGGCAGACGAAGGGATTCTCCTAAAAAAAAAATATCAGACAATAATGCTATTGAACTACAAGGCTCTTGACCATTTCTGTTAGAAGCTAACACTTAAAAAAGTGTGAAAGATAATATTCACCTTAGTTTTCTTCTCTTCTCCTCCAAAATTGACCAGAGCATAAGGATTGTTGTGATGCTTCCCCTCAACATCTTTAGCGCCTTGAAGCAAAACAAGAAGTAAACCAGCTTGGTGCAAGGATACATCTTCTGATGCCTTTCCAACTATGTTTCCCCTGGACCCATATCCATTCAAATGTCCACTAAATTGTTCATTGTCTTCTTTAAAAGGCTTAAATGTTAGCTCCACCACAAGTTTTCCTCTCCATTTCTTGTTATGAGGATCATTAGGGTTTGTGTTCTTGACCAAATTAAGTGTAAATTCTTTAGTCTCATGTGGGGTAAGCAACCTTAGTGGAACTACCTGCATTCCCAACTTGTCATGTGTCCCTACCTATAAAAACAAACAGATATATTTACTTTGCAATCCCAACATATTTACCAGCAGACCACATTAGTTTTACCAATACTAAATGCCAATTTTAGTATAGTAGCTTCTTAAATCACCAATTATTTATATGGAAATTAATTTGAGAAAACAAGTTCACTGGTGGTGATATACAATGTTCACATGACTTTTATGATAAGAGAGTATGCTAATGAATTTATATAAATATCAGATGATGCTACTATATTGAACCTGTTTTATATCAAACACTTCTCAATTGAAAAGAAAAGTAAAAAAATTCAATTTTTAAAGACCAGTGTAGAGAGTTCTCTGCAATCATTTTCCTTACACGATTTTTGACAGAATGAAATGCTGCAATTGTTTTTAACTGACTATTCCAATAGGACCAACTTAAAATCAACAGAAGCATATGTTTTTGGCATTTGCAAGACACTATAAATTAAATAATCAGGCAATTAATTATGCATAGCGAAAAAAAATACAGAACCTTCTCCCAGTCATAGGCATGTAACTGAAGAACTTGAGACTGTGGGTCCTTTACGGTAAGCTTGAAGTCCTCATTCCACTCAGGGTTCAGGTTCTTCATCTTTATAGAAGTTTTCTTTGCTGGAAGCCTA
Source organism: Fagus sylvatica (assembly GCA_907173295.1). Lineage (NCBI taxonomy): Eukaryota > Viridiplantae > Streptophyta > Magnoliopsida > Fagales > Fagaceae > Fagus > Fagus sylvatica. The sequence goes on along the minus strand of OU015770.1, from coordinate 18,842,243 downwards.
TCTCCACTTAGGCTGAGTTTGACATAAGGATCAGATGTTCCCAACAAGTCCATCTTCAAGAGTTTGATTGCACGTACAACCTTCACGTGTAGTATGCCAACAGGCTTCTTCATAGCCCCTCTATCGACATAGAAAAGAATAGATAAATTATTGATAATCTCTGATAAATGCAACCACCACTACCCAAAATTTACTAAACCAATTCTAAATCTGCAAGGTAGTCAAGAACCTATGTGGAATCATGGCAGCAATTTAACCTTTCAATTTAAAAATATTCAATTGCCATAGAATCCTTAACTCAAAAGTATCCCATTACATCATTTTTGTATAAAGTAATGCCTGAATTCCATATGAAAGTGTTTTCCTTGATACTGAATGTCATGCATCCTTAACCATACTGTGGCATATATGAACTTACACTGAACCATCAAGAATTGGTATTTCAAAAATTTGGGGCCAGAGGTAGAGGCTAGCAATTTGTTTTCTTATGGTATCCTGCTAGAAACAAAGAAATAATTACATTCTAGTTCAAAAAATATATATATATATTTCTATGATAATCATAATTGTGATATTTCCATTTTGAAATTGAAGACTGCCAAAACTTTTTAAGTATATGCACTTCAACGCCTCATACTTACAAATAAACATTCAAATATAAATCAGTACACCCTCCTTTGCAGGATACATAAATTATTTCCTTTAGACATAAGAGTGCGCACATTTTCACATCCAACTCAAATCTTGAGGGATACAAAGTTCTTTTTGTCCTCCTCTTAAGTCAAACATCAAATTTTGTACTTAATCATATTAGATTGAATCTCAATGACAGTTATCTACCAGGTGCACTTCTCATTTCACATGTGGACGAGAGCTGAGGGACAGCTATGCTTTTTCCATTTTGAATCCTTGATCTACATTTTGGTTCATAAGTTTACCAAGATAAAGTTAGTTAGTTAGTGTCTGCAATCAGTACTAAAAAAAATCCATTCAAGCAAGCCCTCCCCCCCCCCAAAAAAAAAAAAAAAAAAAAGTGGCTCCAAATACTTAACATGGCTTTCTTGACGAATAATACAAACAATAGAAGATTATAACTATACATTTAATCCCTTATAATGCAAATACAAACCATACTAAAAGTCAACTGAATATACAAAAGGGTTAGACAGGTAGTTGGGACTCATGCTTGTTTTTTAAGGTTAATTTGAATTATTAGTTTGAAACATGTACTTTAATCTATTCTGAGGAATCATGTTAGCTGTTTTGTCATACTCCAAAGCTCAACCTAATACTCAAGATAATTTAAAAATTTATAACTAGCGTTTTTTATAAAAGAAGGATAGACAAAATGAAGCCTATCTTACAACTGTTACAGAATCATTTGTAAATTGACTTTGCAGGTAAAAGACAGCTCATCTAACCATAATATAATAAACTATCATATAAAACTTTAAAGAATATGGCTATTCAAACTCAAAAGAGAGAGCACCTGAACATATTGGTATAAACCAGGAATTGCCATAATATCCCCTCCCAGTAAATTCAGTCCAAAGTCTAAGTGTGGCTGCACATATAAAACATACTTGTCAATTAAGTACATGAGACTCTACTGAAAAAACTTAGAGTCACATCATTACATCGAGAACTCTACTGACTCAGTCAAATTTTTCATGTATCACTTACCTTCTCCATCAAAGACACTGCTATGCTCGCAAAACATGGGAATGTTGGCACAAGAGGTTTCAAAATTATGCGTGGTGCTGCAAATATTTGTACATCCACCAGCTGACAGAACAAAGCATGAAAATTTTTTGAAAATTGTCTTACATAACCATAAACAATAATTTGGCATTTTAACCCACAACAAAATGGTATCATTTAGAACTAATTTCCATCCCATTTTAATGCTTCATCAACTAAACTACTGTCATTAAGAAAATAAACTAATAGAAGGTCAATAAGCAAGATATTGAACTGACCTCATTGTTTTTTAATGATAAAAAAAGCAAGTTGACTTATGCAGTCTACCAAAAGAAAGGAGACATGTCAAATGCTATTAAAATCACAATGGAAGTAAGTATTATATTCATCAAGTTCCTAAACACCCACTTAAACTATTGTTAGGATATGGTTGATATGGTTTGGAAGATCTTCTCACCTGTAACGTAATCCGAAATGACAATAATTTCAACACAAGAGTTATGTTGGGATTTCCAGCCCATCTAACTGCAGCCTCAAATACTAGTTCATTCTCCCTAGTTTCGTGCACTTTGATACCTGCCACAACAAAATAAAGAAATAAGATAAATTCTAAACTAGATGGTTCTGGTACATGTTGCAAAGACTAAAATACTGAGATTTAAATTTTCTTGAAAATTCAATTCATTTGGAGATATACTTACCATGAATTGAAGGAGGGATAGTTCCAAGACCCAGGCTCTTAAACTCTACTGACTTTATCTTAAACTTGCCAATGTACTCTGCAAATAAAGGCTCTGCTGTGCTTCTTATAATACCACATATTGCCTGCTAACTTGAGCATTAAGTGAATCATTATAAAATTATAAGTTAAATTCCCCTGGTAACATTATCATTTTGATCAGGCATGCTTGGTTTAAAAAAGAAGAAAAAGCAAAATTTAGTTTTATTCCCAAACTTCTGATCACCTTATCAAGGTAAGGCCACATATCAGATAGCAACTTGTTCAACCAATCAATCTGCACCATTATACAAATTTAAACATACATAATTATAAAACTTAAATAAAATGGATGAACAACATAACAAAAAATGTAACTTGTTAAATTTAAGCAGAAAAAGGAAGGGGAAAAATAGTTTATAACCCACTCGATCATAATCAGGATGCTTCACCCACAGGGGAATCTCCGGCAAAATATCAAGCAAAGAGTTTGTGTCAAACTCATGAATTTGTCTAATAATTGGATCCTGTGAATATAGGTTCAGAAGATTTAGTTCTCTGACAAATGACAAAAAAGACTATTTTCAAAAATAAAAATTGAGGATTCATGCACACTAAATTTATAAGAGATTTGAGGCAAATTACACTTGAAATTTCATTACAAATATAATCAGCTATTATGTTTAAGTATCCTAATGATGTAATGACAGTGTTACTCATGTGAAAATATAAGTTAAATCATTCAGCATTCATCTTATCCATATTTAGCAAACATTTCTGTTTCTTTTTTCTTTTCTTTTTCAATTTAATTGCCAAAAGACTAAACTTTAAGTGGAAAATAAACCATGCATATAAAATTCCTCACTGCCTTGATGGTTTCAACTTCTAGGCCTCACCTATGCATGATAGCAAGTCTCCAAGCACTACCTCCCGCTAAAAAATTCCTCACTTAAGTATCATAAAAAATTGCCAAAAGCATACAAACAACTTTGTGAATAATGAATTAAAACCACCTAAAATTTAGACCTCTTAGAGATTCATCAACATGCAATTCAGATTATATATATACTGCAAGTGTAACGATAGTGTCACATTGTTCTTGTTGATGCCGTCATGCCAGCCACGTCAAAAATCTGTGGAAACAAACTTGCTACTAAACACATCTGAGTGAATAATAAACATATTATCGAAGATTTCTATTGAAATAACACAATTGAAGGGGTAACACAAGTATAAAAGTAAAACAACAAACATAATAAACCTTCCGAAGCAAAAAAAATTAGGCAAACACCAATACCAAGTAACACCAATATGGTATACTTAAAAATGTCACTATTATATAACATCCATGTATCATATTAAATCCACATATGAATTTTGATCACAAAAAGATGTTTATAAGAAAGAAAAGAGAGGCTTTACATAGTTACAGGTATTATCACTATTACCTCCACATCACCAGGCTCGACGTATATGAATAGGAAAAAACCCAATAAAAGACCAACTGGGATTCCAATTCCAAATCCAATGATTCCTAGTAAACTCCCCAGAAATCCCATTACCTGTGAACCCAAAAATGCGTTAAGAATATAGCAATAATAAAGCAAATAGGCATTTATTAAGAATCAGTGTGACCCAAAAAAAAAAAAAAAACAAGGAGAATAGAAAATGAAAGCTTAAAAATTGACATCGGAAACGTAACGGTTGAAGCTTCGAAAGAAACTGCCAAGTGCCAAGGTTTGAGTCTGTTACACAATCCACGTATCAGACAACATAGTACGTCTTTTCTGGAATTACGTTTTTGCCCTTGGTTGTCTTCTATGCTTGACCGGTGTGATAGTCCCACATAGAATGTGTGGACACTGGACAGTGGCTACACTTTTTTTTCATTTTTCTTTTTTTCTTTTTTGTGAAAAGGAAATATGCTTTTTTTTTTTTTGCTGAAAAGGAAATATGCATTTAAAATATTAATTATACTAAAAAAGTATTGTATGGATGCGATTCATTTTTTCTTTTCACATTTTCAAAAAATTTTCACTTTTTGCTTTCTGAATGTTTTAATAATTTTTTATTAAGTAATTGAAATTGAAAGTTAAGAAATTAACTTTCAATCTCAACCACTCAATTGGTATTACATGCAATACCAATTACATGGGATATGAATCCTAAGTGGGTATGAAATATTTCAAATATTTGTTAATAACTAGCTTACAATAAAAGGAGGGGAGCTTCAAATTCTGAAAATTTCTCTAAAGATTAATTTTCCGCCTTTGCCCAAAGATTTGTGTTAAAGTTGCCTTCACTATGAACATGCTGAAGGTGAGCCTCCTCAAAAGATAGGATTAAGTACCTATAATCAGATATCAAAGTATTGTAGGGATGAGAATCTATAAAAGGACTACTCGGTGAAAGGAGAATGTTCTCAACATATTTAGCATCGATCGCAATGATGAGTTTGTGAATGTTTAGGTTATGGACAGAATTTACCTCCAACCTGGTTTGGAAGAATCTTCCTTCAACCCACTACATAGCAAGCAAATAGACCATCCACATGTGCATTTTAAAAAGTCACATGACTCATTAAAAATATCATGTGACTAAAAGTACACGTGTATGGTCTATTTACTTATCACGTAGTCAGGGGCGGATCCAGGAATTCCATTCAGGATGGACATCTTTTGTCTTTTGAGGTGCAGTGCAGATGGGCGTGGACGACATTGAGATATAGGTGTGTGTAACAGGTGTAGGTACTGCACCGCAAAGAACTCCACCAAACCGCACCGTACCGCACCGCAACTGATCTTAATAGGTGTAGGTACAAGTACAGGTGCATATAACAGGAAAATCACACTATAAGGTATAGGTGCATAAATCCGGACAAAACCTACACTGGTCCACACTCCACTACACTACACAATAACAAAAAAGAAAAAAGGTATTCACACAACTGACCAGTCTGGTTCTCATAAAAAAAATAAAAAATAAAAAAAAACTAACCAGTCCGGGGACCACTTCACATGGTCCACTCGGACCAATCACTAAGACACCACTGAGAAAGATAAAAAGTGCTTAACAGCACAGCATATCAAACAAAGGCACAAAGCCAAAATTTCAAAGTTAAATACTTAAATGAAAGAGTTAGTCAGTCAGAGAGAGCAAAGGAGAGAGAGAGAGAAATACCAGTCCTCGGGCTCGGGTTCAGGCGTCGAGCACTCGGGCCGCCACTCGCCTGGCGCCAACCGGTCTAGGAATGAGATCCAGGAGGGGAGGGAGCCGATCGGTGGCCGTTGAGACGAGAGGGAGCCGATCTGTTTCAACACGGAGTAACCGAGCTAGCGAAGCTACCGTTCCAGACTTCCAGTCGCCATTCAGCCATTCCGTTGTTGTAATCGAGCTGGCGGATCTGATTCAACTCTCTCTCTCTCTCTCTCTCTCTCTCTCTCGTGAATGGTAATCGGTAAGTGGGCAACAGGATAAGCGGCAGGGGAGGGATTAAAGTTAGGGTTTAAAAAATAATAATAATAATAATAGAACTGATTTATTTGGGCTAATTTGTTGTTGTAATTTCATTTTTAGGCTTTTGAGGATATTATTGGGCCTTTTTCTTGTGTTATTTGGATTTTCTTTGTGTTATTTGGTTGTTTGTTATGTGTGGTGAATGTTGTAATTTTAGATTGTTTGGGTTGTTTGCTGTAATTTTGATAGATTTATCTCCCTTAATTTTTTTTTTCTAAAATGAAAATAAGAATTTAAAACAAAAATGAGAGTGGGCACTTTAACAAATCCATATTTTTTGAATTTATATATACCTACTTTTTTTTTTTTAATTTCAGGGTGGGCACGTGTCCATCCTGGTCACACACTGGATCTGTCAGTGCACATAGTGAATTGAAAGAGGATTCCTTCAAATTGGTTATAAGTAAACTATTACCTTAAGTTATGAGCTAATATTAAATCGTCCCTAAGACCAAAGTTCAACGGTTGGGGAATTCGTGGCACCGATATTCTGAAAGAAGCCCTTAATCCATTTCTGGTCGCTATCTCTAAGTAAACCCTCGTCATAGGCCTGGCCAGGATTTGCCAGGTGGAGCCATCATTGTTAAGTTTGATGGATTTTGGCACATTACCAATTCAACTATTTGTGATAAAATCGTAATTCCCTTTTTTGGAGGGCTAAATTGCATAATCACCCCCTGGGGTTTAGCTCAGTTGCAAACAGACCTTCTGAAGTTTTGATTTTGCAATATAACCACCTAGGATTTTTAAATTGGTGAAATTGACCACTCTAAGTATATTTTTTGTCAATTTTGCTAACAAAATTTGTCATATGCATTGTACTTGGGTTTATAATAATGGATTTTTTATTATAAAGTAGTCACATACAATGCATATGACAAATTTTGTTAGCAAAATTGACAAAAAATATACTTAGAGGGGTCAATTTCATCAATTTAAAAATTACAGGTAGTTATATTGTAAAATTAAAACCCCAAGGAGTTTGTTTGCAACTAAACCAAACCCCAGGGGATGATTATACATTTTAGCCTTTTTGGGGAGTTCCTTAAAGGCAGGCACATGGCATAGCTGCATAGGCCAACACATAGAGTAAGATTGTGTGTGAAGTGTGAACTCCGAAAATCTAGTTCCAAAATTTGGTTTGGAAATGACAGCTCATTAAGATAATTCCACTGGTGTCCATTATTTTATACTGTAAAAAAAATCCCTAAAATATCATTAATATATATACTCCATTTAACATTGTCTTGCCAATTTATCAAAAAAAAAAAAAAAACATTGTCTTGCTAAAAAATAGTAAATTTGAGTAAATAAGTAAATTCCTAAAGTATTTAAAACAAAAAACTCTCCCGTATTTTGATTTGTCAACCCACATTTAAGTCCTCCAATTTTTTTCGATTGTCAAATTCAATTAAAAAAAAAAAAAAAAAGTACAACTTCTTTCAGATAAATTTGAGATAGTTATCACCAAAATTGGATAGGAATATAGGATCCTTTTTCAAAAATTTTAAAATAAAAAACTCTCAGCCGTCCACTTATTTCTTTTGCAGATTCCAATTTTCTCTCACTTCTCACCACAATTAATGATGAGATCGTGTTTTTTTTTTTTTTTTCTTCTATTAATGAAACTCACACACTCGGCCCTCTAACTTCTTTCTCATACCAATTGCTCCCAAAATAAATTAACGGGTGATTTTGAAAAAATATATATCATACACATCGTCATTTGTCTCCTATTTATTTGCATGGAGGTTTTTATTCAATACCACAAGATCTAGCAAAACATTGCAATCATATCAAGCATGTGAAATTACAAATGATGCATGGTTTCTTCATTTGTAAAAGGAAAATGACTAGTTTGGGCATTTAGTCCAATGATGCAGTTCTCATTTCTCATCTAATTAAGCGTGGGTTCGATCTTTCTTCCTCTTTATATATTTTATGTGTATGTATGTTTAAAGTAGGATTTCTGTCAAAAGAAAGAAAGAAAGGAGAATGACTAAGAAACCATACTAATATTTTTTAGGGAATTAGGGTTGTCATTAATTAGGAGAGAGGAGTAACAGGAAGGAGAAAGAATGTAACATTTTCTTATCCAATAATCTTGTTCCTCTCTCTTTCTCTACGAGTGTGTGTGTGTGTGTTTTTTTTTATTGTGAATTTTAAATTTTTATTTTATTTTTGTGTTTGATAAAATATATATACAATCTCAGGTGAAGAGACATGAAAGGAATTTTATGGGTTAGCTATAAATGGATATATATTCTAAATAATTTTGTTTTATTGTCTAAGTTTTATAACAACATAATCTGATTTGGTAAATTGTATATTGGCATTTAAAGTTACAGTCTCGGTTGTGATTGATTCTTCATTTGTGTTTTTCTTTCCCTTCAAATTTCTATTGAAATTTTCATGTCTATGACATTATAACCCCATATGAAATTTGGTTGGATGTCTTATTTACTATACATTCTTGATGGTCTATATTGTTTAAATTACATGTCCGTAATATTCCAGTTATCTAAATCTTGAATGTGAACTATTTGTAAATTTACCCAAAAAAAAGGCATGTGAGCATGCATGTAGCGCATGCGATGGGGCCAGTGCCCAAAGTTGAAATTTTTTTTTTCTTTCTAAATGAAGTGGCAGAGCCAATGTGCTTTGGCAATAGTTATCTCATGTATCGAATATATGCATCTATGATATGGGTATCGACTCACAAAATTGACAAAATTTCTTCAAGCGGATTAATGGTTTTAGCCCCCATAGTCGTGTGAGATTCACGAGCTTTGAGAAAAATGATAAATGAAATACCCTAGCATTAGGGGTTTTGAAAAAAAAAAAAAAATGACATATAATTTTTTGAAAATAAAAAATAGAGTTTGGGCATTCAAAAATTTGAGTCCAAAACAAAATTGAGCTAATCCTATGAATCTAAGAAAAAAAAATTGGTTGAATATCTATTATGGGCACAAGAGTCATATATTATGTTTTGATTTATCAAATGAAGACAATTATTAATTATTTTATTTTTTTAGATAATTTTTTTACATGTTCGGAACAAACTAAATAACTTTTTTATATTTATTAAAGTTGAAAAAAAAAATGATAAGCAATATATATCAAATTTGATAATTTTATATATAGTATACTTATGAGTAATTATGAGTTATGACTTATTCTAGATAATTATATGTATATATAGTATATTTATGTGTCTGTAGTTATAATTGTGCACATATATGTTTTAAGTTTATCTTGATTGTTTTATTAATACCATAATTCGGTCCCTTGAAACAAAATTTCTAACTTCGTCAAACAAACAAAATGGAAGTGTTGAGGATAGGTAGGAAGAGGAAATTATAGGAAATATGCCCAAAAAAATTTCTTTAATCACCAAAACAAGTTTTTTATTTATTTTTTTATATAAAGATATTTTAGTTTACCCAACAAAAAGTCATCAATTGTATTTTCATTTGAAATTGATCAATTTTATGATTTAGATTAGATATTACAAATGTAAGCCAAAAAATTGTGTCACTTTGAAAAGGCGTCCATGTTTTTGTTTTCTTCCTGTAATTGTAATATGGATGGTCAAGACTCTTAAAATATCATTAAGAATTAAAGAATTAAAAGTAGTACATCTCTCAACCAAACCTTACAAACATAAGACGGAGATTGGTCTTTAAACAAATGGTTTACCCTATTATGATGAACGAGCCATATCCATTTTTGGCTCCAACTTTGGAGCCTTATTGTATAAAAAATAAAAAATAAATAACATAAATCTATCAACTGTTCAAATGTTAAATCTTATGCTTTTTTTGGTAGATATCTGCGTTAGTTTATTTGGATGAATGGTAGGGAAAAAAATCTCAGACAAAATATTTGTAAGATAATGAACCTTATTATTATTTTTTTTCTTGATAATCAGATAGAAAATTTTATTCATGAGATAGAGAGAGAGAGAGGTATCTTAGAGCATTCTCAGTCAGGCCTTTAAAATGCATTTTTTGTTAAATTAGAGGCTACTGTAGCAAAAAAATCACAAAAACTCACTCCCAGCCGGCCCTGTATATTAACTCTCGTATTTACACATTGTTACAGTAACATGTAAAAATACATGTTACTATAGCAACTTTTATAAATTTTTTATTATGTTTTATTCGGTCTTCTCTCTCCTCTCTCATTTTTTTTTTCTTCTTTTTTCTTTCCTTTTCTCTCTGCTCTACTCTCTCTCCCTCAATCTCAAGTCAACGGCTCTCTCTGCTCTGCTCTCTCTCTTTGATCGACGGCAACCCAATTTTTGGAGGTGTGAATTGAGGACGACGTCGTTTTGGTGGGTTGGTGGTTGTGGGTTTGCGGTTTGCAATTGTGGTGGTGTGGGTTTATGTTTTGGGTGGGTGGTTGTGCGGTAGTTGTGGGTTTGCGTTTGTGGGTTGGTGGTTGTTCGGTGGCCATGGGTTTCAAGGTTCAATGGCCATGGGTTTTGGGGTTCAGTGATGAAGGTTTTCTGGATTTAGGCATGGGGTGTGCGATTTATTTGGGTTGCTGGTGATGAAGGAGTTTCGGCGTGTAGGGTTGCTGGTGATGAAGGAGTTCTGGCGTGTGTGGCGTAGGTGTGCTGGGTTGCATGAAAAAATATTATAAAAAATAAATATTTTATAATATTTTAATAAAACGTATTGTAAAATAAATAATGAGATGTGGAGTATTTTATAAAAGTTAATATGTAAAGTAAAAAAAAAGGGTTTTTGAAGAGCTAAAATAGAGATTTGATGTATTTTCGACTGAGAATGCTCTTATAATCCTCCCCCTCTCTCTCTATCTCATATAGTATTTTTGGGCAAGTACTAAGTACTTCCCTGTTATACACCATGGGCCAGAGCCTTAAAACAAACAAACGACCTGACATGACCTGACAAGGAGATCTCAGCTCCTTCTATTATTTCAGGAGTTAAATTACGAAAATATAACAAGATTGAATTTGTACTATTGATTGGTGGCTCGTACATTGCCCCTTACTTTGCCCAAGCAATGTTAATAACAAATCTTCCTTAATTATATAGTATTAAACAAGTTCTATTCCTTATGTTTATTTATCCAGTCTTTTATATTTAAGATATGAAGTAGAGTTATATGGTGAAGTTAAACTGAATTCTTATGTAAACAATGACCATGCAGAAGGCTCCCAACATTTTTTGTATACATTAATTTTAAGTGAGGGTCCGGTCATTATTGAAAATGTCAAAAAATATTATTTGACTTGAAGTTAATTAATTTCCAAAATTTAACTCTACCATAAAATCTCATGACCCAACTTATTAAACAAATGAAATTGAGCACGTTTGGTTGTGCATTTCGTCAACTAGAGATATTAAGATTATCAATAACCACAAGAGGGACACTTCAACTAGTTAAATTGTTGTATAACTTCGATTTAGATAAGATACAATGAATCAACTCCACCAAGACTGACTAATTAACCAAAACATTCATATTATAACCTTGTGCCACAAAGCCCCAAAAATCTCAATCTAGTAAACAAACTAGATTCTTGGTAGCATAGTTAGCTGGGCCATGTTGGTTCTACGGGGATTTGTCTACTTTAACTGTAATTTAACCGCCAAAGAGAAAAGAATGAATATAGTTTTGGTAATTTCAATAGTAATTATTTGATTTAACATAATTAAAAGTAAACTTAAGAAGGAATATATTTAGTTTTACAGGGCTCATATAATTAATCAAAGTTCAATGAATATGTTCAACTAAGTTAACTCACATTGCTTCGATTGGCGCATTTACATCATTATTCATTACATGTAGATGTAGTGTATTATAATATTGCTTCTTATCTTTATACTGAACATAAATAACATGATTATACAGAGGGAAAGTAGTTTGATGCATTGAATTGCCAACAACTAGATCAATGACTATAAGAGAGAAAGAGAGAATAAGGACGTATATGGCACATTGTTGAACCTGCAGGGATGCATGTTTTACGTTTCTTTCCAATCTTACATAGATAGTGTTTCCCCGCACATTATGACAAAAAAAAAAAAAAAAACACAAATTAATTCCCTAAGTAAAGAATTTCCTCTTTAATTTCTCCTTTCCCTATCTATTGCATATGAATTCTGAAGTGTTAAGCTATTAGGCTCCTAAGTCCAAAAAAATAAAAAATAAAAAGTTCTCTTAGAATCAGAGCCGTTTTGTTTCCCTTCTGCGTGTTATATTACCTTATTGGTTATCTGTTTGCTAAACCTTATTGGTTATTCTTGTAATGTTGCCAATAGGCTCAATAGTGTATAAAGCATATTCAAAATTTTGGATAAAATTACAGTTGTAACCCTATAGTTTAAGGGTGTAACAAATTAAATCTTATTACTTCAAAAGTAATAAATTAAATACTAAACTTAAAAAAAGTAACAAATTAAATCTCAGTTTATTTAAGAACACTTCTCTCTCTCTCTCTTAGTATTCTCACGATCACCCATTCCCTATCTATTTAAGAATACTTCTCTCTCTCTCTCTCTCTCTCTCTCTCTCTCTCTCTCTCTCTCTCTCTCTCTCTCTCTCTCTCTGATTCATACTAAAACCATCTTATTAGGGATGGTAACATACCTTTAATCCGTCTTACTTCTTCCATCCAACACGAGTTTTCTCCCCAAAAAAGGGACATAATGGAGACGGGAATACCCGTGATCTGATCTTATCACGCCCCGTCCGTTACGGTTCCTATTTTTGTTGGCACTATTGTGATAAGTCAAATTTACTACAAATCAGCTAATTTGTCACTATTAGATTGTTACATAATACACAGATGACGAGGAAACGATATGACATATGCAAAGGTAGGAAGGTTATCAAATTATCATAAATCTTACCAAAAATACTAATTCCACAAAGTTTAATCTTGAATTTTTTATTTGATTTATGACTTGACTTTTAAACTTTGATGATGACTTAACATTGCGATGTAGAGATAGTATAACATTTTAACAAAATCTTGGACACTTCTTTCATGTATATAATCAGAACACTCATGACTTATGCGTTTGTATTACTTTGTTTCCCACCAACAATTTGATCGTTTGAAGCTTGTACGATTGGAGTGTTATACACTTATACTTATACATATGATATAACATAATTCTTTCTCAATTAAAGATAAATTAACTATGTCTCATTAGTAATTAGAACAGTGCTTTTGAATATAAGAATGTGTGCGTGTTTTAAAATGCCTTTTGAAATGGACAACGATGATGCTAACATGAAGAGAGGACCATTTTATGAAACAAGTTAATCAGCATGCTTAGACTTCTTTAAAAGCTTCGATGCTTTTTACTTTCCCCTCATCCCCCTTTTCATTTGGAGTGAATATAAGCATAGAATGATAGAATAGAACTAGTATTTTGGAATATTATATTGTACGAGGTAATTCTTTTTATCACGTGATGGACCATCCAGAGGTCGATTCCATCATTATTGCATATATCACTTTTGACTGAATTCTCTACGTAGGAGCCATGCCAATTCTGTTTATTCTTATACGATAGGGTCATTCATTTTTCACTATTGATCCAAATAGAGTAACGTTAGGGATACAATAATTTTGCATGACTCCGGTTGTGATTAGAATCATATCATTTTTATTTGAATTTATCACTAATATTTACAAATCACTAAAAATCATGTTATGTAGTTGTCAACCATTATAGAAAATATTGTATATATAAAGTTATTAATCCAAATAATAGTTTTCACATTTCTTATCAGTCCTACGTTACCATATATTGCCATTCCCTTATATTATAAAAATAAATAAAAAATATTTCCATTGTCATATTGAGTTCTAGGGATTGTTTTGATGTGGGAGACTCTTTGTAAGAAAAAAACGACTTTTCTTAGTTTTTTTCTCTTTTATTTTACCCAAGTTGTCTAACCTTGGATCAAGGAGCAAATTGACTAGCTACACAAGCCCTTCTAGAGGCAACACAGCATGTATGGATCAAGGAGTGCCCAGAATTCTTGTGACACTCTCAGTGTCCAGAAATGTAATACAACATTATATATCAATATACAAATGAAGAAAAAAAAAGATGAAGTTTTATGACCTTATCATCAAACCCTGCGAATATCTAAAGCCATTCTCGTGTCTTATGTCATTTAAATTATATTTTTAAATGATTACTGAAAATGACAAATCCTCCTTCCCTGTAAATAAAACAAGAAAATAAATAAATGAAAGCATTATTTGTTCAACAATGTCTTTCCCTATCTCTTTTGTTTTATTGAAGTTTGTCTAATCTTAAAGTGAATGTCATTCTCATTGTCAATGATTTTGTAACAAAATTATTACAAAACATAAGACATTCCCCTTCTATAAAAATAAAAAAAAGAAAGAGAAAAAGAAAAAGAAATTAAATGAAATGAATGGTTGATATTTTCTTGTTAAACAATACTTTCAATGCATATCGAACGTAAAGCCGTAAAGGACTTCTGACTTTTTCGGCATGTGTTTTGTACTTTTTCTAAGTGATGCTGTAGAGGCATAGTTCATAATGTATGGATGAGACTGCATAATTAATTTTTAATCATTTTTCATTTGGTTTGGTTAACTCTAGTTCTGTAATTAATTATGCTTTCATTTTCATTTATATATATATAAGTACTTTAAAAAAAGAAAAGAAAAGATGTGACGGCATATATATATATTTTTTTCTTTATGTTGACATGTCACTAATCAATTTATATTGGAAATTACTCTTTATCTTTAATCAAAGGATTTACTTATTTTTTTATTTTACAAGTGAATTTAAAATTGTTGAATTCTTATTATTTCGATTCATCCTCTTTTTCCAAGGGTTTCATAATTGGACATTGAACCCATTTCATATGATGGGGGTTGCCTTCAATTACATCTAAAAACGACTTGTAAACCTTATTATGCCTGTCCCACTGAATCTCTTCCCAAGAGTACCCTAAAATATAAAGAACTTTACTTCTCCTCAGCCATTTCGGTAACTTAGATAATGAATAAATAGGAGTTAATATCATTCCAACTGCCATTACAAATGTAATTAGTATTTTTGTTATTAAGTTCATTATTATCTTTAATTAACGGTATGTTATAACTAAATTTGTTTTTAAAACCAAGTGAATACTATGCGTTATATTTAGTAAAGTATTACTAAATTTATATTTTATTTGTTATAAAATTTACTTAAAAAATAAAGATGATTTTTTCATCTCATCCATTATATGGCAGTTCATATCACAATCCATGTGTATTTTATTTAAATGGCCCATTAGATAATTAAATAAATTATATGATTTTTAATATATCAACTTATCAAGTGACTTAAAAATACATGTGAATATTCATTGCATACTGAGTTAAAAGAATATTTTGTTAAACTAGTTTGGAGGAAAAGTCTATTCAAATAAAAATAATTCAATAGTTATAATGATTGACATATATTAAAAGAGAGATATTCACATCGACAAATCTTTAATCATTTTATTTTAAATTCATTATTATGTTGAATTAAATATTAAGGTTCATATATATAGTTTTTCCATCGTTCCTAAATACCTTCTAGACGAACATAGATTTGAAAGAGGATACCAAACTCTAAAATTAGGTAGATGATCTTATCATCGTTTCAATAAAAACAAGGCATGTACCATTAGCATGACATACATATCAAAATTCCATTACCAAATAAAAATGTTTCATTTATAACATAAAGTATTAAAGTTCTACTAATATTCATATTTGCTTCATTACAAACATATCTAACAAAAAAAAAAAAAAATCTAACTAATACATGATTAACATATTTTCATACTTACAAAAAAAAAGACACATAGATGTAATAAACCGCTAACGATCACAATTAATTTAATGTCTGTTGCATAAAAAAGTACCCAAAAAAAGTGAAGTTTTAAATATTTATAGATCTAAACTAAAATTTTCCATCATAAAATAAGCATTAGAGAAGAGAATTAAACACAAAAAACTAAGAAAAATCAAGAATTAAGACATACACATAGAGAGAGAAAGAGAGAGTAATAAAATCTAAGAGAGTGAGCTATAAATGAAAAAGTGGAGGAAACGTTAACTATCTTTTGGAGCTTATAAGCTTTTAACGCATTTTTGTGCAACTTTTTTCCCCACTTCACTCTCTTTCTCTCTCTTCAAGATGGCCTTGAAAACTCACCCATAATTTTCCTTTTCTTTTCTTTCCTTTCTCTCTCAGAAAACTGAACCCCTCTCTTTCTCTTTCTCTTTCTCTTTCTATATATAAATAAGAAAAAGAAACAAAGAAAAAAAAAACGAACTCGTGGCTTTGGCGTCTGAGATATAGTAGTGAAGTAGGAGTTGAGAGAAACAGAGAGAGATTGGCAGAGAAAGAAGAAGGTAAAGCCATTTCCCCAAAACCCCAACCTGTACGGATACCTATATTTTGATTTTCATTCAATTCTTCTTATCAATCTATCTATCATCCTTGGTTTTCGTGCAAATTGGTTCCTTTTCTTCTTCTACTCTCAGATCCATGGCGGCGCTTTCGGATCTTTTTTATTCTTCTATCAAGCTTTTGCTTTTTGTTTTATTAATCTTTTCTTTGTGTTTTTGTTTTGTTTTGTTTGGTGTTTGAATTTTGTTGGATTTGCTTAATAGATTCGCTTTAATTAATGTAAAATTTTATTTATTTTTAGTTATTAAATACTAATTCAGTAGAGGATTTGCTCTGTTTTGTTTTGTGGAATGTAATTTGCTTAAGCTAATTTATCTGGTGCTGATGGGTAATTAAGTCTTGCAACGGAATTCGATTTACAACAAAATTGGAAGCATACCTTGTTTAGGTCTTTTTTGAATTATGATTTCCATTTCTGGAATGTAATTGAGTAGGGCATTTCTGTCTGCGTAAATTGAACTTTTTTCAGGGCATTTTAGTAGTGTTTAAATCGGAACGAGTTAGCGAGATTAATACCTTGAATGATCAAATCAAAATAGTTTTGTCATGTCACATTCAGGATTCTTTTTTTGAGCTCCTTTTGTTGATTTTCTTTCCCAAATAATCCACTTAGGAACCTGATTTACCATTATTTTCTTGTTAGCATTTGAATTTTGGTAACTTCAGTTATCGATTGTTCTTGGGTTTACCATTATTTTCTTGTTAGCATGAATTTTGGTAACTTCTGTTATAGATTGTTCTTGTATATCGAGTTGCTTCTTTAAACGCGATGTGTCCAAAGTTTTTATTACAATTTGTTTGAAATTTGAGATTATTTTTCTTTTATTTTTGGTTGCAAACTGATATGATTTGTTGAACCAGGATTCGACGTAAACAGGGGCATCAAAAAAGTGATTCCATTTAACTGAGCTTGCCCTGTGGAATTCTGTTGAGGCTTGAGAGTCTCTGTTTTATATACTCTGTGATTTGAGTAAATGGTGGAAATATTACATGAATTGGATTAAATTTTTGTTCATGTTCAGGCGATGAATAGAAAAATTTATTGGGTATCAACATCAGTCTATGGTGGCATTCAAGTGAATTTGGTTGAAGGTGTCTGAAGATCACTGCTAGTGTTGGAAGTTTAATATTGTAGCAGTTGCAATTTGAAGCTTTGCTGTCTGATTAAGGAAGGTTGTACCATAGGGCCTGGAAGACTCACATCATCTGGGATATTATTAGATGTATATAACCATTTATTTATGTTCTCCAGAGATGTGGCTTAGGTTTGTGCTTTACCGTGATTAACTATTATTGATCACAAAAGTTGCAATGTCTCAGTGAATGATTTTTGAAGGTTGTATTTCCTCTATTTGAGACACGGGTAGAAGCCATGTAATTTATTAGTTTGGTACTAATCTGGAAGTCTTTTGGTTTCTTAGAAGTGTTATTTTAAGTATCATACTGGTACTTCTGTTTAGTGCAAAGTACCCATCAATAACATGGAAGCTGAGAGTTTTAATTCTAACCGTCAGCCGGATGGTCTTAATCGGCTACTTCCTGCTGTTGTACCTGTGCTTCTGATTTCAGTTGGATATGTTGACCCTGGGAAGTGGGCAGCAAGTGTTGAAGGTGGTGCCCATTTTGGGTATGATCTGGTAGTATTGATGCTTGTTTTCAATTTTGCTGCTATTTTATGTCAATACCTGTCAGCTCGGATTGGCGTGGTCACTGGAAGAGATCTTGCTCAGGTATCATTTCTTTCTCTTACGGTTTTACCTATGTTAAAGTATTATCGTACTCTCTCTCTCTCTAGACGTATTGTTACTTTTCTTGTTCTCAGTTGTGTGATACAGTTCCCCTATTGTGTCACCCTTCACCTTTTCTCCCTTGACAGTATAAAATAAATTTGGAATGAGAAATTAATTAGTGTATTTTCGTGTGAATCTATTTTTTCTATTACGCTATAGTCAATGTGATCTATTAATTGCAATGTGAAGAAGACACAACAGTGTTGTTATAAGACTGCTCTTTTCCGTCTGTAGGTCCTTAGGTAGATTGGTTGTCAGGTGTATACATGTACATATCTGTCCACAATATGGTTTTCAAAACATAGGTCTACTTGGAATGGAAGGTTGCAACCTTAGTTGTACATTTCTTCTACTTGGTTCTGGTTATCTGGTTGATTATTCAGTGCTCCCCCCACCCCCCGCCCCCCAAAAAAAATTAAAAAATTAAAAAATTAAAAACCCAACCACATATTCACAAACAAATGCTCACAGTTACTGACCACTCAATTTCCCCCTTTGTGCATGCGTGTGTGTGTGTATGCTAGTAAATTTTTAATGTGTTTTTTTCTTTCCAAATTGTTCTGCCAAAGATTTGCAGTGATGAGTACGATAAGTTCACATGCATATTCTTAGGAGTCCAAACAGAGATTTCCGTGATTGTGCTGGACCTTACAATGGTAATTTCTCATTCAATATATTTGATCCTTTTTGCTATGAATTATTTAGGGTACATTTGGTATATTGTAATAGGTCCTGTAATGTAATAGCTATTCCTAAGGAATAACTATTCGGTTGTTTGGTTACGCTTTTATTACAGGGAATAGCTATTCCTAGGAATAGTTATTCTTTAAAATGAGGAATAGCTATTCATTATCAAAATTCTCGTAATAGTTATTCCTTAGATCACGTAATAGCTCCAAAAAAAAAAAAAATTAAAAAATTCCAAAAACCATAGTTGACTACAACTTTTTTTGAATTTTTCTCTCTCTCTCTCTCTCTCTCTATATATATATATATATATTTAAATTGCTTCTCTCTCTCTCTCTCTCTCATATATATATAAATATATATATATATAACATTCAAATCCAAGTTTCCAAAATGTTTTAAAATTATTAATAGTCGTTTAATAAGCAATACTCTTATATTAATCATGTTGTAGTAAAATATAGAATACATGATTCAGGGTTCTATTCATGTGTTGTCACAAAACAGATGAATGGTAATAATTATTACATTACAACTTATTTTATTCATTGTAATAATGATTTCTGTTACAGTGTACCAAACGTGTCCTTAGTAACTGTGGTATGAGATATTATCTATCATTATTTAATTATTTAATACCAGTTTTGTTTTATACCTAACAAAAGGTTACACTGATGTAACTAGATCCTGGGCCTCGCACATGGACTTAATCATCTTTTTGGGTGGGACTTGTTCACTTGTGTTTTTTTGACTGCTGTCAATGCTGTTTTATTTCCACCTTTTGCCATCCTCCTGGTAAGTGCGATCACTTGCATTCTCTTTTGGGAAGGTTGTTTCGCATTGTGATTTATAAGTTGACTAATTTGATTTTGCAGGAGAACTGCAAAGCAAAGTTCCTATGCATATTCATGTCAGGCTTTATTTTGCTTTTCATTGTTCTTGGAGTACTCATCAGTCAACCCAAAATCTCAATTTCCATGGATGGGATGATAACAAAGTTAAGTGGGGAGAGTGCATTTGCACTGATGAGTCTTCTTGGGGCAAATATCATGCCTCACAATTTTTTTGTTCATTCCTCTATTGTACAGGTATATCTGCCTTCTATCCTCCTCTTATCTGCCTGTAACTATACACATGGTTTGTTTTGCTGCCATAGTAGCTTTGAGGTTAAAATTTGACGAGTCTTGGCTTTAGAAACTGTGTGTTGCACAAATGCCTTCGCAAGGGATCCCTCATTGCTACACTGTCTGAACATTGATTCTTGTTTTTTTGCCTTTTGATATAAAACTTTGGTTTGTGTCAACAATGTTAGCCTTGGATTTATGGGCATGCATGCATGTTCACATAAGTTGAGTTCTTGTCTTCTTTTGTGGAATTTGACTGGTGTAAGATTTTAGCTTGGAATATTAACGAGGTGTTCAACAGGATACAAGGACTCTGGGATAATTTTCTCAATCCTAAGAATCCAATGTTAATTGTTATGTCAATACATGACTGGCTGGGATGCTGACATGTCAATGGTATCCAACATGTCCATTTTGATGCCTTAGATAAGGTTGGAAGGCTAAATAGGTATTGCTAATCGTTTGGGAGTTAAGGTGCCTTGAAAGGTTACTTTTTCTTCTTCTTTTTTGCCTGGGCAGCAGTGTTGGATATCGTTTTGATAGTGGATCATCTTTGGAAGCATAATATATTGATCATTGACTGGTGTTGTATGTGTAAGAATAGTGGGGAATTTGTTGATCACCTTCTACTTCATTTTAAGGTGACAAGAGATATATGGTCGATTGTGTTTGCTTTGTTTGGTATATCATGGGCCATGTCGAAAGTGGTGGTTCAGATGCTAAGTTGTTAGCAAGGGAGATTTCATTGTTATAGCAACTCTAAAGCTGGGAAGGCTACTCCTTTGTGTGTCTTGTGGACAATTTGGCATGAGTGAAATAGTGGAATGTTTGATGGTGTTAAACATTCAAACCATGTCATCAAACAATCCATGCTAAGAAGCTTGTATGATTGAGTGGTTATTAAGGAAATAACCCCTATTGTTCTTTCTTAGATAGTTTAAACTTGAGATTGTGATTTTCAATCTAGGCTATTACATGTATTATGTATCTTCTCATTTCACTCTTTGTATGAAATTATATTAAACTATAAAAATTAAGAAAAAAAGTGTCTAATTGTTATGCAGTTGGATTAGTGAGCATGCATGTGGCATGTGCTCATAGTGCGCTAATAAGCATGTTGTCTCTCTCCGACCTAATTTTCCGACTTATTCGCATACAAGACACATCCATGAGAGCCATAAGAATATTGGGGAAATTGTATTTTCCCCCCTTAAGTATGGGGCAGTTGCAAAGTCCCCCTTTAATTTAAAACGTAGCGATTTGCCACTTTAACTTTTCATAATAAGCACTTTGCCCCATTCTTTACTATTTTCCATCAATTTTTTCTGTTAAAATTGAAAGGGCAAAGTGCTTACTATGAAAAGTTACGGGGGAAACTATTACGTTTTAAACTAAAGGTGGGACTTTGCAACTGCCCTATACTTAAAGGGGAAAAAAAGAAGTGTAATTTGCCCAAGAATATTTTCATAACTTGGGAGTGCCTCATAACCCTCTAAACTGTACATTTAAACTCATATGACTAATTTCCCAATTTTATCTTTTCCCCTCAACAATGTTGAACTTTTATTTGAGACGTGATTGTTAAATTTCTGAGGCTTTGCTATCTGTCATATTCCTGCAGCATCTGGGATCACCAAACATTTCCAAGGATGCTTTGTGTCATAACCATTTTTGGGCCATCTTATGTGTGTTCAGTGGTATTTTTGTGGTGAATTATTCACTGATGATCTCAGCGGAAACTGTCTTTCACGGTACCGGTCCTGTCATGCTTACTTTTCAGGATGCAATGTTACTAATGGACCAGGTTCCCATTTTTCTTTTTATATACGCAATTATTCATGTTGAGTATCACTAGAAGATATTGTTCAATATCAAATGATAGGTACTGATCAAGTTTAATTTTCCATATTATCAATGCAGGTGTTTAGGAGTCCCCTTGTCTATCTGTTTGTTCTGTTTTTCTCAAATCAAATCACATCATTAACCTGGAGTATATGTGGACGAGTAGTTTTGCATGATTTCTTGAAGCTGGACATTCCTGGTTGGCTTCATTGTGCTACAATCAGAGTTATTGCCATTGTTCCTGCCCTTTATTGTGTGTGGAGTTCAGGAGCTGAAGGGATGTATCAACTGCTTATATTCACACAGGTGATGGTAGCTCTACTGCTTCCATCTTCTGTGATCCCCCTTTTCCGTGTTGCTGCTTCAAGATCAATAATGGGTGTCTACAGAATTTCTCAGTTTGTGGAGTTTTTAGCCGTTGTCACATTTTTTGGGATGCTAGGCTTGAAGATTATATTTGTAGTAGAAATGATATTTGGGAATAGTGATTGGGTAGCTAATTTGAGGTGGAATATGGGAAGCGGTGTATCTTTCCCTTATGTAGTTCTTCTTGTCACTGCTTGTGCATCACTTTGTTTGATGCTTTGGCTATTAACTACCCCATTGAAATCTGCTAATGCTAGAGTAGATGCTCAGGTGTTCAACTGGGATACGCCAAAGGCTGTACCTGATTTTCCCACTGAGAGAGAGGAATTTGATTTAACTGGAACTGAATATCATCATGGAGAGGCACCCATTCAGAAGCAAGAATTATCACTGTCACAGAGTAAGGGTTTGGAGAGTCATTCAGATGTATTAGTGGCAGATTCTCATTTTGACTTGCCTGAAACTATTATGGAGTCTGATCAGGAGCTTCATTTGACTACTGTAGAAGAAAGTCATTCTAATGCTACATTTCCTAGCTCCCACACATGTGGCGTGGAGGCAGTGGTGGTAGAGTCAGTCCCTGTCTCAACTGTTCCTAAAGTGGTTTCTGATGTTAAATTGCTGGACACTAGAACTGTGAAGACAGAATCAATGGACCCTGTTGAGAAGACTCTGGGAATTGAGGGAGATCTACAAACTGAAAAAGATGATGACGAGGGAGATACTTGGGATCCAGAGGAATCATGTAAAGGGGTTTCTGGGAGCATACAATCTTTGACATATGAGGGTCCAGGATCATTTAGGAGTCTCAGTGGGAGAGGTGATGAAGGTGGAAGTGGTGCTGGAAGTCTTTCAAGATTAGCGGGATTGGGACGTGCTGCAAGGCGTCAGCTAGCAGGAGTTCTTGATGAGTTCTGGGGACAACTGTATGATTTCCACGGACAAGCTACTCAAGAAGCAAAGGCTAAGAAACCGGATGTGTTGTTGGGAGTGGATTCTAAGTTTGCCTCTTCATCACTGAAAGTGGATACTACCGCAAAGGAATTTTCTGGATACCTCCCATATGTGGGAGGTAGGGGATATGATCATCTAATCAACTCAAGTTTATATGACTCTCCCAAGCAGCAGAATTTGCAAAGGAGTTTAGAGTCATCATATGGGATTCAAAGAGGATCTTCCTCGTGGTCTAACCACATGCAGTTGTTGGATGCATATGTTCAGAATTCAAGCTGCAATGTCCCAGACACCAGCGAGAGGCGCTATTCTAGTGTGCGCAATCTACCATCTCCGGAAAGTTGGGATTATCAGCCAGCTACAGTACATGGTTATCAGATTGCATCCTATCGATTGGCTAAAGACAGAAACTCTGATCATGTGAATAGTCAAACGGAGTCAACAGCCTTGAGATCCCCATCATTGGGTGTTACAAGCTATAGAAATCCAATTGCTTTTGCTTTGGGGCAAAAGTTGCAAAATGGGTTAAGCTCTAGTCAGACCTCTGGTTTCCAGAATCTTGCAATTTCCCGAGAGAGTCACCTGCAATGTGAAGGAGCATATTATGATCCTGGCTCTTCTGGACCCACTGATACTGGTGTAAGTTCAGCGAACACAAAGAAGTACCATAGCTTGCCAGACATGTCAGGATTATCTGTCCCTCAGCGGGGCTTATCCATGTCTGATAAGAGTGCTCAATGGGACAGTCGTCTTACATATGGACCCTCTGTTGGTAGAACAGTTTATGAACCATCCTTATATCCCAATTCTGGATCAAGAACAGGAGCTCCTTTGGCATTTGATGATCTCTCTCCATCAAAAGTTTACAGAGGTGGTTCCTCTTCACAGTTGAATTCTAGTTTAGACGCCCGATCCCTCTGGTCTAGACAACCTTTTGAGCAGTTTGGTGTAGCTGATAAAAATCTTACTGTTGGGAGCGAAGCAATTGGAAGTAGGTCAAGTTCAATAACTCAAGAAGCTACTTCTATTGTGGATTCAGAGGCCAAACTTCTTCAGTCTTTCAGACTTTGCATTGTGAAGTTATTGAAATTGGAAGGATCTGATTGGTTATTTAGACAAAATGATGGGGCTGATGAGGATCTAATTGACCATGTGGCTGCAAGAGAGAGATATCTTTATGAAGCTGAAACTAATCTGGTGGGTCAAAAAGGTGAGCCTCAGTATTCTTCTGATAGGAAGCCTGGTTCTGCCATGAGGAATAGTGAGGCGGGTTTCTCCAACTTTTTGATTAACTCTGTTCCAAATTGCGGGGAGGGCTGTGTTTGGAGATTAGAGTTGATAGTGAGCTTTGGGGTGTGGTGCATCCACCGGATTCTTGACCTGTCACTCATGGAAAGCCGGCCGGAGCTGTGGGGGAAATATACATATGTACTCAACCGTCTTCAGGTAAATAATTATTGTTCACTTTTATGATGCAAGTATATGTGAGCATTGCTTGTTTTTGGTAATCATCGTCTCTGCAGTAAGATCATTGTCTTGGTTGCCTGTTGTTGACCAAGCAGAAAACAATGATGTGCTGCTTATCTTTAGTTGGGTAGGGTTCACCATTCATCAGGTCCACCTAATAAGATCTGCATGATGAATGTTATGTTGTGCTGTAGTGTTATGGGTACCTTGTTAACGTCATATTGTCTTTGGGAATTTTTGCACCCATTGTTTCCAAGAATGATAACAAAAAGCACAAAAAGCCTTTCAATGCACAAAAAATGTATACTCTTTTAATTGTGAAGGTTTTTTTTATTAATTTATTTATTTTTTAAATCCTTTTAGATGATTTTGACAGTGATGTCTTTTTATGAATAGGGGATAATTGATCCAGCATTTTCAAAACCTCGTTCTCCAATGTCCCCCTGCTTCTGCCTTCAAGTACCTGTGGCATACCAGCCGAAACCAAGTCCACCTGTTTCAAATGGAATGTTACCCCCTGCATCAAAACCAGGGCAGGGGGAAATGCACAAATGCAGGGATGGTCCTAGATATTATCAAAGATGTAGAGATTGCAATCTCTTGCAGAAAGGGCAGAACAGGCACTGCAGCCGGTGATGTGGCTTTCCCAAAGGGAAAAGAAAATCTTGCATCTGTCCTCAAACGCTACAAGCGTCGATTATCCAACAAACCTGTTGGTGCTCACGAGGGGTCTGGGTCACGTAAGGTTCCTACAACTGCTCCATATAGCTCGTAGCTCTTGCCCTTGGGTCTCCTACTGGTTCAATGATTATTGGGCTGCTTATTTTGGAAAGCTGCTCATGCTTTGGATCAGCTGTCCTCAGTTGTTAGAGCTCTCTCTCTCTCTCTCTCTCTCTCTCTCTCTCAATGTATATCAAAGTCTTTGCTGCAAATTTTATTTCCATGTATGTTACATACACATAGGATAAGAATTACTGGATAATGTTATTGCAGCAGAATTAATGAAAATGGTGAGAAGAAAGGTAGAAAATTGATATCGCAATTGCGTTGTTTGGGTACTTATGTCACTTCCTCTAATTCGAAACTGCGAGTGCTTAAAAATGCTGATATAGTTTTCACTGGTTGCTAGCTAAATGCTGATATGGTTTTCAATCCATGGTGGGCGTCAAGTCGGTTCCTTAGAGAGGTTTTACAATGCTCCTTCCATGTAGTGCTAAGCATAGTTACTCAAATATGGTCATAGTTTTCGTCCAAATTGGTTGGGAGATATTTTATCATTTAATTCCTTCGATTCATTACATGATATTAGCCAAAAGGCTGAGAAAGGTATCTTTGATTCATTACATGGTGGTTTAAATGACCATCCATGTGTATTTTGTTTACATACTTTATTATATTTAAAAAAGCCACTTGACTAAAGTATACATGGATGTTAATTCTACTCATCATAATCACCATGTAGTGAGTTTGTGTCTTATAAAAAAAAAATGTACTGAGTTTGTAGAAATTTTTTCAATTTAGAAGAAAACTGTCTAATATACAAATTATATTGTATGATATAGATATGTACGGAGCTTTTAAAAAAGCTTGAGAAATGCAGCCTGCCTATACAGCTACACTTCCTTATAACAGATATAACCCATGATCTTAATGTGGTGTGGGCAGGTGGGTCAGGGCTGGCCCAATCATTTTGGGCTGGAAACGAAAAATATAAATGAGGTCAATTTTTTTACTATTAAAAATAATAATAAAAAAACTTTTTGAAAAAAAGCCTTGAATAGTTTACATCTCTATTATGAAAATTATAGACTTCTTTACAATATTGTGTATAAGGATGTTCTATTTATACATAAAGAGAGGAGACAACTCCACTCCTAAGTAATGTAGGGCTCAAACATAAGCTCTTATTAATACAAAATAGTAGGAAAACAACTTTTTTATCTAAGCAATGTGAGACTTGAACTTTAAAATTGGGGGAGACTTCATAAAAAAAAAAAAATTTAAGGTGTGGGGTCTTTTTTTAGAGAGTGAGATGAGATGAGAGTGAGAGAGTAAGTAAGAAATAGCAAGAGATATGAGAAACGGGGGCAAATGGGCAATGCCCCCAACGTGTTCCAATTTTATTTATTATATATATATATTATTTTATTAAACTTTCTTATTGGCTTGAGTTTTAGGATTTTTTTAGTGAGAATATCTTTCTTTTTTTTGGCCGAGGCCTTAAGCCAAGACTTAATTTGTTTAAAGGGCAGGCCAGCCTTGAGGTAGGTCCAACAGTGGTCCCAGTCTAAAGAGTGTTAGTCATTCATGGCATACCATGATCCACAATTTTGTGGTCATAGGCTTAATGTTGCAAAAAATTACTACTAATGCTTGATTGGTTGAAGTATGGAGTATGGACCCTAGTAGAACTTGCACCATGATCCCCTCAAACCATTTCCCATGATTAACTAGAACTGTATTAGAAGAGATACATCGTGAGAAAATAATGACCTTGCTTATAAAAATCGTACACAAAATTGAGAAAATGATAACTCGGCTGAAGATGGTCATCAAATGGACCAGTTAGACCTAAGCGTAAAGGCATTTATTCTGGAATTCCCATCTGCTACATATGCAAGGCTAAGCTTCAAGCTGAATCTCTTGCCTAAGTTCAGTTTTAAATAGGATTCAGCTTGAAAATCGTCTCTACTTATGGAGAAAGTATATACAAAAGAATCTTCAGAATCATCAGATATGGTGACAGCCCATTGTAAACATTTAGGGTGATCAAATTTATTCTTCCATTAAAGATTTGGTAAATGAGAAAGTTTTAGTAAGAGGAGAAATAGAAATAGAAAGTCACATTTATGTTGATTTAGTGAACAAAAAATGTTACATGATGTGGGTTCCAGTTAGCTCAACTGATAAAGTTTCTTGTAGTCGAGTAAGGGACATGGGTTCGAATCCCGCTTATACCAAAAACCAATTGGTGTTTTAAACTGATGATAAGAGCAATCATCATGAAGTGGACACCATAGGTTTAAATACTATCATAATTATCAAAAAAGAAAATTCTACGTGATTTATTGTAATAAAATTTAATAAAAAAACATTTTACATTCTAAAGAAAACGCTTTTGGTCCTCGAGCCATTTGTGTCAAAATGGTTATTAACGTTCCAAATGTGTCATTTTGGTCTTTAGTCTTTAACATTTCATCATTGTATCATTTTGGTCATTGCTGTTAAGTAATTGGTGAAAAATGTTGATGTGACTAATAGACTTATTAAAATATTAATAAATATTGACATGTCATGCCATCTCAGGAAAAAAGAAAACTTGAATTAACCTCACATGCCACGCTGCACGTAAGGTTAATCCCTAACCCATGCCAAGTTCAACCCATGACCCTTAACCCATCGCCGAGCTTCGCAACTCGGCTATAGTAATGCTAGAAGAAATGGCAGAGGCAAAAACGATGAGTTGAGTGGTGGAGCTTTGAATTGCGTGGCGGAGCTCGACGATGGGTTAAGGGTCATGGGTTGAACACAATAATGAAAGGTTAAGAATTAAAATGACACATTTGAAACATTGAGGATATTTTGACACAAAGGGCATACATCAAGGAATAGTATAATTGAACATTTTTTTTTTCTTCCTTCTCTCACTTTGGTCAGCAGTGGAGGTGGATTTGAAGATAGAACTTTGAAGAACCGGTTTGGGTTTGTCTGGCATCTATTTCATAATGATTGCTCTTATTATCATGCCAAGACACCAATTAGATTTTGGTGTAGGCGGAATTCGAACTTATTTCTCTTGATGACAAGAAATTTTACTAGTTGAATTAATTGGAACCCAGATTGAAGGTTTAGTTGATTCTATCTCTAATGGGGTCTAATTGAGTTTGGGGTATCTAATTGTTTGACTTGCTGTTTTTTGTTTATACATATTTGAGGACGTCTTTTGGACACGTATTAAATTCATATGGTTTTGTAAAGAGCAATGTCTGTTGAGTGTTGACAGTTTATGGAAATGTCAAGATATTGTATTACTTGGTTTTTTGGAAATGTGAATGACAAACTCAAATAAACCCCAAGAGATATAATCAAATATATATACAAATAGGGGAAAGTGTAATCAAATATATATACAAATAGGGGAAATTACACTTTCCCCCTTTAACTACTGGGTCTATCTCAATTTCCCTATTTATCTTTAAAACCGAACAATATCCCCCTTTATGTATTGAAAATATAAAATAACCCAATTGTCTAATTTTATGTTAAATTCCAACAAAATTAACGAAATGTTTTTATTTATTTTGTCAATTTATAGTCATAATACTCAAAATCTATCATTATATATTAATATACTATAAAAATATTATGTTATTTTGGCTTGGATTTAACATAAAATTAGACGATGGGGGCTATTTGCATATTTTTAATACATAAAGGTGAAAATTGCTTAATTTTATAGATAAAATGGGGAATTGAAATGATTCAATAGTTAAAGGGAGAAAGTGCAATTTACCCATACAAATATTGAAAACATAAATTCTATAACACACCTCTATATCCCAAACATTACCCAATCAAAACCAATTTCAGCTACTTGTTTGGTTCCAAAATGACGATATGCCCTTTAAGTACTATTTGTGAAATCAATTGACAATACACAATTATTTTTCAGTGAATCACCTCCTGGATCATGATTCAAGGTGGACAAAACTTCATATACACATATTATAAAAAATAACATAAAATTAAATAAACGGTCGAGGCAAGCAAGGTGGATAAGATAGTTACGCTTTTGACTCATTGTAGTCGGCAGGCACTAGGCCATACTATAGTTCAGCATTTTTCTCACAATCTCACATCACCATTAATACCTAATCACACACGTGGAGGACTTGTCCCTCTCCACCTCAGCTCCAATCAGTGTTTTTCTCTCTCTCTCTCTCTTCTTTTATTGTGATTATAATCTCTCATCTTCTTTCGTGACCTTGGTTGAATGGTTGCGTTGTGTTGTCTTGCGTAGCTCTGGGTAACAAAGAGGTAAGTAGTAATTTGATTCAGTAGTCTAATTTGAACTGATTTAGAGCTAAATTCCCATTTCTACTTTTTCTTTTCTTTTTTTTGCTCAATTAGTTTTTGTGCTTTGCTAATCTGTGGGAGCTCCTGCTTGGCTTGAAAATTTGATTTATTTATTTAAATGTTTGATGTTTGAGTTATATAGACTTGGAGTGTAGCAAGAAGGTTGGTTTAAGTTTTTTATAACGTTGGCTTCAAGCTTTCTCCTAAGAAATGGTATATGATGGTTTATCTTGGTTGAGATAGGAAATTGATCTAGAATTAGAAGAAATAAATGTTGGGGGAAGATTAAATACAATCTTATCAATCAATGCAAGAAACATGGTAAACGTTGGACTACAATTATATAGGGAAGAGCTGCTATAGATGTAATTATGTAAACATAACTTAAGAGCCTTATCCCTCAGACTCTCAATGCACTATTAAGTCTTTTTCATGATGAGAATTTTAGTTCAAATCTCTTTTTCTCACTTATTTTAATGGGAAAAAAAAATAAATGTAAATACAACCCAATATTGGTATCGAACTGACAAATTATGATCTCTTTTTTGATTTGATGTTTATGTTGATATAATTGGAAAGTGTTAATTGAGCAGTTTGTATTGATATGTATGTATATATCTTTCTTGATAATGCAGAAGTAACTATAGGAAGGAGGCTAATAAATCAGCCTGAAAATGGTTTACTTTATGGTGATTTCATTGCCCGTGATACTGTTCATCTTGATCGTAGCACTTGCATTTTACCTTCTTGGTAGGGCCGGAGGTCGAAGCGAAGCAGCTCGGCAGTACTATGGGCCTCCAGCACCTCCATTCCAAGCCCAAAGTACGGCCCATGATAAACCACCACAGGTGTAGAATCGCACTTCTTATATTATATGCTTGTGAAAATTGGGGATGTGGTAGTAGAGTACTCTCTTAATTTCTGTATATGTGCCTGTGTAATATCTATTCATCGATTCTTTAAAAGCATATATATATATATATATATATATATATGTAATGGAAAATTATGTAAAAGAAATGTGAGTGTATTAATAATATAATTTGTTACTTTTGACATTTTAGGATTTAATTTATTGTTTTTGAAATTGTAAAAGTTCAATTTATTATACCTATAGTTTAAAATGTAATCTTCCCCAAAAAAAAAATCTCATGGATGAAAACCCAGTTGGATTTAAACCCTCAAAGCCTAGTTATGGTGTAGAAGTAAAACCATCCATATACCAAAACTCAAAAGGGTCGAGAAATATTTCTTTGGTTACAAGAACAGCCACCTGGAATTGTGCAAATTATTCCCAATCTCGGGCATGAGATCCACAACAAAATCAAATATTGTCTCAGCTGGGATTACATGGCTGTCGCTGTGATAGATTGGTATGGAAAAGTAGCTCAAAAGTGGTGTTTTATACTATTCTGTTTAGATTAGATGTCAGTAACAGTTGTTAGGTGTGTTCCAAACACTTGGATTTTTTCCAATTGGTAAGGAGTGTCCTACTATTTGATTTTATATTATTATGGAAATATTCTCATTAGCCTCATCATTATTTTCGTTCAATTGGCTATAAAGCACTTATTTTTTTTTATTTTAACAAATTTATTCTTCACCTATACTATATCACACCCTCTATTTATTTCTTCATTCTATTTTTATATCATTTTTTCTCTCTCTAAAAGGAAATAAATATATCTTTTATTCCTTCACCACTCTCCTTCACCAGTTCTCAGCAACCACAAAACCCAATTCCATCGTCGTCCCCAACAAAACCAGATCAAATCTCACCCACAGCAACCCAAAACCAGATCAAATCTCACCCACGGCAATCCAAAACCAGATCATTTTTTTAATTCCTTCTTCACAGACAAACCAAAACCCACAACAAAACCATATCAGTTCTTCTCACTTGAAACTCACAATCAAACCCACAGCACCCAACAATCAAACCCACGACAATCCACTCACCCACGGCACAAACCCATGAAACCCAAGGGAGCCAAATCACCGACACAGACCACCAAACTCCACCGAAATGGATTTCGAACGGCGCCGGTAAAAAAACTCTTCCCCTCGGCGGTGAGGTTTGTGGATGAGTTACTGGGTCTCCAATGGCACGAAGTTGAGAGAGAGAGAGGCGCTAGAGTGATGAAGAGAGAAAATAATATAAAAAGAGAGATTTGGTTTAATAATCAACACTAAGAGCATTCTTATCAGACTCCCTATTTTTTTTGTCAATTTGGTTCTAAAAAATCCACTTTTGCTCAAATAGCTAAAGCACTACTATACCAGACTCCCTATTTTAACTTTACTATTCCATTTTTTAATATATCTTTATTATTTTATTTTATTTTTTTCACAACTCCCGAAATACTACACTAAAAAAAACACTACTACACTAAAAAAATATCTTTTTTATTCCCTCAATTGATGAACAGCGACTCCCTCATATGAGGGAGCCACTGTTCATCAATTGCCCATTTTTAATAGTTTGGGGAGGCTGATGTTTGAGAGTTTTGCTGCCTTTTCGCCAGTTTTTGCTGTTTTCGCCCAAATACGCATTCTGATAAGAATGCTCTAAGAGCATTCGCACAAGCCTTGACATTTGGCTGAAAACAGCCAAATTTGAGGAGAAGGTGCGCAAAACACGCAACACCAAACTCCCCAAACGGCTGAAAATCTGCAATTGATGAACAGTAACTCACCCAACTTGAGGAGTTACTGTTCATCATTTGGGGGAATAAAAAAGAATTTTTTCTAGAGTAGTAGTGCTTTTTTCTAGTACATTTCGGGAGTTGTGAAAAAAAATAAATAAATAAAGATGTATTAAAAAATGGAATAGTAAAGTTAAAATAGGGAGTCTGGTATAGTAGTGCTTTAGCTAAACAAAAAAAAGTGAGTTTTTTAGAACTCATTTGAGGAAAAATATAAGGAGTCTAATAGGAATGCTCTAACTCGACCAAACGAGCGAGCTATTATAGAAAAGTCAAAAATTTTATACGAAATGATGAGGCTGATGCAGGTGGTTTTGGGGGATTTAGAGAACTCTCAATAGCCTTTTCTTTCGGACAAAATGGAGTTTAAACGAGATAAAACTGTAAAAAATCAAATCTAACAGGCTCCTCAAACGAGCAAATTTACCAAGGGAATGAACAGTAGCTCGCCCGTTTGAGGGAGCAACTGTTCACTCCTCACAGTATAGAATAAGGTTTTTTTTTTCTCTCTTGCTTTCTGTCTCCAGCGCTAAAAATAACGGAAACGACACCAACACCAACACCAACAACAACACAATACAAATCTGAAAAAAGAACAATAAAAACACAGTATACAATACAGATCTGAAAAAAGAACGACAACAACAAAAACACAATATATAGTACAGATCTCAAAACTGAATAAAATAAAATAAAAAGCAACGCTGAGAAAAAAGAAAATGAGATAAAGAAAAAAAGAAAGAAAGAAAAAAGAAGAAAATGAGGGGAGGAACTGAAAAAAAATAAATAAATAAATAAAAGAAGAAAATGAAGGGCCCGGGACGAACTGGAAAGTGAGATACAGAAAGAAAGAGAGAAAGACAAAGAAGAAAATGAGGGGTAGGGGAGAGTATCTGGGGAGTAAATGAGAGAAAAGGGGGGTACGTGGATGGTGGGGAAAAAAGTGGTACGTGATGGTGGAAAAAAAAAAAAAAAAAAGAGGGGAACGGGAACAGAGGGAGAGAGGGGAAAAAAATTTGAGAAAAGAAGGTATTTTGGGAGTTGTGAAAAAAATAATATATATTAAAAAATAAAAAAGTAAAATTAAAATAGGAAGTCTAGTGTATTGGTTCTTTAATTAAACAAGAAAAAATGAGTTTTTTAGAACCCAATTGATAAAAAAAATGAGGAGACTATTAAGAGTGCTCTTATAGCTAAATTTTAGAGCTAAATGTTAGGAAAATATACCGTTTGATTTGTCTAGGAGGAATGCTCATATCTTTAAATATGGGATCTAACTTGGACATGGATCGTATGTATCACATGCTTGGTCCTCCCCAGTCTTGTCGTGTCTCGTGCGCGAATTCAGATCAGTTTTTGCTTGCCAATTTATTTTTCCTTATTTTCCAGACTTTTTTGTTTTTTCTGTTTGACTTTCTTGGACTTTTTGTAATTATTGGTATTGGGACTTTCTTGGAGTTTTGTAATTATTGGTTTTGGCCCATTAGTGCTTAGAATGGAACCATTTCACACCAATTTCGCATTGAGTTTTAGTACGAATCAATCTTTTTTTTTTTTTTTTTTTTGAATTGGCACGAATCAATCTTTTAAAACAAACGTGATTCTATAATTTAATTAGATTATTTATAAACTGCCGTTTAAGTATATGCTCTTGTTGCTGATTTTTCCAAAAATACTTTTTTATTTTATATTTCTTTTGCTATAGATTTGTGCATTCGCATAAAATATTTCCAACACCAGTACCTCAACCCCTAGCTACCATCAACAACGGTATTGGAGAAAATTTGGAAAACTTAATCATTGCCAAGAATTAGAACTTATCGTTGGTTGCTTTATCAAGGTAAACTACTCCGACTGTCCTTGGGAAAATGCTATTCATTATGTGATGAGAGTGAGAGAATGTCCAAAAGCCAAGTCAATAGGACTTAGTCACTTCTCATCTTCAAAGCCGATGTATATATATATATTTCTAGATCTCCAACAATGAATGATGTGGAGCTAGCTTCCATGCTCCTAGAGGTTATGGAAATGGCGAAACAAGCTAGTGTTTGGTTAATATTACTGCATTCACCTATTAGATGGAAAAGGTTGGTTAATATTACCGCATTCACCTATTAGAATAATTAGATGGAAAAGGAGCAGAATGAGGTCTTTGTAGTAACTGCAATTTTTTTTTTCACTGAATAAAAGGGACTTCATTAGCAAGGGCAGTGTTGTAACTTGCATTTGCATGGAACTTAATATTGACGTTTGTTCTAAAGAGGGAACCAGATTTGCAGGGGCAGTAGGTAATTAACTAGTGGAGATCTTGGGGAGTACCGGACGGCCCAATTATTTTTGGGGTCTCAAGCAAAATTTTAAATTGGGGTTTTGACCATTCAATACTAAATTAAATTAATATTTTTAAATATTTTTATTGATATTTCATTATTCTCGTTAATTATTGATCACATCTACATTTTGGCATCCAAAAACTTTGTGGATCTCAGCAAAAAGAAAAGGTAATAGATTTAAATAATAATAATAATATATGATTCAAGTGAAAAACAAAAAAAAAAAAATCTTTGATGCTTATCAGAAAAAAAAGTGAAAAACAAAAAAACCAATTAAATTAAAAAAGTGTTAAACAAGTCAACTGACAATGTGGGAGGTTGGGGGCTCTAGAATAGAAAAAAGGTGAGGAGGGGATTGTGCTGGCAGAAAAAAGGTGAGGTGAGAGGCTCTAGAAACACATCTTTAAATAATATTTTAAAAGAGAGTGGGAGAGAGAAAATACAAGAAGTGGACGTAAAATAAGATGACGGCTTTGTGACTGTGCCGTGCTGTGCTATGAGACGCAGACGAAAAAATGAAATTGAAGGCTGGGCTTCTTTTTTTTTTATCTTTAACTTAAAGTTTCTTTAAACTGGGCTTATGAGTTTCTCTTTTTTAAATTCGGGGGCCTTGTTTTATAAGTTTTTTTTTTTTTTTTTTTTTTTTCCGAGGGCCTCAAACGATGGCTTACCTCGCTTTAACGCAAGGACGGCCATGCCGAGTACCTATTAGGTTTCTCAAGTCAATTTTGGAATGGAATTTGTTCGACTATTAGTCGTGGAGCCTTTATCATGTGATGGATCTGACTTGGAATTTTAGTACCAAAAGAGTGGAAATAGAATTGGTTGGGTATCCATGCTTTAGTGGAAGTACTGTATGAATGACAAGCTAAGAACTTGCTTGATATGACTTTATAAAGTGTACAAGACCTTAGTAGTGATGTCCAAATATATTCTTTAACCTCACTTAAGAGTCTTCTAAGGACTTAGGAGAGATTGAAAAAGATGATGGAAAATAAATTTAGGCTAAAGTTTTAGCTTAAAAAATTATGATACACAAATACTTTTCCCGTCACTTTGGAAGAATCCTCCTCCAATCCACTCATGACAAGTAAATAGACTATTCACATGACCACGTGTACTTTTAGTCACATGACTATGATACACAAATACTTTTCCCGTCACTTTGGAAGAATCCTCCTCCAACCCACTCATGACAAGTAAATAGACTATCCACATGACCACGTGTATTTTTAGTCACATGACCTTTTTAATGAGTCATGTGACTAAAAGTACATGTAGTCATGTGGATAGTCTATTTAATTAACACATAGTAGGTTGAAGGAGAATTCCTCCAAACCAGGTAAGAGGTAAACTATGTGATTAATGTAGTTGTAACTTAAAAAATAGCTGTTATGAATTTTTTGGTAAGGAATAACTCTTTTTCAATTTAAAAAATTAGTGATTTCTAAGCTCTTGAAATAATAAAACTCAGACTATTCTCTAAAATGAAAACGCAACCAGACAACTCAATGGTGATTACAAAGGCATAATCATTCAATTCATTAATCTATTACAATATACCAAACGTGTCCTAACTTAATAAGTTCTAATTTTGTGTCAAGTGTGTCAAATTATGTTTTAAATCCACTTTAACTCGGTGTCAACTGTCAAGTGTCCCCTCTCCAAATTAAAGCTTCTTCAAAACCATTCAAGAATCAAGACTACTTCAAATCTATTTAAAACTAATTCCAACCCATTTGACACTAGTTCAACTCTATTTAAAGGTACTATTAATTCATTTAAAAGTAATTAATCACATTAAGAATACTTCCAATCAATTCGAAACTAAATACAAAAAAAAAAATCTCAACCCAAACCTCGAGACAGCTATGGAGGGAAATCAGATGGTGATGGCTAATTTACTTCGTAAACTTTGTTCTTTAATTGGTTATCCTGTGATGATCAAAGCATATAAGTCCTGATGTTGACTTACCAAAAAGGATATCCAAAATTCTCCCATAATTGCCCTGGTTAAGCTTATTTTCTCTTCTTTTCATGGTTAGTCCAACTCAAGCAGATCAATAATACTACATAGTACATACATAATTTATTTCACAACATTTTTTCACCATGTATTGAGGTAGAATTTTTTTTTTTTTAATAGTTTTCCAATTCCCATTTCCCATAATCCATAATCCATAATCCATCTTCCTGATTTCTACTTTTTATATATCAACAATTTTCCACGCAAGCTGTGTCAATGTAAGAGAGCATAGCTCCTTGTTTAGTCCTCCCAACTTGTTTCTCTTTTGGGGGAGGAATCATTAACTTCTCTTGAATTTTATATTGCAGGCTTTGCAGCCATATTATACATGTGCTATCATGAGAGACGCAAATTCATTAGGTGTAAAAAAAAAGAAAAAAAAGAAAGTGAAAAAAAGAAAAAAAACCAATTGAAAATCCATTCGTGCAAGACCAATTGGTCAGCCACGTTTTCCCACCAATTTCTTTGCATAGTTCAACTGGATCGTGGTATGTGGGACCGGGGACCCTTTGGGTAGAAGGTAAGAAGGTTGAACTGAAGCACGCCAACACTTGCCTAAGATAAGGTTAATTGGTTGGTGGGAGATTCGGTGGAGAATCAATTCTGGTCCAACCGGACACAAGGTCTTTTGAAAAAATAAAATTTTTTTAGCCCATTTAAAAAAAAGTAAAATGCTTGTCCACATATACACACGTTGTTAATTGGTCCTTAAGAACACGCACTCTTACAGGGTCGGTTGGATATAGTTTGGAAAAAATGGTTTTTCAAGTGAATTAAAAGGCTATCTTTGAGTCATAATAATAGTGGGACCCAAGGCTCTTAAAATTGGGGTTCATGTGGACTAGACCCAGTCCGTCTAATTTGTTTATTTATTGATATTTGGCTTATTTTCACAAAGAGTTGTATTGTTTCTAGAGCAATATGTTTTTGTTCACAAATAGTTTAATCTTTTTATAAAGCTATGTGTTTGTTTATAAAATGTTATGTATTTTCCTGAACAGTTGTGCTTGTTCATCATGCACTTGTTCATACTTGTCTATAAATAGGCATCCCCCATTTCATTCATTAAAGTTTTTGAGTCTCATATTATAAAAAGAGAAAGAGATTCTAATTACGTTCGTTAATCACAGAGATTGCATATGTTTCTTTTGGGTGATGTTTATTATTGTATCTTGGGGTACAGATATCCAGACATCTCAAAGCACCACTAAGGTAATAGTGTGAGGGACGAAATCTTTCTTAAGTATATAGTGCGATACATGCCTTGAGTCAAATTTGCATTTATCATTATACAATCATCCAATTGGTAAGTATATTTAATTTCATTTGATTAATACCAATTGTTCTTGCTCACAAAATCACAAATTTAAATTATTTTTGCATTATACCCAACATTTTTTTTTAGTACATTCTCACATGTGATTATAGAACTTAGACATCCATTGAGGTATTAGCTCATTCATAAGCCCGTTGTGTTCCTCTTGTAAGTATAATGGAACGCTCCCTTTCTGACATTTTGGTTAATTTTTTTTTTGTCTTTTAATACAAAGTTTACTTTGCAAAATAAACTTAAAAAAAATAATAATAATTGGTTGTGCGAAATATGAACTAGTTAGCTTGAGAATTTGTTTTTCTGTCACCTACCCAAGAAAAAGGATCGGGGTCGTTGTTGGACTGGACGACAAACTTTGCTCAACAAACAGCCTTGAAAAAAATATGAACTAGTTATCGTGACTCGTGAGAAAGTTTTGTTTCACTTATAGTTTAATTTCTCCAGATGTGGCATGGCTTACGACGAAGTTGCATTCCTTGACTGGTTAGGCATGCATGAAAGACTTTTTAGCAGTACTAATTTAATTAGAAATAGCTACGTTTGTTGTAAAAAGCAACAGCCAACAGGTGAGCACGTGTAAGTGAGACGAAGTTTTCTACCAAAACATATTCCATCAACATCAAGCATGCTTTGTTTCTTTTTCCCTTTTTTGTCCAGATTAATTAATTGTTCTTTTAAAGCACATCTGATCCATTATTATTTTAATAAAGGATTTTGTTAACCAGTGCCCTTAGGGCAATGGTTAAGGAACATTAAATGCTTACACTTTACGGGAAATAACAAATTTTTAATATTAAAATAATATATAGAAAGACTAAAATACCCTTAAAAGCATTAAAACTTCACTACTTCCTATAAAATGGAAGCATTAAATACTTCCTTAACCATTGCCCTAAGGGCATTCGTTAACAGGACCCTTTAATAAAACAACGAAAACATCTATTGTGATTTGCTCAACCTCACCATACTGTTAATTCCCAAAAAAGTAAAAAGAAAATAAACCCTTCACCATACTCAAGTACTCAACCAACCACTTGATGCAAAAAACAATTAACGTGTTCTTGTTTTTCCCAATGTCTTTCAATGTATCTTCCTTTTCTTTCCTTTTATGTGAAATTAGTTGATGCAACTTGCAAAGTCATGTCAGCATATTTAATACGAAGATTCTTCATCAAGATGATACAATCTCATATTTCTAACCTACTCCTCTCTACTTTCATTCAAAGTTAAATTTTTTACTTTTAAGTTCCATTTATATTGAAAGGGAGTCTTAATCAACATATAAAGAGAGCTTTAAAATAGTAGTTGTGATTAAATTCATCATATTATAACTTAGATTTTTGGTACAAGTGGTGTAAAACATATCATCTTAATTAATAAAGAAGTTTTAGCATGATGAAATAAGTTTACCAATACAATTTGACAGCACCAAGTATATATCATGTCCTCTCTATTTGCATATTGTAAAATTCTCTGAAATATTTTATTCGCACATAAAAAGTCTTCGTTCTCCACTAACAATTGTCCAAAGAAGCAAGTCTAATAATATCATATCATGCCTGAATATTGAATATTTTATATATCCTATATCTCTTTGCATATAAAGGACAAAATGCATCTATACTACGCAGGAATAATTTGTTTTAAATATATCTTGGTGAAATTCTAGCTAAAAGGTACCTTGATAAAGGATGCAAAGAAGACAAGTAATATTTTTATTGACAAAGAAGACAAGTAATATTTTTATTTCTTGAGTAGAAATGAAATTGACACGGCTTGATTAATATCATGGTTAAAGTTTGTTTATTATTACGAAGTATGAAGGCAAAGTTCGATCTTATTCGTTGAAAACTTGAAATAGATGTTGGAGCTCAATTTGTTGCTTATTGAGATCATGATGACGATGCCTTAATTTTGGCTTTAATAGAAAATGGAACGAAAATGAAAATAGAAAATCTTAATCTTAACACAATGATACTGTGGCAACAACTATGTCCACCAATTAATATAATGATCGAGAAATTCATCCAAAGTGGTTGGTAGTTTCCATTCACTTTCCATATAGGAAAGAAAAAGGCTTTTGCTTTAGATAATAGTGATGTCAATATAGAACGAATGCATATATGATATATACCCGGAAATTGTATCATATAAAATCCAGTCTTCTATATGGACGTCAATAGTGCTGACCATGCATAACATCATAAGCTGGCCTCAGAGAAAAAATAGGGGAGAGGGGATCATAATAATATAAAGATTATTCTCTTTTTTTGTATGTCACTAAATAAAAAGGTTAAAATAGAATGATATAATTAAAATGCTTGTCAAAATAGCTACCAATTTTTTTTTTTAGTTACTGGGCACATATACTTTCAGTATGGGTATGTTTGGTTGGAAGAAAAACGTGAGGAAAGATGAAGAAAGGAAGTAGTTGAACTCATGACTTATCTTTCATTCTTTTTTTAAAGCTAATCCTTATCTTTCATTCTTATTAATTAAGGGAGTTGGAAGTTGGTTTTTTTTTCAGGAGATGTCATTTAAATTAAAGTTCATTGGCATTTGTCATTTCTTTTTATACCATGAATAGTTAATAGCTTAATGCGTAAGCATAATTAATTAATAACTTCTTCTTCTTTCTGTTTTCGCTCAATGGAATAACTTCATTGTTCGCAATAGAAAATAAATTTTTTGGGTGAGTTATTTTTGCATATATTCTTCAATCAATGCTTAAAAGAAAAAGTGATCTACTTGTTTGCCTCCCTTAGTGAACAGAAAAGGACAATACTTTCAGACAATAAAGATCGAAATAATTTTTTATTTTTTTATTTTTACTTTTCATCTCCAAACCAAAAAGTAAGTTTTTTCTCCTTGTTTGGCATATTTTTTTGGTTGGTAGAAAAGAAACTATTAATTAAGTATCGGTGGATCCAAGAAAGAGAACCTCAAAACTGGCTGGTGTAAAAACAATTGCTGTAGCGTACAACGTACTTTAATTTATTGGTTTTGAGGATCATCTAACAGAACCTATAAAAGTTTTGAAGTTCACTATTTCTAATCTCTCCACCAACCACTTCAGCTGTCCATTTTTTCCTTTTGTCTCCCTTCTACTGTCCAAGCAATATACACCCAGCCCCGGCCCACCAAGTCACAGACTAATCGTTCATCAAAATAAAAAGTCACTGTCATCTAGTGCAGCCACGTTGCAACCCTTTTAACCGTCCGATCAAATTCATATCGTATGCTCAGAATTCACATTCAACCAACCCCCTGGGAAAGAATCACTGGGCCCCTTTCTCGCTCTGCCATCCTTGTAATCCTTTAAGCTTACCTACCAAAAATCTGCCATTACTCTATATATTTAAGCCCTCTGCCATGACTCTATATATTTAAGCCCTACACCCACTCTTCACAAACCAGGAAATCCACATTTGATATTCCTATTCCATTATATTCATCTCAGAAGCTTTTCTTTGCATTTCTCTCTTTTGGGTCATTGTTATTCTTATTCATAATGGAAACCATTGAGAATAGTCTTTGCACGAGTACTCATGACCCGTTGAATTGGGGTCTGGCTGCCGAGTCACTAAAAGGTAGTCATTTGGACGAGGTGAAACGCATGGTGGAGGAGTATAGGAAGCCTTTGATTAGGCTTGGCGGTGAGACTTTGACGATATCACAGGTTGCAGCAATAGCTGTGAGTGAGTCTGGGATTAAAGTGGAGCTTTCTGAGTCAGCTAGGGCGGGTGTGAAGGCTAGCAGTGACTGGGTCATGGAGAGCATGAACTCGGGGACTGATAGTTACGGTGTCACCACTGGGTTTGGTGCCACTTCACATAGGCGAACCAAGCAAGGTGGTGCTCTTCAAGCGGAGCTGATTAGGTAAGCTATATAACACTTTTGTGTAACCTAAAAAGTTTTTAACTTTTTAATTACGTTAGGTAGAATAACTCGGAGGCTGAGTCTGACTCGGCCGAGTTGACTCAGTGTTACATATGTAGATTGAAAATTATGATAACATCTTTACACGTATATCCAATTTTCTTACCCTTTATATTTTTTTAATATGCTCATTTATTAAAAAAAAGTACATATA
This sequence comes from Fagus sylvatica, assembly GCA_907173295.1. Lineage (NCBI taxonomy): Eukaryota > Viridiplantae > Streptophyta > Magnoliopsida > Fagales > Fagaceae > Fagus > Fagus sylvatica. Next base: position 18,800,025 of record OU015770.1, on the reverse strand, counting down.
TAAACATATATTTAAAGTGTTTAGAATCTCATCTATTTTCCCTTTAATATAATGGGAATTATTCTATATAACAATAACATCTTTTTTTTAAGCAGCACGGCTTATTAATACTATAAGTAATACGATAAGAATTTTTAGTCAGATTATGACTACTAATATCTAATAATATTGAATATTGGAATTTCATTTTTCTTCTAGATAATATATAAGCCATTAGTTTTAGGAATATTTAAACATTTTCAAAATTAACAATTCTTAAGAAAATATAATTAAATCTATTTAATAAAAACTATTAATCTTTTCTAAATAAACTCTTTTTAGTTTTGAAGTATTGAGAATATAGGAATACATGTGTATGTGTGTGTTATCTTATAAATTTATAATTTATTGATATATCTATTTTGCACGAATAAAATTTCTACTATAATCACTTTATTTTCACATTTTGCTAAGATATTAAGTTGGATTAATTATAATATGTCACCTCCTTTATGATTGTAAAAAAAAATTATAAAAATCTGTGTGTTACTAGACTTAGGTGTGCCAATAGGTTTTTATCCAAAAAAAAAAAAAAGGTGTACCAATAGGTAATCGATTGGTCAACTTTAGGTATCGGGTGGGTGAAACCGGGTTGACTCGGCCGCTTTAACAAAGGCGTGGCCGAGTCGGTTGTTGTATATTACACTTGGTTGATTTTTTTTTGCTAAAACCGACACTTGGTTGATATTCTTGGAAAGAACACAAGTATAATGTTGGGGAGCGACATTTATGAGACTGTCCCTAAAAGAAGTGGACAAAGCTAAGGAAGTCGTTGAAAGCAATACTATTTATTAACTAGACATACTCTTTCCAATTGTGGGTCCCACTAGAAGTCATATATATCTAACACATATAATCCTTTTTTGTCATTACTTAGGTTCAGCTCCATGATACGTGTAAAATGATAAGCCATGCATTTACGCACGATTTAAAATCCGTATATATATTTATAAATTATGGATATTTATAAATTAGGCACGGTCTTGGGTGTGCTCCTCAATTATCTCTAATTCGAGTCTTTTCAGGACCACCTATTCAAGGCAAAACCTTACGCCTGTCGTGGTACATGTGCTAGTAAGGTATTGCGTGTCCCCCTGGAATTAGTTTAGGTGTGCGTATCTTCGGAATGCTGGCCTAGACACCCAAGGTTATAAAAAAATAATAAAAAAATAAAATAAAAATTATGGACATTTATAAATGTTGATATCCACCATTTATGGATATATGTTAACATCTAAATGGTATATATACACTACAAGTCTACAATATTTATCCGTACATGAAATTCTTCAATTTTAAATTCAATATCTCTAAATTTTTATTTTTGCTACACTTTGGAGTTAGGAATGTTTAATATTCTTGATCACCTAACATAATCTGAAACCCCATGTTTCTTTTGGGGTAAATTGTTGAGGTATTGTTTGGCAAAGAAACTGTTGAGGGTTTGGTTGGACTTTTGAAATATTATATTTAATTGTATGACATATTAAGTTATTCATATTAAAAATAGTGTGATTTTTATTAAGATTAATCATAGCACAGGTGTCGGGCTGATATCAAACTTTATCATTCGGCTCAAAAAATAATTAATTTAATGACGTTTGTCAGAGAATCATCACATCATGGTAAAATTATTTTCCTATTATTCCCACATTCCCAAAATATTTTTAATATATTTCTCCAATTTTAGAATAATATCTTTCACACAATTATTAATTCAAATTATCCATGTGTACATATGTATTTTGATTATATATGGTTCGTTAAGTCATCTAAATAAATCTATGATTAAAATTAATTAAATTGCTAGGATTGAAGGGATTTTCTTCCAAAGAAAAATTGTGTCCTTCCAATTACTGTTATGTTTATATAGCTTCATACTTTCATTAAAAGCCATGTAATCTATAATCACCCCTATCTATTTTATTAGCATAGTGAGTATTTTTTGTTTCCATTTTTCACAGATTAATCATGTTATTAAGTATCATGGCTAATCTAACATGCTGAATGTTGTTGCTCCAGATTTTTGAACGCTGGAATCTTTGGCAATGGAACAGAGTCATGCCACACATTGCCTCACTCAGCAACAAGAGCTGCCATGCTAGTGAGGATCAACACCCTTCTCCAAGGATACTCTGGCATTAGATTTGAAATCTTAGAGGCCATCACCAATTTCCTCAACCATAACATCACTCCTTGCTTGCCACTTCGTGGTACAATCTCTTCTTCTGGTGATCTTGTCCCTCTATCCTACATTGCTGGACTGCTAACCGGTCGCCCCAATTCTAAAGCCGTTGGACCCTCTGGTGAATCCCTTGATGCCACTGAAGCATTCCGCCTAGCTGGTATTAATTCCGGGTTCTTTGAGTTACAACCAAAAGAAGGTCTTGCTCTTGTTAATGGCACAGCTGTTGGTTCTGGCTTGGCTTCTATAGTGCTTTTTGAGGCCAACACTCTAGCTATTCTATCAGAAATCTTATCAGCAATTTTCGCTGAAGTTATGCAGGGTAAGCCTGAATTTACTGACCATTTGACACACAAATTGAAACACCATCCTGGCCAAATTGAAGCTGCAGCTATTATGGAACACATTTTAGATGGAAGCTCTTATGTGAAAGAAGCTAAGAAGTTACATGAGATTGATCCCCTGCAGAAGCCTAAACAAGACCGCTATGCTCTCAGAACTTCGCCTCAATGGCTTGGCCCTCAGATTGAAGTTATCAGATTCTCAACCAAGTCAATTGAAAGGGAGATTAACTCGGTAAATGATAACCCTTTGATTGATGTTTCTAGGAACAAGGCCTTGCATGGTGGTAACTTCCAAGGGACCCCAATTGGTGTCTCAATGGACAATACTCGTTTGGCTATTGCATCAATAGGAAAGCTCCTGTTTGCACAATTTTCTGAGCTTGTCAATGATTTTTACAACAATGGGTTGCCATCAAATCTTTCTGCTAGTAGGAATCCAAGTTTGGATTATGGTTTCAAGGGGGCTGAAATTGCCATGGCAGCCTTTTGTTCCGAGCTTCAATTTCTTGCAAATCCAGTCACTAGCCACGTCCAAAGTGCCGAGCAGCACAACCAAGATGTGAACTCTTTGGGATTGATCTCTTCAAGGAAAACAGAAGAAGCTGTTGATATCTTGAAGCTTATGTCTTCCACATTTTTGATAGCTTTGTGCCAAGCTATTGATTTGAGGCATTTGGAGGAAATTTTGAAGAACACTGTCAAAAATACTGTAAGCCAAGTGGCTAAGAGAATTCTAACAACTGGTGTTAATGGAGAACTTCACCCATCAAGATTCTGTGAGAAGGATTTACTCAAAGTGGTTGATCGGGAACACGTATTTGCCTACATCGATGACCCCTGCAGTGCTACCTATCCATTGATGCAAAAACTAAGGCAAGTACTTGTTGATCATGCATTAACCAATGGCAATGATGAGAAGAATGAAATCACTTCTATCTTCCAAAAGATTGGAGCTTTTGAGGAGGAACTGAAGGCCCTTCTGCCAAAAGAGGTAGAGAGTGCAAGGGTTGCATATGAGAGCGGAAATCCAGCAATTTCAAACAGGATTAAGGAATGCAGGTCCTTATCCATTGTACAGGTTTGTGAGGGAGGAATTGGGGACTGGATTGCTAACTGGGGAGAAGGCCAGGTCTCCTGGTGAGGATTTTGATAAGGTGTTTACAGCTATGTGTCAGGGAAAGCTCATTGATCCAATGTTGGATTGCCTCAGGGAATGGAATGGTGCTCCTATTCCAATCTAATAGTGTATTTTGTTATATTTGAACCTTGTTTCTATGATCCCCTAGCTGTGCCAATACAGCTTATGTGTGCTAGTATTCCTTGCTAAGAAATAATAATTGAAGGGGGAACAAAAACCTTCTTAGTTGTAAACTGAAAAGCAGTTATGTGGCATGCATTAATGCTAAAAGAATCCATTTAAATTTTGATCAAAAGCTGTGTGATCACCACTCCAATATCTTAGCTTACTACTTTCGGATCATTCAGGAATGGCCCTCTTATCAAGATAGCACTAGTACATAAACCATGTTCTTTCTCATTTGACTTTTTTTTTTTTTTTTTTTAGTTTTTACAACAATGGATTGCCATCAACTCTTTGGCTGATCACAGTTTGCCAAAATGAAAATTTGCTAACGAGCTTGAAGTTGTGTTTAATGTGGACCGACAGATTGACTAGTCTCACTTAAAACCTTGGACTTTGGAGCCAAGATAGGTGAGCTAATTTACTCTTTCATGCTATGCTGACATAAATGACAATGACTGAAACCCACCATTACATTGCTCCGTTTGGTAATATATCAAGTTACACTTCTTTTTCTTTTTTTTTTTTTTTCAATGGCTTGGTTTTCATTGATATAAGTTCTACATGCTTTGCATTCTCACTCCCAAAAATTCTCATGCATCAAGATATGCATCTTCTGATCTCTCTCATAACATGTCAACCTCATATATTGTGTAGGTTCTACATGTTATGAAAGAGATGATACATATGTCAGATGCACAAGATACCTACTTGCCTCCCCTTTTCTTTTCTTTTTTTCTCCGCGAGTTTAATTGCTGAAAAAATTGATGATTTATAGTAGTAACATACACATAACCATACTCATCTACTTTGGACTTTGATATGCTCAAATTTCTGATTCCTTATTCATTTTGAGACGGTTGGATATATAATTGAGGACCTAACAAATTGTTGTACCACTTTCTTCTTTCTACACTGCGTTATGAATCCCTCTAATCGAGTATCAAGGGGACTCTTGGAAGAATTGGTCTTATACAACATTTTGTACCCATTTAATTTGTTTAAAGTATTTGGGCTAATCATAACTGCAATGAAGATAATAGCTATGTCGTTGGCCTTACTAACTGTAAGTCTATAACCAATGTAGTCCACATGACATGATGAAACTGGTAACTCTACCTACGAATACTACTCAGTTGAAAAACCTGCGCGATGGTTGGGACTTGGGATAGGAATATAGGATATCGAGTTATCAACTATTGACAGATCACTGTTCTTTAATTTTGCTAACTGCAACTTACAACAAAGGAAGGTGTTTCATAATGTTTCATTCCATTAGAAGATTCTGCAATTGAACCATTTTACTGATATGTTGTTTAGATTGCAGCATAATTCTCATGTGTAATATGGAAAAGTCATTAATATAATGTAAAAATTTGTTCATGTATTAGCTAGTCATACATAGTACTATTTCTTTGAGTTTTTAAAAGAATAGAATGGATATATCATAAAAAATTTGATGGATTCCTTTACGATCTACTTATTCCATTGGATTCCATCTTTTTATTGTTATAATTCTATGTATATTGATGTGTGGAAATAATACAAAAGAATATCTTTATATAAGAAGATATATGAGTGATGAATAAGTAAATAGAGTGTTATACAAATAAATATAAAGGTTAGAGCCCAAAGCCTAATGGGCTAACTATGACTAATACTAACAATCATATACTCTTAAACATAGTGTAAATTAATACATATTCTTCCCACTTTTGAAAGAAATGTTTAGGAGGAAATGGAATGGAACAAGCATTCTCTCGTATCCATACTATTTCATTCCCATTAAACTTGCAAATAGGATGATATATGAAATATTCTTTAAAAAAATCTTTTTCAATCTATTCCATTTTATTCATTTTCCCTCCCCAAATGGAATGTAAATGTAATATTGATGGGATTTGTTAGTTAAAGACTTGCCTATCGAAATTATGGACTGTAACGAGAAAAAACAAAAAAATAATAATAATAATAAAGAAGAAAAAACACACCTTACCGTGGGCTTTAGAATATGGCCAAAACATGTCGTTTATTAGAGAGGAGTTGGACCTTGCAAGTTGGTCTCTCTATGTTGTTTGGCAAGCCCATAAAAAAGCCAGATGGACTTTTTGAGCTTATTTTGATAGGCTTCGCACAAAAAACTTCCCTAATCTCTCCATACTCTCAATAAATGGGCTTGGATTCCCTCTAGTGCTCCAGTGTACCAGAGAGAGTCTTGAGCTAACACGTCACACTGTCCATGGCTCCTTCCAATACACTAGACATTGGAGGTAAGCCGATTTTCTCAATAAATAAGCAATCAGTAAAGCGCATCCAAACACACTCTATATAAAACAAGTTATACAACGTGATGAAAACTATATGTTTTATGCCTAAACGGATTGTTGTAGTAGTTATAAAAAATGTTAATATACATTTTATTTCCTCAAACTTTAGTGTTGTCATTTTAATTTTTTAAGTTTCAAAACTCAATAAAAATCCCTAAACTTTCAAATTGCTATCAATTTGGTCCTCTAGTCAAGTTTCGTGAATTAGACCATTAAATTTTCCCTAAATGATATTATTTTGTTTTAAAACTTGGAAAGAATCAACTCTGAGATACCAAAATGACAATAATCCAAAAGTTTAGAAAATCGTTGAAACTTTTCAATTTGTTGCCAATTTGGTCCTCCCATTAGATATTGTTAATTATTGACAGTTGACTACCTCCAAACAGTGCCATTTTCTCTTAAAGTTTAGAAGAAAAAAAAGTTTGGAGAATCAAAATGATAGCAATACAATGATTTAATGGGTTAATTGCACATTTTGAAACCTAAAGTACCAAAACGACAGTAATTTGAAATTTCAAGGATTAATTGAAAGCTATCTTTCATTATTAAAAATAATAATAATAATAATAATAATAATAATAAAAGGGGGGGGGGGGTTTGATTGAAAGTTCTCAGATTTGAGTAACCAAAAAAATGAAAATAATATTAGAATTAGAGTGACTAAAATGTATTTTTGTCAAAATAAAAACTTCAAATGGGCATATGCTTATTTAAGCCAAATTTTAGCTTTAGAAACTACTTTTTCAATTTTGCCTAATCCCTTTTTAAAACACTCACAATCGATACTTTATTTTCAACTCTATTTTATCATAATATTAATTATTTACTCTTTTTTTTATTATATCATTCAAAACTTTCAAACACGCAACCCAATAAAAGAAGAGAGAGAAAATGAGAGAACTAATTAAAAATAAATAATATAATAAAATATTGCTTTGCCCAAGCTATAACGCTTGGGCAAAAATGCTCAAGCACTATAGTTTAAAGTTATTTTGTCTAACATATTGCTAGTCCAATGGGAGCGATTTTGGGGTTCATAAGCCATATTTTGGTTTAAATGGTATTTTACCTAACCGGTTGGGAATGCTCTGAGCTTATAGTTTTAGCTTAAAGAACTTTGGTAATCACCTTCTAGTGAATTTACGTATCAATAATTCACAACTAGTTTTTCTTTGTAAGTAAAAGGAAATTGGTAACAAATTAATGTGTTTTGCTAAATCCCTATAGGATTAATGTTGTTCCAATTTCAATTAATTAATAAATTATAATTAAAAAAAAAAAAAAACAAAGGGTGGCTGCCTAGGGATGGCATTTGCATCCGACCCGTGGGTACCCGCTCCGCCCCGCCCCTAATGGGACGGGTTTTACCGAATCTGCTGTTACAATGGGGTGGGGGTGGGGGATGTTTTAAAGACCCGTAAGGGTTTGGGGCGGGGTCAAGGGAGGCATCCCCTGCCCCATATCTGACCCGTTTATAATCGATTAATAAAAACATGGTTTAGTCTTTTAACCTTACTTAATTTACCCACATATAAATACTCACAGTAATTAGATTTTCATGTAAATTGATACAAGTAAATAAATTATGAGATTATTAAAATTATTTTGGAATATTAGTAATGGTATTTTGGAACATTTAGTCATAATATTATTAAGAGATTATTATCTTTTTAAATATTTAGGCGTGGATTATTGTTTCATGTCAATTGATGCTAATAAATAGATTAGTGACAAATTGATTAGCTAGTAAATCGATTATTGTCATACTAATGAAATTTTTTTGTTTCATGTAATTTAGCCAAAAAGAGTGAAACAAAAATTAAAAATTCATATTGGGGCGGGGTGGGTACCCACGGGTACCCTGTGGGGTGGGGATGGGGGGAAGAAAGTTATCCTGAGAACGGGACGGGATGAGGATGGGGCAGGGATAACGGGGCAGGGGATAGGATCCCAGCCCCAAACCCGTCCCATTGTCATCCCTAGGTGGCGCCTCTGTTATTAAAATCCCGATTCGAATCTTAAAATCTTACGATTTTACGATTCAACATTATGAAAACGATTCGAATCTTAATTGAATCTTAAAGGTGGTAAAATCTTAATAGAATCTCGATTTAAATCTTAGAATCTTTAGAATCTCAATTTGCTTTCAATTCTATACGATTCTACTGTACAAGGTTTATTCGGGTTTTTTTTTTTTTTTTTTTTTTGGGCCTCCAATGAAAATTTAGCTTGTATTGGGCTGATTTTTACTTTTTAGTATGTTACTAAATGTTAGTAGCCCGCCCATTTTTTTTTTTTTATAAGAGCAGCCCGCCCATTTTAGTATGTTAATGTTAGTAGCCCACTAGCTCGCTCATTTAATAAAAAGAAAGGCAAACGGTGATAAAGATAAAGAAATTCATAATCTTAGTGATTGTGAACTTGAAAATGAATTAAGAGATTTTAATGATCTTCCCATGGATGATTTAGATGAAAGCAACGACATTTATGGTGAAGGTCTCCCATTAGAGGACAACATTCATCAAATCAATGATAATCTTGGTTTTTAGATCTTGGTTATTCACATTGAACAATAAGTAATGTGTTACTTTTGTCACAAAATTACCATTGTGGAAAATGGTTGGGAAATATTTTGATTTATGTAGTGTTATTATTTGGAACATTATGTCTGATTGTGGTTATGTGGTATTAAAACTTGGAACTTGAAAGTTTGATGTTTGATGTTTGAAATTTTTCATTTGGTATTTAGTAGTTGATGACTTGTTGCATTTTATAAGTTTTATGCCAAAACTTATTTATTTTTCAATGATTTTTTAACCTATGTTATGAATTATAATTATTTATATATTTTTTATTTACGGAAAGTAGAATCTTACGATTTACGATTCGATTCGCGAAACCCTTCCAACGATTCAAGGTAGAATCCCGATTTTAATAACTATGGGTGGCGCACTATTATTGGCAGAGACAAGCCGGGTCAAGAAGTTTCAATTTTCAACTATTTTGAACCGAGCAATATAATATACCCTACTTTTATTCCCTATAACATTTTTGCGAATATCTCTCTCTCTCTCTCTCTCTCCTTTTGGCCGTGATTTTCTCAATTGATCATGGCTTCCCAGCTCCTTCGTCGCGCTCTCGGAAGAGGCTCTACTTATATCCTCTCCTCCGCCACAAACCCTAACCCCAACGCACCCTTCGTTGCCAGGGCCTTCTCCTCCGTCCCCACGCCTATCCGAGCCACTCTCTTTCCCGGCGACGGTATCGGCCCCGAGATCGCCGAGTCCGTCAAACAGGTCCCTCTCCATTTCTCTCTCTCCGATTTGATATATAAGCTGTGTTCTACATGAAATTGACACAAAATTATGATTTTGGAATTGAAATTTGATGCTTTTAGGGGAAACGTTTTCGTCGGGAATGGTTTTGTATGAATAAATGGTGTATTAATGTTTCGTTGACCTTCATTGCATCAGATATTTGTGATATCGTTTTGATTTTTATTCATTTTCCGTTAATGTTGTTAATTGCTTTTAATAGTTTGACTCTTATTGGTTTCTAAAGTCAATCTGGATTATAACAATTTGATCTACACGTAAGAATTTGTAAAATTGATTGGGTTTGTTTGTTGTTTGTTTGTTTCTCTGCTAAGCTTTTCGAGGAGATTGCTTTCCCTTTGAGAAATTGGAGGAAAATTCAAGTTTTATAATCAAGTTTTGGTAAAAAAGAAATGGTTTTTTGCAGGAATTTTAGTGTAATTTTCGAGCATTATGCTTTAATTGGATTTAGGTTCTGTAGAAGAAATCCACTGATGTGGTTCAGGATAAACTTGGATGGATATTTGTATTGTATGGGGTGTCAATTTTTTTTCAACCGATGCAGAAATATGAGTAGAGACACCATGGTTGACCGATGGTAGTTTGTGGACTATTTAATGTTTTTTTTTTACTGATTTGAGGTGCTACTGGGACAAGGGGAAGCTGAAGGAATTAATGGTTTTTTGGGAGCAAATATTCGTGGTGATAAATGAATGTGAGTTTGGGAATGGGGCTTATGGAAATTGTTTGCTGAATTGAAATAAAACCATAAATAATGTGCATATGCTTGCATCTGAGTGTTTGAGTCTCCATGATTGTATGATACCAATATTTGTATTGATCGTACTTTCATCATTTTGTCAAATGTAGTTTCACGTTTTGACTACTTTCATCATTCAAACTAAATGCAGGTATTTAGAGAAGCTGATGTTCCCATTGAATGGGAAGAACACTATGTTGGGGACCAAATAGACCCTAGGACCCAAAGTTTTCTAACATGGGAAAGTTTAGAATCTGTACGGAGAAACGGGGTTGGCTTGAAAGGACCAATGGCCACACCAATTGGAAAAGGCCATCGTTCTTTGAACCTTACTCTAAGGAAAGAACTTAACTTATATGCCAATGTTCGGCCTTGCTACAGCCTCCCTGGCTATAAGACTCGATATGATGATGTAAATCTTATCACTATCCGTGAAAACACGGAAGGGGAGTACAGTGGACTTGAACATCAAGTAAGTGTGTTTAGACATATGCAGATGAATGCTAGCAATGTTAAATGTAATTGAATCTGAACTTTTTCCCTGTTTTGATTTTAGGTGGTCAGAGGAGTGGTTGAAAGCCTCAAGATCATTACTCGTCAGGCCAGTTTGAGGGTCGCTGAATATGCTTTTCACTATGCCAAGACCCATGGAAGAGAAAGAGTCTCTGCAATACACAAAGCGAACATTATGCAGAAAACTGATGGTCTTTTCCTAAAGGTCTTAATAGTAGATGCATAGACTATAGATTCTTGATTATTTAACCAAGTAATGTCATATTAACTTCACTTTTGACTTCACTTGCAGTGTTGTCGCGAGGTTGCAGAGAAGTACCCTGAGATAACATATGAGGAAGTTGTCATTGACAATTGCTGTATGATGGTATAGACAAGTTTCTCTCTGAGTGTCAGTGATTTGATGTGTGTATATATGGATTTCCTATCTTGCAATTTCATATTTTGATAAATAAAATTATTTAAGAGAGGACTACATGTTTTTCCCTTTAAATTTTGAGGGAAGGGTCTAAACATTTTTCTTGTTTGTCCTTACACAGCTTGTGAAGAATCCAGCACTTTTTGATGTATTGGTGATGCCTAACCTCTATGGTGACATTATCAGTGACCTTTGTGCTGGGTTGATTGGGGGATTGGGCTTAACCCCAAGGTATGTGTGTATTCATAGACATCTTCAATAATATTCAACTTGACCATCTGACATTACATGACTTAATTTTCAGCTGCAATATTGGTGAGGGAGGCATTGCCCTTGCTGAAGCCGTACATGGTTCAGCACCTGATATTGCTGGAAAGGTTAGGCCTCAAAGTGAATTTTTTATTTCCACTCATGTATTTACCCTGGTTCCTTTTTATGTAATCATGTAATATGCATTTATAATTTTTCTTTTTGATCATGCTAGTTCTCCTTTTTCCCATCCCTGCTGACATCTATTTTACTGTAGGTTTTGCTTTAGAGCATTAGCATGAATAGGAAATAACTTTCTATTGCTAATGTAAAGAAGCAATTTCCTTTTCATTTTTGCTCAAAAATGTTTTTTACATTTTGAGTTCATCCTGTTTTACCAGTGCCAGGCATGCTTAGCTTTTCTGAACTTGATAAAACTAGTATTTCGCAATTGAAGAATAAAAAAATAAAAAAAAACACCTTCTATTGTAATGTGGCTGATATATGGGTCATTTGGCCACGAAGAGATAGATGGTTATTATCATTTATCAGTGGGAAAAAAAATGATGTTAGGATCTTCAAAATGATTAGAATTGAGGATGATTTGGGGGAGAGGAGAACTTGAAGAGGAAGCAGTCAAAAAGTGGTGGTAGAATCGTTAATTTTGTTGGGCATTGGGCATTTTCTTGGTTATCTAGGATGGTTAGAGTTGGGATTGTTGAAGGTAAACCCCTTGAAAACTGTCTTTTTTCTTTTTTCAAGACCATCAGGTATGTGAGATGCTATTATGCTTTAGGTGTTGCATTATTAGTTAGTTTAGGCAAGCTCTGTAATTGAGGTTTTGACCTGGTTCTTTTTTCTTAGTATACATAGTGCATTGTTCAAGAATTAATGACTAAGGCCAAAAGAGGGTGGTTTTAATAGAAGATTATAGTCTATAGACTACTACTTTCGTCGTTCATGAGGTAGTTTTTATTGAATAAAGTCATTTGCTCATAAAAAATGTATATATAGATAACTACTTTTGTTGCAACTTGCTACTTTTGTTAATTACTTACCCTTGGTCCATGTCTTCCTTTTTTGTTTACTCTAAAGAGTCCCTTGTCCTTTTGCACATGTAACCCTGTGTTTCTTTAAGCATAACCTCCTATGCAATAAAGGGTAGTCATATTGTTGTGGTTGAATTTATATAGAATTTGGCAAATCCAACTGCTTTGCTGTTGAGTTCTGTCACGATGCTGCGCCATTTGGAGTTCCATGACAAAGCTACACAGATCCAAGATGCTATTCTCAACACAATTGCAGAGGGGAAGTACCGGACTGCTGACCTTGGTGGCTCTTCATCCACAACTGATTTTACAAAGGCAATTTGTGATCATCTTTGAAGCGTTTCAATATAGAATTTGAATTTTGCATTGGAGTTGACTACAAATTATTTGTTGTGACATTACCGATGGAGCCATATTCAGAACATTTCTCTAGTTCTTTTCTAAGGGGAATAAGGCCACATCACCTTGATGCTTTGAAGAATTCCATGGGGAAGTTGAAGGGCGTCCATGGAGAGTTGAATATGGCATGATTTATGTATAAACCAGCATACCTGCTGTCTAAGAATAGACAGAGATGGGACTCTGTTCGAGGGGCTCTCTTTTAGACTCCTATGTGTTGTTCTCCCAGTGGTTTGGTATTCTTTGTCAATCAAACATGAAATAAAAGCATCATGATGTAGTTTTTTTCCTCGTGTTTTGATTGCCTGCCTTTGTGGAGTTGGATAGGTTTCTTTCTAACGTATGATGCATTTACAGTGGTATTTAAGTTTTTTGACAAGTCACAGTGGTTTTAGTTTTGTTAATTTCTGTTCTTAATTCTACAAGATATATGTAGTGCATTGGTTTCACATTACTGTTGCTCAATTTTCTGCATTGTTCCATTCCACTCCCAGTTTCTGCGTGTAATTGTGCAGTGCATTTTTTACATCGAAAATGTGTGCAAAAATGTTCTGATCACTTCACTCATTGGCTATTTGGCTGGGGAAGCAAAATATAATATGTCCGGTGCACAGATACTTTCTTACATTGATCGGATAACATGGCATTTTTACATATTAAAAAAAAAAAAAAATCATCCCCTCCCACGTTTGTTTCTTTACCTGCCGGATGTTTCCTTATCCTCGTCATCCATCTTTCATGCCAAAGGGGTGGAGTTCGCCCAACTTGGGTTCCAGAGGTGATTATAGCCCGGGTACTGTAGCAGGTTGATACAGACGTCACAAAAATGTGGGCATCACCACTAACAGTTCGGCTACCCATGGCAAGACATCCAGATTGAAGCAGCGTCATTGCGCTCTCCATGTTCACTAACTCGTCACATTGGTGACCAGCTTGTTTTATTGTAATCTGTGATATTCATTCTAAAATGAAAAATACCATCCTTTTCTTTAAAAGAAATAAAGGGTGTATGACAATTAAATGAAGCTTACCCTTCACCAAAACACTTGTTTTGATTCAGATATGTGTATTGCTTCCAAAAAGGTACCTACATAACGGTTTACCCTCGGCCTGATATACTTGTCAGTACATTGCCATCCCAAAATATCACTTTGGTTTGGTATAGCTTATTTTTATTGGTTTATTTTGCTTTAAAATCAATTGAGAAAAAAATTGTTATACCTAGAAAAAAAATGAGGTTCGAAAAAACATGTATATAAACAAATAAGCTTAAATAGGAGAAGCCAAACCAAACATGCAAAATTTGCCAAGTAAATCGGCCTAAATTGTAAAAAAGAGATGACAAGTAAATCAGTAGATTCGGTATTGTCATTGCTACTAACAGTATTGTATATTAACAAATCCTACAAGAATCTGTCGGCCTGTCTGCACAGGGGGAGTGGTCAAAAACCCTGGGCAGCTTCACAGCTGATAAAGAAACCATGGGTTAACTATGGATTCTCAGTTCTCACTACATGTATGGGCTGCTTTGGTGTTGCAGCATTGGCATAAATGATGTTACAAGTGGATTACTGGGTGACTGCAGATTGGGCATCCAACTGTATGGGGTTGAGACATGGGCTGTTTGCAGGGATGGGGAAAGTAAGGCTTGAAGGTGTGAGGAATGGGCACATAATTCACTGCCATTTTGAAGGTTCCATGGGAATTGGGTCATGGCGTTAGAAAATGGAGTAAAGGGAGTGGTATTTACAGGTGGGATATTCATTTGAGGGCCGGCCCAACATTGTTCTAGTCCTGGGGCAGTCATCTGAGCAGGTTGCAGACTTGATAGCTGAAACCACTGATTCATGAGAAAAGATAATGCAGCTGCAAGATAAAAAAAAAATTCAGAAGCTACATAGCATGGAGAGCAATATAACGCAAGAAAACTAATGCCTTTTTTTTTTTTTTTGGGAGGGGGTTGGGGTGGGGGTGGGGGTGAACTGCATCTCTGAAACAAACAGTATCACTCCAATATATATAATAAAATGTTGTATTAAAGAAGTTCGATACCTTGTACTTCATGTAGTGACCCAGTTGACGTATGACTTTGTTGCATAAGTATGAAAGCATCGGCCAATAACTTATTTAGATAAACTTTGTTGTGAAATGTCTCAAGATCCCTCTGCTCTTGCATTGATGTTGTCACAGCATCCTGTATTAACAAATCATACTTCTTACGTATCTCTTCAATCTCTTTGTCACATTCAGATGTCAGCTGCAACATCTGCTCAAAATGAAAAATCATATATTCAATTAAACAGGAAGCGCCCAAGGGCTAATAATCACTAAAAGGTATTAATAATGAAATCAAAGGATTTTTCTTTTCAAAGGCAACTTGGACAAACCCTATTTTTGTGTATCTTGAAGCCTTGATCCTTATCCTTCTGTATTCCTTCCATTTGAAGTTGAAGTGGGTTTAAGCAAACAGGCTGAGGCATTTCAGCTATCACAGGAACAACTTGTGTATGATAATTCACTGGTCCTGGAACATTAGTTCTGCTCCTGTCTGGAAGATGTTCACTTCCACTCACAGGCGTAACTATGAATGGTTGCGGGGGCAGGCCCATGATAGGATGCATAAGGTCAGATAGTTCCGGTAGATCCTCTAAAGGTAATTCCATTGGAGTCAGAGCCTCTTGACTGTAGGAACAGCTTCCACTGCTCTGATGATGTTGTATCCCAACGGATGCAGGTATGCTGGCTAAATTGTGGCTGGTGGAGGATGGATTTATGAATATAGGCAGCTGCAAAACAACAGACTGCAGGATTGAGTTTTCAAGATTAGAATGGTAAGGCAGTATGGGAATGCTGATTGCACTGCCGAAATTAGAACTTCATTGAAACAATGTTGCAGGTTGCCACTTCACCTGCCTGTTTCTTGCACTTTGCTGATGATACGGACAGTTGAATATGATTTAAGGGGACCGACTCCTTATAAAAAAGTTCATTTATATGTGGAACTGCATCTCTTTCCTCAACCACAAAGGCAAACACCTCAAATTTTACATGAAAATCATGAAATTATACACACTAACCTTTGTTCGAATATTGGTTAAGTGATTAAATTCTAACAGCTTAAGCTTTTGGGACAATCGGTAATTTCTCATGGTATCAGAGTAGGTAAACCTGAGTTCAAACCATGTCTCCGCTTCTTATTTAAAAAGTTAACAATCCCACACATGAGGAAAAGTATTAGAATTATTGTTAAATGAATAAATTCACCATTTTCTATCAGAAACTCTCACCCCAGCTAAAGAATCTCACAATGTGGCAAAATTCTATTGGCTACTAAATTAAAGTGGCAATCTATCATGTACACCTCAGGTAAGTCACAAAATATACTTCATTCTTTCGTGACCAAATGTATTGTGGAAGGCAGATGATTCCATCTCCAAGTCAGTTATCCTTGCAACAAAATGTAATGTTGCGGAGAGTTTCTCAACTTGATTATAGGGATTTCTTATTATGGTCTATCATAAATACAACACAAGTACTTCAAAAAAGGTCAAGCAAATTTGAGTTTTTTCTTTCTTTCAATTATTTTGCCTTATTATTCTTTTGTAATAAAGGTCGGACCTTGGTGCAATGTCAAGTGCCCTCTGTCCACATGACGGGCTGTGGGTTTGAGTTTAGGAATCAGCCTCTCCAAATTTGGAGGTAAGGCTGCCTACTAACTACCTCTCCTAGACCCTAAAGAAGCGGCAGCCTTGTACATTGGGTATGACCTTTTTAATTATTATCTTGTGATGAAGTTAGAATACAGACATATTTGTTCGCTACAGTGTAAAATTATGTAGAAAAAGTAAAACCACAAAAGGGAAACTATTTGCATAAAGATTCAAGTACCTGCTCTGATGCCAATGAATTTCCTTGGGCCAGGCAAATGTCCGGCTGCACCAAGGATGAGCAAGTCCCATTAAACTCCAAAGCAGGTAACTCCTTACAAATAGCAGTTACTGCTCTATTCTGCAGCCTGACCTCGGTAACAGTTGTGCTTTCCAGAGTCACAGCATCTTTTGCGAGAAACTCTTCAGCGGGATGCACAGCATGAGGTAAAATTTTCATGGGTTCATCACCTATGACCACTTCACTCAGAGTATGAGGAACTCCAGGTCTTCCTACAGATTGTCCGATCTGTGCATTTCTAACAGGACTCTCCAAATCTGAAGGACATGACTCAGACGCACCATTTTTGGGATCATTACTGGAACCGGCTTTATTATGCCGCTCAGAAGTAGTTCTAACTCTTTTTGAGGCCATAATTTCCGATTTATTATTCTCGGGATCAGACTCTATGGAAATAGTTTCCATTTCCCTGGGCAGATTACAGGATATCTTTTCAATATGAGAATTTTGAGGAACTTCAGATGGCAACCTCAGTATAGTTCCACTACTATTCTGGTTTTGAAAATAAGGCATAGCATTAGTACCTGCATTTTGGGAACAATCATTGATTTCAGCTCTATCACTTTGTTGCATTTTGCCCTCCTTGACCTCTGAATCATCCAATGAGAGATTACCAGATATTGCTGTTGGTCCCCCCGGTTTTGATTTTTCTAACAAGGCTACTACGTTAGCTTTCATTTGTTCATGTTCAATCCTTGAAGCCAGCTGTGAAGCCTCAAGTGTTTTCCAATGTGTTTCCCTTTTATGATTGTTTTCATCCATCTTTCCCTTGAAGTTGTGATCTAATATCCCCAGCTTATCTAATCTTACTGGAATGTCATGATCCTTTGTGCAAATAAGGGCTGACTCTAACCTTTGCTCTTCCTCCAACTTTACCTTATCTTCCATCATCTTTTTGTGAAATTCCTGAACTTCTTTTTGTTGGTGTTGTATAAGATTTTCCATTCTTCTATCGCAAATATCCAGAACTCTTGTCATGCTATTAGAGATATGATTATTCTGCACCATTCTACTGTCAGGCCCCTGTTCCCCTGTGGCAGCTTCAGATAGATCTAAAAAATGAGAACTCTGAAAGCTCCTTTCCGTTTCACCTTCTAGCACATCTTGCTGATTAGATATAGTTGATTTTGAATCTTTTGCACCATGTGAGTTCCTTGACTTCCTTTCTTTTTTCTAAACGGCGTGCAAACTTTTTCTTAACCTTCTGCAATTCGGAGTAGATATAATCCGCCTCTTCTTCCTTGCAGTCATAATTTAAGTGCAGTTTTGCAAGTGCAATCGATTTCTTGTGATCAATACTGTGTTTCGACAAAGAAGCTGCAACCCAACACTGAGAGAAACATATTCATCACTAATAATTGCATAAATTTTTGTTACTTATAAAAAAAAAAAAAAATAATTGCATAAATAACGTACATGAAACATATTTTTATTAACTAATAGGATTATGCACAAGCACACACTAGATTCACTTAATCAATGTGCATCCAAGAATGCAAACACACGCATGTGCTCAAATAACCGTCTCCATGGCAGTTTATAGCTTATATGAGCAAAAGTAGGGGGATGCTAAAAACTTCCAACAGAGAATGAGCACAACCATGCCTGTAAGGATGGAATGGGATGTGACAGCTGGTGTAAACAAGCTCATCTAGAACTGGAACTTCATATAGGGGATTCAACAGACTAAGGGGTACCTAGACTTGAAATTAATAGCAAAGTAACATGCAATGCACCAGTGATCCTTGAAAACTTTTGGGGTATAAAACTTCAGAAAATTTTGCTGCTCTAATGGACTCTCTAGGGAAAAAAAAGAAGCTAAATGATTATTATCCACTGTATCAATACTGCTGGACCAATTTGCGAATTTTAAGGTATTAGACAATCTGTTTTAAGACTCTAAAGGGACTAGGCATGAATATATGAATTTTTTTTTTTTAACATAGGAGAACTTCACTCAGAGAGTTGCACGTTGCAGAGCATACTGTACAACAATCCTCATTGCTATCAAACTCCTAAGGGCAACTAAACCCACCACCAGAGCCAGTCAGTGATTAATATGTATTTATTGCCTGTAGATAAGTATATCATTCACTTAACTAAATGTGGCATTGACTTTGACGATATTCACTTAACTAAATGATATATTCCAAACGCAAAGGGAACCAGAAAAAGAATTTGCAGTCATAATAATATTACATACGCATATAAATATTGTTAAGAGTTATTTTTTGTTATTTTTTATATTAGCATGTTAATAAGAGTATTCTTGTAATCATATGCCATAAACCCTAAAATAATGAATTAAGGTGAAGGCAGTGGTGGAGCCACATTCAAGGTTGGGAGGCCACGCCCTCCCCACCCCCCCCCCCCCCCCCCCCCCCCAAAAAAAAAAAAAAAATGATCAACTAATGAACCAGAATATAACTGTTGATGTCCAAGCAAAATAAGAGTCGGATAATCTTTTTCTCTGTTCAACTAATGAACCACATCATGAATAATAGATGGCCTAGCACAAACAATTAAAATAAAGATGAAACCAAAAGAAATTAAATTCCGCAACCATATTTTTTTTATTTATTGATAAGACCAAAAGAGTTCATTACAAGTTGTGAAGAAACATTTAGGCACTAAATGGTGAAAAGTAGCATAAGTATGAAGCTTGCTTCTAACCAGAGATATCTGAAATGCCTGCAAGGTAGAAATTTCTTTCCAACCAACATTGAATTTTTTCCTCATGTACTTGAGAAACCTTAGAGCAGTATCCTTGACATTCTCCTGCATAAAGAACCATACCACGTGATCAGCAAGTCTTATTATAATGTATCACAAACATCAGCATACATTAAGAGAATAAATTGATGGCCATTGCATAGGTAAACTTTCAATCAAGAAATTAAGTTGCAATCTAATTTATGTCTCTTACTCTTTTCTTTTTTTATTATTCATAAAAATCTACTATTCTCCACTAGTAAAATAGATGTATATTACAAAACATTTACATCTGTAGTTTTAAGCTTGAACATACACCTACAGAGATTATCTGAATGCTTACAAAAGTAGATACTGCAATATTTCTGAACCTAACTTCAAAAATTAAGTGTTGAACAGTCAAACCACCCACCATGTATTATAAAGCCTGATTTGTGATAATCAAGGTTCACACTAGTAACAATGTTGTAGGTGCATGGATGAGTGTCTCTATGTGCTAATTCTACAGGTAGATTGATCCTTAAGTGCTCAAATCAGGCATGTGAAGCATGGATATCAAACTGAGACTGCCTTCATGGGAATGGAGTGTGCATGCTAGTCAAAGTGACCACACAAATCTGGCACATCAGAGCTCTGGTTGCCAAGCACAGCTCTAAATAATTACAACAGCATAGCAAAACAAGTAAATTCGTGGTCTAAAGACATACCAATCTGCATAGATCTCTTTAAAGAAACCACTGGAACTATATTAGCATAGTTTTATGTACAACTACATAACAAAATGCTTAACAAATATCATAACACACTCAGCTGATGCTGTATGTGGTTATTCCAGCTTGGCAATATAGTTATGAATCCTAGGAGTGATCTTGCATATAACTTTTTACTTTCCATTAATAAGACATTTTTTCATCAGTTTTTTCCCTTTAGTTGGGAGAATAGATGGAGATACAAGCTAATGCTCTGCAGTATGTTCCATTATTCTGTTGGGCATTCATGATGCATGAAGAGGACATATGAGCCAATCAGAGGATTGGCAAAATGAGGGTCCCAAATTAAAAAGTTACTGAGGTGGAACCAGGTGTGTTTTGATCCTGAATATTTTCATGTATGTCTATATGTGTTTAGTAATAAGCATAAAACAAAGCATAAAAAGAGCATACTGGAAGCAGTAGAATTTCACAAAGTTTTGACATCTCCAACTTTGGCAAGAATTGAGTGGTCTTCCACACATCAAGCTGTATATTTTGTTCTCTGGATTCAACCATGTCAATTTCAGGTACTCTTGCAATATTACTAGCCCCAGAAGGTTCAGTTGGAGAATCGTTGACCTGATTCATGCCACCCATATTCTCTGTAAACAGTAAAAACAAAATACATTACCAGACTACTAGTTGATTTCAAATGCCACCATAGAAAGATAAATTTGCTTGAAAAAGAGCCAAACGAGGAATGAATGAACTGGTTCCTTTCCTTTTTCTTTACCTTCTTCTTATTTTCTCTATAAGCATTTTGGATTTATTATTGATAAATTACCACTTGTCTCAAAAGCTTAAGTTATTAGGAATGAGTGAAGTTAATCATCTAACCATTATTCTGACACCCTCACTCACATGTGGATCCGGACTCCCCCTTAATAAGTAGAGCCCCATGGGATTTTTAACATTTTAAATTAGAGGTAGAGTGGAGACAGGGTCTAAACTTAGGACCACTTGCTATGATACCATGTAGAATGTAATTTAACAATTTTTAACCTTTTGAAATAAAATATACAAAGGCCAACTATTGCAGCTAAAGAAATTCAGTAGTACCAGCTAATTTGACTGCATTGTTTGCAGTAACTAATTTTCTTTTGTCCTTCAATCTTGATTTTAAATGTACAGTATCAACTGAGTTGTTGAACATCTTCCTGCTCTTCTTCGTGACAACAACATTTTCATATTCAGATTCTTTTGGTGAGTCATGAAGATATTGAACTTTTCTTCGGATCCTCTGGGATGGCCTAAGCAAAAATTTCCACTGGGGACTCCTTCCTTCAAGCAGATTTGTCCAGAAAATAGAAGGTGGTTCATTGTCCAAAAACTGCATTTTCCTTTCACCAAGTAATGAAAGATCTCTAGCATTCACTCCACCCTCCGGTACTTTTAAAATAATTGAGTAGTTACTTGGGTCATTGTTGTCACCACTGTAAGGCAATTGGGTTGACAACTCACGGAGTACATCATGTAAAAGTGTCTGTTCAGATGACATGTTTGAACCTGAGTCTGAGGAATCACAACTGTGGAACTCATCAAGCTTATTGAAAAGATAGGAGGCACCCCAATTTAACAGAGTATGACAAGTATGCGAGCTTATTGAGTGTATATTGCTATCAAGAGCCATACCCTCCTTCGCAAGAATCAAAACCTTTTCTTCCACAGTACAAGACGAATATAAACGGAATACTTTTAACTGTTCAAACTGTGAACTGATAGAGATCCTATGTAGTGCCCTTAAATCATTCTGTGGGTCCCAATCACTGCCAAATAGTATAACAGTGTCCACAGATGAAAGTTTAATGCTTGGGAGACAAGCACGATTTTCAATCAAGAACACAAATTTCCCATTCTTTTTGTCATTAAACATGTTTAGAGCAGCTTGCTTCTTTGAACGGGCATACCCTCTACCATCTATACGTACATACGAGTCCCTACCAAATCTTTGATGGATGAAGTAATCCAGAGTGTCTCCAACTGAATCCCGTCCTGAACCTCCAATTGACTGTCATATTGTAAACCTTATAATGAGAACAATATGTCTTTCTAAACCCCAAATCAATAAATAATATACGAAACAGAATGATCTTTAATATATATATATAAGTAAATAGCTTCTGTTATTGAATCAATCCCTGATGAGAGTGTTGTTAACCTTGCAGTTTCTGATTTGAATTTACTCTGGTTTAGTTTATGTACATATATATAACAACAGTCTCATCAGGGATTGATTCAATAACAGAAGCTATTTACTTATATAGAAATCAAAGGCAAACTGGAGATACCAGACTAGTTCATTAAGAGAATTCATTAACAAAACAAAAACACACATGGAGTTGTCAAACACCTATACATACATGGGAGTTACCCAAATTAGCCCATGTTTTTAAGTTCCCTTATAATAATTCTAATTACACATGAGAGAGAAAAACAGTTACATATCAAACTTACATCAAATCTAGTAATTTTGGTTTCATTTTACAATTTTATTCATGATTTGATGCTCAAGTCTACACCAAGACCCTTCACAAGTTGGAAGATATTTATTCTTATAGTTATCATAAAAGACTAGTGTACTCTGAAAGAAACCATCATTATCTAAAACAACAGTTAATACTTGTTTTTAACCAACACAGGATCCAAAGGATACTTGTTTTTTATTGCTAACACACACCCAATGGGTCTTGAGCTCACGACCTCACCCTCCACCTAGCATTTTCAAGGGGAGGAGGTGCCAGTTGAGCTAGAGCTCATTGGCGGATCTGGGGGATACATATTGATAAAGTAACATGGCCAAATGGGACAGTGTACACATATATTACTCGAAAATGAAAAGCAATCATTAAACATATCAGACTCTTGGCACTATCAAGGATGATTGAAGTAGTAAAATAATAATAATAATAATAATAATAATAATAATTCTTGGTAAAAAAAAAATTGGCACAATTAGGCTGGCTACCTGGAATAGGATCAAAACTCTGAGGCCCCGGTTTCTAATCTCCAAAAGGATTTTGTCAAGAGCTTTTAATTTTCCGCTTATTTTTATTCCAACATCCAGATACTCTTCTATAGGAAGATCTTTAGTAAGAAAGCTTTGCAAAGACTGATGCAGAAGATAGGGATGGTCACAGCACTGCAAAATAAACAACAAGCACAGAGATCACAATTCTGATAATATCTAGTGAGCCATGGTAAATGAGAAATTACCGATTCTCCCAAAAGCTTAAGCTATTAGGAAATGGTGAATTTAATCATTTAACCAATATTCTAACACTCCCCCTCACGTGTGGGCTTAGACTCCCCCTTAATGAATGGGGCCCAACACGTGGGATTTTTAATTTTTTAAATGGGAGGTAGAGTGGAGTCAGGGTTCGAACTTAGGATCACCTGCTCTGATACCATGAGAAATTACCGATTCTCCCAAAAGCTTAAGCTATTAGGATATGGTGAATTTAATCATTTAACCAATATTCTAACAGTAAACATAGCAGTTAAAGTAATGAGAGTGTATAACACAACATTTAAAAAGAGGTAACAATTATGGTGAAGCAGCAAAATTCAAGTACTGTTGTCTGGTGCGAAGTAACCTTTCTAGCTGAAATGATAATGTCACGAAGGGCATCAGCTGGCTCACTCTTTAAACATGAAGAAAGAAAGATTGAGTTTGAGAGCAGAGTAGCACAATACTGCTCAAGTTGCACATTGGAAAGCTGGACAGGGACCCAGTACTCTACAAATCTAGAGGAGCCTGACTTGCATTCAGATGCAATGTACTCTGCTACCCTTTCTTTCAATATGGAAATATCAGTACTAGAGTCAATCACCATATTATCACTGTTTAACCCATTAAAGCCAGAATCAAGGAGGGAAAGCAAATTGAGATAATCACCCGGGCAATCCTGAAAATTGAAGCAGCAAACCAGTTAATTTGAGGTAGAATAGCAGAAAAATGTTTGTTAAAGATATTTGCGTACCTTAATTTGACCACTAATGAGAAGAATCCTCATATCGGCAGCTAGCATCCTAATTTGCTCAAAATGCTTTGACATTTTGGAGCGTTGGCACTGGTCAATTATTATTGCTTCCCATTCTATAGATTCTAACTCTTGTAAATCCTGTGTATCAATATAAAAGACTAATGAACAAAGAGTGGTTTTAATTCTTTGGCACCATTTCCACAATTAGAGAACACAGAATTAATGCAGCCAAAATCCACTTTAAAAACAGCATCTATTGCCACACCAAAAAAAAGGGGGGGGGGGGGACTACAAAAAACCCCATGTGGTTTGTTCTTGATACATAAAGCCCCCCTGAAGTTTAGACTGACAAAAAAAAAAACCTGTGGTTCTCCCTTAATACACAAAGCCCCCCGAAATTTAGACTGTGACAACTGACACATGACCCACTGGGATTCTGTTTTAAGTGTGAAAAATTAGTTCTCTGACGGTTTTGCATTAAATGACACACTACCAGCGGCAAAACTTTCCCTTCAACCTCACTCCATAAGCTGGAAAATTTCCCACCACTTTTAATTTTGATATGGAAATGGCTAAAAAGGAGGAGAAAAATGCTAATAACTGGTATAAGGCTTTCAAATTTGCCCATGGAAAGAGGCGGCAAATTTTCGTGCTTGTGGAGTGAGGTTTAAGGGAAATTTTTCCGCTGGTAGTATTTAATTTAATGCAAAACCGTTTATTTTAATAGACAACTAACTTTTTACACTTAAAACAAAACCCTAAGGAGGTCACCTGTCACAATCTAAACTTCAAGGGGGCTTTGTGTATTAAGGGAAAACCACAGAGGGATTTTGTAGTTTCCCCAAAAAAAAGAATAGAGAGAACAACAAAGTAACAAATTATCAGTCACAGAATAAGTCATCCAAAAATATTGATTCTTCTTGTCTGGAAATCTTGAAGGTATGAATGTAAAAAAAGAGTACCTCAACAACAACATCTGCAGATGATAATAATACATTAAACATTATCCCACCACCTTCATTGTAGAACTCCAATGATCTGATACTACTTCGAACGTCTCTGTTCCCTTTATAAACTATAACATTGGCACATGGTGCCAAATGTAAAAACTCAGCTTCCCAGATAGAAAGGGCTGTGGAAGTTGAGATTACCAAAAATGGCCTCTGTACATCAAGCTGCAAGGATAATATAAACAAGACCACCTTCACAGCCCGCTCCTGCAAAAACCAATATATGCTGACGTCATGATCTACACGATGTAACTCTAAGCATTGGAGACCTCAGGGACAAAAAAAAAATAGCATCAAGAACTGTATGAACACATAAAGGAACTACACACATGAAGATCTCCAGAAAAAGAACAGATTCAACCCCAAATGGGAAAAAAGATTGAGAAACATATCGCATAAAAATACAATACATTGAAGTGTTAACTTAGCAGGGTGCAAAATATAAAGTTTTAAAGTACAGTGAATATGTTAAAAGAACAAGCAGGTCATCCATTGAGATACCTGCATATCTAAAATATCACCTCTCATCACTGTCTGTTACAGAGCTATACATAAGAGATGAAAATTGTAGAAATTTGTGATAATGTGAGGGAGAAAAGCGAAGAGAGAAGACACAAAAGTTTTACGTGGTTTGGCCACATGGCCTACATCCACGAAACAAGAGCTCAAAGGAGTATATCTTCTTCATTCACTTAGATGATGATACATTTAAATAGAACCCATAATGGTAATTACAAACACAAATCAATCACAATTTTGAATTTTGAATTGATTACTTCAATCTTCCTCTAGCAATCAATTTCATGAGTTATTCCAGTCCCATGATTTTCTCCAATAATCAAGGCCTTGATTTAGTCTTCAATAATATGGTTTCTCTAGCTAGGGCTTTGTTAGTAAAAGGTTATCACCATATATGCATAGATGCTCTCACAAACACGTGTGTGTCTGCACGCGCGTATATATACTATTACTATACATTTCCACTGAAGTCCACATATCTAATGAGAAGTTTTTTACTATACACAATATCCTAAAATAATTCCACTCATGACAACATCAACAATTAGAAACCTCACTATATGCCATCTAATGGTTTGTCAGATAGAATTCATGGACCATCACAATAATTAGGAGATACCTGTTTGACATAGTACATCTTGTTATTGGGTGTTTCCATTTAGAGAATTATGAGATGTACTTTTGTCTCTTCATCTGACATTATACATTCTAACAGAGATTTACATAAATCATCATAAAACCATATTACTAGCAACCATGACAGTCCTAGACACAAAACAACTAAAGAGAACAAGGATGAGAAACCAATTAAGTATCTAACTATTTATCAAGCAGCCGACCTAGACGCATAAAAATCAGAAAGGAAAATTAACAAGGAACTGGATAAAAGAAGCATTTACCTGCTCTGCGTGTTCATCAACAACAATGGCACTGTGGCCTTTATGCCAACGCTCACGAAGCTTGTTCACAAAACTTAGATGACGGCGATGTTCTCCAGGTAATGACAACTCCGACAATTCACATATGGTGCTTTTCCCTTCCTGCAGTACCAGCAAATTGTTTAAAACAAAATTGAAAAGCATAAAATGATAATGTATAATCTACGTGTAAAGAATCATATAAACATTGCCAGTTTGAAGTAATTTTTCCACTCATACATGAGTCATATCCTCATACTAGCATTGAACATAACATAAAACGTGCATCCTCAACAAGAACTGCAGAAAGTAGAAAATGATACACTATGAAATGACTAAGAAGAAAGAAAGCAAAGAAGTGGCTTGAACTGAATTTATGTTGAAAAGGGCATTCCTTTCCCTTTCCCTTATTGTTATTTTGAGCTTCTTATTACTAACTATCACTTTATTGGCATTTTGTGAAAATTCATGTAAGGCTTCAGGGTAATATGAATCATGTTTTAGATCTTATAGAAGAGTGTAAGATATTTATGGATGATACTAAACATCGAAATAATGTCAAAGTTTGAAATTTGGCGAAGACACTTTAGAATCTAAAGTCTTTCTTTTAATTCGGACCAAAATAAAGTACATGGAATGTAAGTTTAGTAAAAGTAGAAGCACAATTGAAGGGACTATAAGACTTGATGGTCAAGAGATATTAAATAGAGGGAGTTTTCGATATCTTAGATCAGTAATTCATAAAGATGAAGAGATTGAAGAAGGATGTGAATCATAGGATAAGAGCAAGACCTCATCCCAGCTGGGATGAGGTGTGATAGGGCATTTGCGAAGTGGAGGAGCGTATCAGGAGTATTGTGTGACCGTAAAATACCAACTAAGTTAAAAGAAAAAAAAATTAAGATTGCTATAAGACCAGCTATGCTCTATAGTACTAAATAATAGTTTATTAAGAAGCCACATATTCAAAAAATGAGCGTAGTTGAAATGAGAATGTTAAGATAGATAAGTGGGAATACAAGGAAATATAAAATTCGAAATGAGGAAATTCGCTTAAAAGATAGAGGTGACCCCTATTGATGAAAAGATAAGAGAGAATGGCTTGAGATGGTTTGACCATGTTCAAAGGAGAGCGATTAATTCACTAATGAGAAAGAGTGAGTTGATTCAAGTTGAAGGAACGAAAAAACGTAGAGGAAGACCAAAATAACTTTAATATAAGTAGTAAAAAATGACATGTAAATTAAAGAAGTAACAAAGAATATGACTTCGAATAGAATAGAATGGCAGAAAAAAATACATGTGACTAGTCTTGACTAGTCTGTTGAGGATCCATAGCCGACCCCAAAATCTTGAGACTAAAGTTGGTTGTTGTTGTAGTAGAAGAGTGTAAGTTATTTCCAAACTTATGGCAGTTCAGCTTTACTACCTTTCCTTAGCCAGTTCCGCGTTTATGCTTTTTTCTTGGTTTAGTTGACTGTAGTACTGGAAGTGTTTTACCAGTCCTCAGCTTCCCTTCTTTGTTTCTGTAGTGGTGGGTGTATGCCCTAGATCTTTGTACTTGTTTTTCTTCTACTTCAATACCCACTTACCCCAAATATAATGCAGGCCACAAGCATCATGTATACTTGATTGTAGACTAGAAATACACCACAAACAAATCAGGCGGCTACTAGAACTCTCACAAATCATTCTAACTACTTAATCACTGACTGATGACTGCTTTGTCTAATCATCTATAGAATGATTTTCCTTGTAAATCTACTTATAAACTGGGTCAATAGTGGTATAGGAATAACACACAATAGGAAATAGGAAAAAGGAAAAAGTACTATTTACCTCTTTCTTATTTTCTTTTTCACACTGCAATGACTACTTGGTTTGGGCATCTTTCAAATTAAACTACTGAAACAGAAGCCCTCTCAGTCAAGTAGCTACTTTATACTCCTTATGATTACAGATTATCTCAAAACTAAAGATTCTCTCCCACAGTGTTCACTCTTCATATTAAGGATTAACATTGGAGAATGAAATATGAAATTTTTTATTAGAACCATAACTTCACCATTGGGAATAGAAAAATCTCAATATTCTACATAGAACAGGTTCTAAAAAAAAAAGTGTCCAATTTGAAATCTTCATTTTTATAAACTGGAAGCTCTAGTTGCACCAAAATTGGACAATTAATATATCATCCATTAGCCAGTTGAGTCTGTTTGACTTCTCAAAAACTTCTGCCTCTCACTTTCCCAAAATCTTTGCTGTTTTATAATAACCAAGGGAAAACAGTCTAAATTATACCACACCAGGATTTAGGTAATAGAAAGGCTCACTATTATACTTGATAATAATCCAATTCAGTGACTTCTGTTATCATTTATAGATGAAGCTTGACGCTAAAGTTGAAAGGTGGCTAATAGCTTAAAACATATCATTCAGACTACCAAAGATGATTAATTGAATATGCACAGAAGTATAAGGCAAGAAACAATAAGGAAGAGAATACAAGGTTAGCAAACCCTTCTGTAGCACTTCAAAGTTGAGTAAGGGCCACTTCAGGTTTTTCATCAGCCACAAAATTGATTTCCTAGAGGTATCTTAAAATAATTTCCTTCAACCAACTGAATCATGTCTACTTTAATGTCAAAATCTGAAGTTGTTAAAGCAAGTCTAAACAAAGATAAACTCTTTTGAACACCATATGGTGCAAAAACTCTCAAGTTTTCCAATCCATCTCTAGGCAAAAGGTAAGCACACTTTGGGAAAAATTAATGGTCCAAAATTTGATTAAATTCTTTGCTGGCACGTCACATATTTTATCTGGTGAAACTTCTGCGTATTGACAGGAAACATGGAAGTTTGAAAAGCAAATTGTTGTCCTCCGGAGGTCAACTATGCTTATTAAACATGTTCGAGTATTCGATGCACATGTTGAAAATTTTATCTTAAATTACACAGGCCATCTATTTTTATTGTTCAACTCTTTGACAACAACAACAACAAAAATATATATATATATATATTTAACTACTTGAAAACATGCAAAAAAACCAAAGGTTAAGCCCTTCCATCCCTTGGATTGATGAATAGGGGTCATCATCCATACATAACGAATTAGTGTGGTATAAGAAGAAAGACAAATGGGTCTAACTCTACTAAAAAATGCTCTTGTAAGTGGAGGATTACCTATGACTTATAAAGTGTACAATCCAAGGGCAACCCGGCGATGTGGGACTCAACAACACTCCCCCCAACGCCAGAAACTCGCCGGAACTAAACGGTGGGCCAACCCAACAACCCAGGGCAAACCTGGTTGGCTCTGATACCAAGAAGAAAGACAAATGGGCTTAACTCCACTCAAAAGAGCTCTTGTAAGTGGAAGATTGCCCATGACTTATAAAGTGCACAACCCAGGGACACCCCGGCGATGTGGGATTCAACAACAGTCTATTCATATCATAACATATGAACAGTAAAAACTAGCATTGAAAAAATAAAAAATAAAGGAACTAACACATTCATCTGACTTTAAAAAGAAAACACACACATTAATTTTAAGCCACTGGTTTACCAGAAAACATGAATATATTGGACGTGGAAACAGATCATAAATGAAGGGGTGTTATTATGATGTAAAAAGATGTATGAAAGACAAAAATGTAGTTAGCAATAACCATAGATTGTATATTTAATCGCATAATCAGAAGCACCTCATCTGCTTTATATGCACTTGACAGTCTTTCTGCCTTCTTATGACGACTTTCATAATCACTTATAAGTTGCGTAGATTCAGGTGACATGAAAAATGAAGCATTGTCTAACTCCCACGTAGCATGTTCATAACCAAGACCAGTCCATTTCACAAGCCACTCATAATGGCAATCTGAATTATTGTCATAGTGTCCATCACAAAATTCATCAGATTGCTTTGGAAATAATAGCATTCTTTTCTGTAGCAAACGATGGGGCACAGTCCACTCTTCTTTCCACCTTATAACCCGGAAGATCTGAAATATTTATAAAATCATAAAAATCATCAATCATGACAGAATTAATATTCTTTTTCACAAGAAAATAAAGAGTTACTAAACCTGGCTTTTTATATTAAATTTTGCAACAAGTTTGGGAGCTGCAATAAGCAACTGTGTTTCTGGAATCCAACTGTTGTGAACATGAGCAATACCACGGTATTTGACAAAATACTGCTTCTGCCTCTGCAACACTAGCACCACGGGACCAACTCATTAATACCAAAAACCACCCAGTTACCCATACTACGTACAAAGAACTAGTTAGGTGCTTTAAAAGGCATGATTAAAACAATTTAATCAGATACCATGAGAAATATGCAACATACCTTCATGATCTGAAGCCACCTCTCTGGCATCCCAGATGGACTCAACTTCTTCTGAGACAGAATGCACACCCATTTCTATCTTCTTTTTAACACACCAAACACAGTGCCAAACTCCAGGAGGGACATAATTCAGAGGAGGATCAAGACAAGAGAGGTGGTACCTCCTTTTGCACCCTTTTCCATCGCAGCATCTGATATTGTACAGAAGAAAATAAGTAAAGTTTAAGGCATGTAAAGATATAAGTGGCTAGCATACAGATGAAAGCAATTTGCAGATCTCTTATTAAAATAATTTTACAGATCTTATTAACTTATGCTCAGCATATTCCAAGTTGTGGACTTCATAAATGGACTTATAATTCTTAGTCATCATCATGTATAAAATGAAATTACATTAGCACAAAATTTTGCGATGAGGATGTCTCAACATCACAGAGATATTATCCGGTGGAACAAATTCAATTTCTCAATTGCAACAATCAAATATAAATATGGCAAGACCAGACACAAAAGAGATAATAGAGAAAGGACATCACTTATTTATCTCTTATAAATAAACAAAGTTCAAACATACAAGACTAGACAATAGACAGTATTAGTTCCAAGATACCAGAAAATACAGAATAATATATTTTAAAAAAATACTAAAGGCTAGGACCATATTCAAGCCACCCCTCCCAGGACCCCCACTTAAGCAGGTCCAACACTGGACAATGACCTTATGTACATGTAGATGCAAACCATTTAAGATTTCAAAGGTTTAACATGGAAACAGACTTGACCATGGAAGAGACACAAAGATACACAAAGGAAAACACAATTGGAGAATATGAATTTATAACAAGGTCAAAGGTTTTAACATCCCGGTTCCAAATTTATTTAAGATACTCAGAGAGAATGATAAGAAATCAATTAAAATCAGGTAACTCACAGGAGCTTTCCTCCACGCATGCAGATGACACATCTCATGTCTTCACCATCAGTTTTATCTTCTAAATGGGAGTTCAAGCACTGCAAAATTCAGGACATTCTTCATTAAGTTCCATGCTAAAGCTTAGGCATGAATTCCCTTCCATCCTAGCATGCATGAAGCATAAGAAAATATGTGAAAAATGTTTCAAACTAACTTATCATGGATAAATATTAAAGGGAGAAAGGCTTATAGATTCTTAATAGATAATATAAGACTGGCACATAGATATTCCATAATAAATAATCATGCCAGCCCAGCCCAGTTCAAGTCGGAGCAGCTCAGTCTTGACCCTTTTAGTTGTGCCTGGCCTAAGTCATGACCTGACCTGGATCAACCCAACCCAGCAGAGCCTGCATTTGACCCAAATCTGTCTCGGATCAACCTCAGT
This sequence comes from Fagus sylvatica, assembly GCA_907173295.1. Taxonomy (NCBI): domain Eukaryota; kingdom Viridiplantae; phylum Streptophyta; class Magnoliopsida; order Fagales; family Fagaceae; genus Fagus; species Fagus sylvatica. Next base: position 18,767,566 of record OU015770.1, on the reverse strand, counting down.
TTGGTTTTCAACCGGTTGCATCAAGTCTCAGCCAGTTCAGTGGAGTTTTGACTGGTACCATATGTTTTCCAGCCAGGTTCAGCTCAATTTCGGCCCATCCAGACCGAGTTTCAGCTGGTTTGTGGTATTTCTACATCAATTTTCACTTGTTCGGCCCTCTTTGAGATATTTTGAGATTGGTCCTTCATCTTTTGGCCATGTTTGTTGCTTGAATTTCTGAATTTCCTACTCGATTGTTAGCATAATGAATACTAGACTTGAAGTTAGTTCCTCATTGACTGCCTTAAACTCTCCTATGACATCTATTAAGTTCAAAGGTAAAAATTAAAATTATTGGGAATGATCCTGGAGATATTTTTTTTTAGAGGAAAGGGCTTATTTGATCATCTTGTATGACAAACCATCTTCTTCTGTGAGTGACACAACTAGCTCCGATGGCTCACCTACTTACACTACTTTTGCCTCCATAAATCTTTGGGATCAGGTGGATAGTCTGATCATGTCATTGATGCTCTCTAGCATAGAATTTGATACATCTCTGATCCGTGAAGGCTATCTGGGAACGTCTACAGTACATTTACACTAGATCAGACAATGTTACTCACTTGTATGACGTGTGCAAGCAATATTTCAGCCTTGAGCAAGGAAATCAAAGTCTAGTGGAATACTATTCTTGAGTCATGGGGTCACTCAAGGAAAGGAACATGTATCACTCGCTCACGACCTAAGAAGCAAGGGTATGTTTTCGGGTACCAGTATTAGTATGGTATGGCGATATGACAATTCTTAGAAAAGTAGGGTATGGGTACGGCGGGGATATATTTTTTTTTTGATAAGTAATAATGCATTTTATTGATGAAAAGACCACTTTGTGTACATAAAGTATGGACACAACAGTAGTGAGAAGTTACAAAGAAGAAGATATGTAAGAGGGGTGTAGAGAGTCTAGAAAGGAAATAACTGAACCACATCTAGAATATCCCCAAGCTATGGCCCAATCGTATAATGTATTAGAAAAAAGTTCTTGCATTTGTGAATCCGTACGCTCCGAGTTCTCAAAAGTACGATTATTCCGCTCACGCCATAAGGTCCAAAGAAGACAAAGAGGAACCATGTTCCAAATCTTGGATTGAACCTTCCCCAAACCATTATACCAACCAAATAAGAGGTCGAGAACACAACCTGGCAGCACCCATGTAATGCCAAATTTCTGAAACACAAAACTCCATAGCCCAACAGCCTTATCACAATGAATCAGGAGGTGATTGATGGTTTCCCCATCCCGCTGGCACATACAACACCACCCTGCAAGCTGGTACCCTCTCCGCATAAGGTTGTCTACAGTTAAGATTCTACCCCATGCTGCTGACCAAACAAAGAAAGAGACCCTCTTCGGGGCATGAACACCCCAAATGGCTTTCCAAGGGAAAGTCACTGGTTGTGTATATTATATGTTTTATTATTATGCATATATTTTATTAAAAAATATATGTGAATCGGGGATATATGTTTTATTAAAAAATTATATATTATTATGCATATATTTTTCATATATTGATAAGCATATGTGAATTTAAGAACAATTATGGACAATAAAGTATATCTATTGCCATTAAATGGTTTTTAAATTACACAATCAAGGTCCAAATGAGTAAATAAAAGAAGTGTACATCCATATAGTTATACCTAAAATTCATATTTCCACCACTTTCACTACTTTTATCTATATTTGTGACATATACAAAAGAAAAAAATGAAAGAAAATGATTTTTTTTGTTGAAAAATTTGGATACGCCTGGGGTTGGCATGTAGAAGTACCCCAAGAGTACAAGTACCCAAAAAGTATCCGGTACAAGTACCCAAAAAGTATCTGGTACAAGTACCCAAAAAGTATCCGGTACAAGTACCCAAAAAGTATCCGGTACAAGTACGGCTCCATTTTTTAAGTATCCGTGCTTCATAGCTCACGACTGATCTCCTACGAAATGGTGAAACAAAGTCAAGATATGAATGTCATCAATGTTCTGGACTCAGAAAATAAGACTATGCGTGCTCAAATCTTATGCAACTCCAATCTCCCCTCTCTCCAAAAGGTTTATTCCCGACCCCAGCACTACATTTCTGATACAAACATTGGTCCTAGTGAACACTCGGCACGAGGTGCCTCTCGTGGTGGTTCATGTGGATCACGAGGAAGTCGTAATGTGTGTGGTGGACAAGACTCTAAATAGGCGGACATTCCGGAAACTAGGAACCAAAGAAGTGCACATAGTGGGCGTAGCAACCATACAGTAGATGATTGTTGGGACCTTCGTGGCAAACCCTTCGGGTCTGCTAATCAGGCCTTCTCGCAAGATGTCAAGACCGTCCACTATAGTCCCGGAACCATAAATGATCTTTGTACCAAAAGATGAGTATGCTCACCTAGCCCATCAAAAGTGGGTAGCTTCTTCCTCCGTGACCAGTATAGCCTAATCATGTACTGCATCCTATTGTCTTTTATCAACTACTTCCAATCCCCGAGTCATCAATTCTAGTGCAATTGAACACATGACTAATGTGTTTACTCATCTCTCCAAATATCACATTGTTGCATCACCTTAGAGTGTTACCTTAGCTAATGGCTCCTTAGCCAAAGGCCCAAAGTTCAAGGCTCTTGCACCACTCATCTTAAGTCTGGCCTACAATTGTTATATGTTTTACAAATTCCTAGTTTTCCTTTTTATTTGTTATCAATCAGTAAAATCACCAAAGATCTTCAGTGTTGTGTTAAGTTTGACCCCTCTAGCTGTGTTTTTTAAGATCTCCAGACAAAGCGGATAATTGGTATGGGATAAGGTTAATGGTCTCTACAATCTGGATTTCACTCCCACCTCTCCTCCATGAGCCCTTCAGCCTTCCCTTTCTCCCTTGCAGTAGCACTGTCGATTTAGTCGTCTATATCTATCCACGTTGAAGCGTCAAGTAGAGAGTCTTGATCACATTTTGTCTTTATCTTGTGAAGCTTGTCAATTTAGTAAACAACGTTGTGTGTCTTTTCACTCTAGTTTTGTCGATCATGTTTCTAACCCCCTTTGAGTTGGTACATTTAGATGTACCCCTTTTCATATTGTGTCAAATAAGTTTCAATATTTTGTTACCTTTGTTGATGGCTACTCCTGAATGACTTGGTTTTTTTTTTTTATCAAAAATTATTCTTAGTTGATGTCCATTTTCAGCTTTTTAGCAAATGATAAAGCTGAGAATGTATACAAATTACAGAATGATTAATGAAGCATATGAGAATGTATACAGATTACAAAATTGCAAACTAACATCCACACATTATAAAATCTTATAAATAAAAGTGACTAGTATAAGCAAAGTGAAGTAAACTCTAGGCAAAAAATTAAATGAACATACAGGAAGAGAGATGCTCTGCAAGGCATGGCTTGGTTCTGTAATACAAACAAGCTGTTGTTTAGAATCTGAATCTACCCTGCAAACATAAATAATAAATTAACAGTTGTCAGTCTTCTCCATAAACTATCAGATAGTAATGCTTCATGTTTCAATCCATAAAGACTTTAGTCTACTGTCTATAGATGCATGCAGAAAAATTGAGGAAAATGTAACAAGGAACTGAGAAGGTTTTTCCAATATTATTCATATATCACTCACTGCAACAATCTAGAAGTGAGTGATCTAGTTGAAGTTAAATATACAAGGTGTTGACGAATGCTAAGAAGAACAGTAAAGGTTCTGGAAAGGACACACATACACATCAGAAGTAGAGATAGCTTTCAGTAGAGCGAAATGGCATGCAAGGATGCAGGTAGCCATCCTAAATGGGTGGGTTAGGCTTCCTGGTGCGTGTGACCATGTCGACGTTGAAATGAAATTTCTAGAGACTATGTCTGTGCTGGATGCATGTCAGAAAGACAGAAATATCCTAAGCGACTTATGTCATACAGACTACAGTTATCATCCTTTTCCTTTATTCTATTGAATATCTATAGCCAATCCTAAGGTTTTGGGAACAGGGTTTGTTGCTGTTGTAAGTTTGCAACTCTTTTCTAAACAAGGTTTACTGTATCAGATGCAAATTAACACTCAACAGACAAGCATTGGACATGTAATGGACAATTTTGGGCAGAACTTCTATGCAAATGAGGTACTGGAATGGCATCAATCAGATGAAGAGTGATGATTAGTAAAACATAGATACACTCATGCAAGCATACATACAAGTATCCATATACATTCCCATATATAGATATAGATTAGAGATATTGTTGCATCCTCACCACGTCCATTTTTATGAATTTCATGAATATATCAATGGCTATGTTTTTGTCACATCAAGTGCATGTTTCATATTAAATTATTATGGTAGTAAGTGTTAGAATAATGGTTAAATAATTAAATTCTTCCTTTCCAAACAGCTTAAGCTTTTGGGAATAGTGGTATTTATCGTGGTATCAGAGAAGGTGATCTTGAGTTCGAACCTTGTTTTTCCACTCGTGTTGGGACCCATTTAGTAAGGGGGATTTTGGACTCACATGTGAGAAAGAGTGTTAAAATAATGGTTAAATTATTAACTTCATCTTTTCCCAACAGCTTAAGCTTTTGGGACTAGGAGTAACTATTAGTAAGGACCCTAAAGAGCCAAATTCCTGTCAAAACATTCTCCCCAGCAGTCCCAAAAAAAATTATGCTCTTCCATGCAACATCAAATCTAAATGATTAGATGCATCGATAATGCATAGAAGTTTGAATCAATATTCAGACAGAATCCCTAAGTTGTATGATCCATCCATGTAAATATAGATAAAACACCAGGGATCAACAATGCCATGCATTAGTTGCCTAAATGGAATGATTTATAATGGCTTTCACTTACCTATATCCAAGTTTCAAGATAATTTAAATTTGTATCTAGTTAAAATTTTGAGCAGCATTAAGTATGGAGAAAATGAAGAACTAAACACCATTTGCACAATACTTTCCGATATAAAGTGCAGCAGGTTAAACACAGATCATATTTGCAACACATTATTAGTTTATGTGGCATAATCTATCCATGTATAGCACATCTTTGTTCTATGAATAATAGGCTTTTCCCTCAGTAACTAAGAATAAGTTTTCTTTCTTAACTTTTTGCATAACATTATGTATCACAGCCTAAAATGGTGTTTTTCACTTCAAGTGTGGAGCGATTTGGAGGGCTATACCACACTATCTATTGTGGTGCTTATGGGGTGAAAGAAATGCAGGAAATTTTATAGGAGAATCCAATCGATACCATCCTTGAAGCTGCATTTTTTACAGTCTCTTTTATTGGTTAAAGGCGTCTAGAATAGTCACTTCTGATTCTTTAACTGATATGATAGATACCTGTTGTTTTTGTAATTGATTTCTTGGTTGCTTTCTGTGTACATGGAGGCTTCCCTTTTTTGATTAATGAAATTCTTATTTATCAAAAAAAAGTTTGGTTATTAGAATTTCCCCGGCTTGAACTTCAAACTAGCAGGATTTGACATATTTGGCTTTAACTGTCTTAGAGAAAAGGCACCAAAAGTAATGGAAAATTAGCAATAGAAACTAGCAGATGGGATACCTTTGCCTTTTTGAAAGGGGATACTCAGCCACCCCTTCCTCAACTTCCTTGGAAGCATTAGCTCCAGCAACACCACCACCACCGTGAGACGATTTTTCCATCTTTCCTAGCATAACCTCTATAAGTCAAAAGAAAAATAAATATCTGAGATGTTTACCAATATACAGAAGTGTGCAGATGTGCAATGACCCTTCTTCTTTTTTTCTTTTTATACATAAAGATGTGTAATGAACTAATTTACAGAATGAAGCCTGCTCCTTCTCAATAAATCAAATGAAAGAGCTGGGACCTTGGAATATATAATGTGTTGCTCTCTTCATTTTTCAATAAGTAACAATATATTAGAAAGTACGAAAATATAAAAGGGGGCATAACTCCAGTAGACAGGAAGCATATAGAAGGTACTCCCAATAAGGGAAGAGACGAATAAGTAGGGAAAGATAAAAGAAGTCCAAAGACTTAGGACATAAATAAAATTCAATAAAAGAACCCAAATCATCAGAACCTGGAACTCCAAGGCCAGATGAAGGCAAGACTTGAGAAGATAAAGTCATAACAAATCTCAATTTGATCCCTCTAACTCTCTTAAGGACTGCTATTTCTTTTCAATGCCCTTCCATTCCTTTCCAGCCGTATAGTCCACATGAGACATAACGGAGCCAGTTTCCGAACAACATGGGCTCTCCTCCTACCAAGTTTCCTTATCCCAACATGCCAACAAGTCAAGTGGACCAGGCATAACCCATTTGACATCAAAGAGAGAAAAACGTAAAATGTATTTGCACTTTACTTTAGTGATATCCCTTCCCTCCCCCAGTCCAGCATCCAATCCTTTTAATCCTTTTAACAATGATAAATATAAATACTTATATACGTATAATCAAAGAAATTAGAATGAAATGGAAGCTTCCCCAACCATCAATTATGAGGGCAGATATATATTCCCAGCAACCATTTGTAGATAAAAATGTACATGAAACTTTTAAAGTTAAAAGGGTGGCAATACCTGACACATTATCTTTTCTTATGCGAGATCTGAGCCATTCCCTGTACTTACGGGCATCCACTCCTACCCTCCCATGAATATTACGCTTAGGCTCAACACCTAGCATTTCAGTTCTGCTGAATTCACCAGTATGTAGTTTAAAGTGTTTCTTGCTTGTCTCCAACTTCACCTTCTTCCCACTAGTACCCAATGAGCTTGAAACCTTCTTAGCTCTCTTTGTAACAGAAAGATAAAGGAAACGCCGCTATCCCTTCTTTGTCAATTTTGAAACATTTGACATCCTTCACTTCTCAACCCTCTTTAAAGTCCTCTTAGCTAGCCCGTCATCATGTTGTTCCACGTCTATCGTACTTGAATAGCTCGGTTAAATGATATTCTTTACTAGTGTTTTCCTCTTTGAACTTACTGGAAATATGAATCTGTCATCACAGAGCCTGAATTAGTCAAACAATCAACACTATTACGCTTCATATTTGCATTGAAACTACTATCATGTCTCATTCCTTAACCAACTCTATCATCATTTTTCATTTTTTTCAACTGGAAAAAAAAAATCATACTGTAATTAAAATATCTCAAGACAGAGACAGAAAGAGATGGAACATAAAAAATCGGAACTGCCAATTGGGAGAGTGACAAAATCGATCAAATATCCATTTATCCATCCAAGTGTCAATAATATATAATCTTCAATTTAATCCACAGACATATTTTTCCGAAGGGACAACATAACATTAGCAGTTTGAAGTAACATATGTAATCAAGCTGTTCTAGAACGACAGTTATTCCACCAATGTTTTCCATACTTCAATACAACATCATTCTATAAGTCCCAACTCTAAGTTATAAAACAACAACAATCAAGCATTTGTCCCAAAAAATTTGAGATAAGCTATAAATCCTCATCAGACTAGTCAGGGTCGGCCTCATGTAGAAACCCTTTCTTACTACCCCATAGAAAAATACCAAGTTATAAATAACATCTGGGTAAAACCATAGAAAATGAGGTCTACAACATAAACAAGCCAGTCAAACAATAAATTACACAAGTGGTCGCAAACGAATTAAGCAATAACTACCAGATACAGTCGAATAAGAGTGAGAGACATGCTGTAGCCTTCGGCACCAAAACCTAAAGGCTCTGTACAATTAGAGCAATGTTGTGATTCTTGAACCACAACAATAACCCAGAAATTACTCCTCTAATATAAATTTCCAATATTTACTGACCAAAGAACAAAACAATATACTAAAACTTTACATGAACAACAACAGAACTTGAAAAGAAGAGGAGGAAAGCTCTGAATTTACTTTATACAGTCTGGTATCTGAAATTTTGTAAAACCAAGAAAAAAGAAAACAAAAAAAGGGAACTTTTTAACACATAAACACGTGTAAGTTGTGTACAAGGTGTATTTGT
>OU015770.1:18628063-18759441 GCA_907173295.1 Fagus sylvatica | reverse complement strand
CAAATGAGCAAAATACAGAAGCTGAGGAGCCACTGTTCATCCTCAAAGTATTAATTAATCCTTTTTTCTCTCTCTTCCACTCTGTCTTCCGCGCCAAGAATAACGGAGGTGAAGTAGCAACAGCAGCATCAAACTGTTTGATGATGGCAGTAGAGATGGAGGCTCAAAATGAAAATAAAATAAAATAAAAATAAGCACCGCTAAAGAGAAAAAAGAAAATGAGAGAAAAGAAAAAAAGAAAGGAAAGAGGAGGGGGACGAACTGAGAGAAAAGAAAGAAAAAATAAAGGAAATGAGGAGGAGGATGTACTGGGCAGGAAATGAGAGAAAAGGGAGTGGGTACGTGGGTGGTGGGGAAAAAAAAGAAGAAAAAAAAAAAAAAAAAAGATAAAAAATAAATAAATAAGGAGTAGGTGTACGTGGGTGGTGGGAAAAAAATGAAAGAAAAAAGAAAAAGAATAAAGGGAGGGGATATACAACGGGTAGAGAGGGAGAGGGAGAGTGAGGAGGAAAATGGGAAAGGTAGGTATTTTGAAAGTTGTGAAATAAATAAATAAATAAAATAAAATAAATATATTAAAAAATGGAATAGTAAAGTTAAAAATAGGGAGTCTATTGTAGTGGTGCTTTAGCTAAACAAGAAAAAGTGAGTTTTTTATAACCCAATTGGCAAAAATTTTGAGGAGGCTATTGTGAATGCTCTAATAATTGTGAGAGTTGTTATTATTGGAAGAGGTAGTAATTATAGCCTTATAGGTGTGGTTGATTCATTAGGCTATATATATGGTGAAGATGTAGTCATATTCAAGCTTTTTGTATTTAATTTTATCAAATATTAACATTGGGTCGAGCTTGGCTCCCAATTATCAATATTCTTTTGTTATTCCTTTAGATTTATCATTACTTTCTCTTCCTCCCTCTTCAACAAAGGTGATTATAGAATACTCTTGAAGTACATTAAATGCGTACTTTTTCCTCTCACATAAGAGATGAGTTCTGCTAATTAAATATATGGTAGGATCTACCACTTCTATGAGGGGATAGAATATGCATTTAATGTACTCTCAGAGTATTCTATAAATTTTCCCTTCAACAAACCTAGCCTGTACTTTTAGGAAAGCATTCAAGAGACTACTATTGAAAGATTAAAAGTCTCTTTGAAAGATGGTCTTGGAGAATTAATCTTTGTATTTAAAATATCTTTTTTAGTGTTATTACATGTGTCTTGTAACTTGTGCTTATCTTGTGAATTGTGTTTTTCCTTTGGAAGTTGTAATAATTATGATAGTGATTATTAACTTCTTTATTGGAATATGTAGTAATTATGTGGGTGGTTGAGACCTTAAGCATTCAAGCCGAATTGAGATCACATGCAATATCTAGGGTATTGCATGGGTTGCAATTCATTTGAATGGGTAAGATTTAAAGTTAAAAAGTTAACTTTTAATCTTAGCCTTTAAATAAAAAAAAGCAAAAAATGTCAGAAGAGTAAAATAGTAAAAGATTATAAAAAGTAAAAAAAGTTATAAGGAAAAATGTGGTATTGCATGGGATCTCATTCCAAATCTATTCTATTGAATTTATCAAATATTATAATTTAGTTGTGTCTAGCTCTCAATTATCATTATTCTCTTGATGTGCTTTTAGGTTTCCTATTAATCTCTCTTCATTCGCTTTTGCCCACATTAACATATAACTAAATTTTCAAGAATAGATTTCTTGGCATATAACATATTTTTACCATTCATTAACGGTCCAGTATTATGTAGTTTCTAGACTTTCTTTCAACATCATATCATTGTTATTGCACAATTTTACTTTTAGCATATAAAACAATTAACTTTAAGTGAAAAGTATATTCCAATTTGAGACAGATTTACTATTAGATATTAACATTTATTGCATCCAGGCAAAACATCTTTCGACATATTATAAGTATTATTGAAGATAAGCATCTTTTGGTACAAGTATTATTGAAGACAATAATATTTTGGTGGAAAATCAAGTAAAGCATTCAGACAAACAATTTTGGTATATATATTTTTACCAAGTCTATACCATTTTTTTAGATTTAAAAAATTTTACCAAATTATTTTAAAATTAAATAATAACATATCTATGTATTTCACACTTAAAATATAAAATAAGAGTTATATTTAAAATTAAATCAATTAACATAATGGTGATGGTAGGGAAGAGGTACAAATAATAATAAGAGTTATTGTTATTGTTGAGAGAGAGAGAAGAAAAAGACAAAAATAGAAAGATAAGAGAGTGATGTGATGTGATGGTTGATGGAGAAAGTGAGAGAGAAACAAGTGAATTTAAAAAGAGAGACAAAGAGGCAAAGAGGAGAAGAGATATATATTTCTTTCTTTTTTTTTTCTTTTTTTTTTCTTTTTTTTGAGAATAAAGATATATATTTCAAATATAACATTTTTCACCTTAGCTAAGGTGTTAGTTTCTTATTAGTTATTATTTAGACCTACTACTGACATCATTTTATTATTATAATTTACAATTTAACAAATAGTAATTGTGAATTTTTTTATTAAAATTTTGTGTGCCTTTATATATTATTTATATATATATATATATATAGAGAGAGAGAGAGAGATAGAAAAGAAAAAGAAAAACCGATAAAAAAAAATAAAACACAAAAAGATAAATTACAGTAACCTCTCTTGAAGTTTTGCAAAATGACTATTCACCCTTGATATTTTAAATAATGACACTTTGCCCCTTAAACTTTTAAAAAATAAGAGGTAGAGTGTCATTTTTTAACAAAAGTAAGGGAACAGAGTGTCATTTCTTAACAAATATGAGGGGGCTAAGTGTCATGTTCTAAAATAAGAAAGGCGTAGTGTCATTTCACAAAATTTTAAAGGAGGTTGTTGTAATTTGTCCAAACAACAAATTGAAGCATTTTGTATGCTCAGTTGACAAAAAGCAAAAATCATCAAACAAGACAACAAAAAATTAATAAACATGCAATTGATAATACAATATATATATATATAAATCATAAAATAATTAAATATTTATAATGCACTAAATAATATGTTTATATTTTTAATTATATTTATCTTAACTATTTACACTATATATATACACACCTAAATTTGTATTGTGTAATTTGTTGTTTTTTTTTTTTGAAAGTATTACACAGAGTAATTGTATTTATTTTCATGTATTACTTATTCATAAATTGCGTGTTAGCCTCAAGGTTTCAATACTTATTAATTGGCTAATTAATCCAAAGACATTCATGTAGTTTTGATGATAACCATGATTTTAAGTTATTCATTAATGATATTTTCATATGAACTAATGATTTATGTTTTAAAGCATAATGTTGACTATTGATTTAATTGGACCAACATGGCCAATTCAAATATCAAGCAAAATGCAAAGTCGACAAGTTGCAAATTCACTGAAGAACAAAGTCATCAAGTCTCAAGACAAAGAAATCAAAGCTCAAGAATCATGCTCCGAGACATATGAGAAGTAAGAGTTAGGTTTTGTAAAGTTTATTAAGATTTGATCTTTAAGGCTCAACTTTAAAACCAACTTAAATTGATTTTAAAAAATAACGGCTAGATTGATTGCAATTCAAAACAAAGAAATCTATTACGGTGAAAAATTTCTGAAATAGAAAAGTTTTCAAAATATTGACAAAGTCAATATTAATGGCTAGATTGATTGATATTTAAAGATAGCCATGTGAACACAAAGAAATCTATTACGGTGAAAAATTTCTGAAATATAAAAGTTTTCAAAATATTGACAAAGTCAATATTAATGGCTAGATTGATTGATATTTAAAAATATCCAATGTGAACACAAAGAAATCTCTTACGGCTGAAAAATTTATGAAATATAAAAGTTTTTCAAAATATTGACAAAGTCAATATTAAATGCTAGATTGATTGATATTTAAAAATATCCAATGTGAACACAAAGAAATATCTTACAGTGAAAAATTTCTGAAATTGAAAAGCTTTCAAAATCTTAACAAAGTCAAAGAAAACAGCTTGTTTGATTAAGATTCAAAAATGCAAGACAACAATGAAATCTATCACGACTAAAAAATCTTTGAAATAGAAAAGCTTTCAAAAATTCACATAGTCAAAGATAATGGCTTGATTGATTGAAATTTAAAACAAATGCAAGACAGCCATGAGTAACGGAAGAAATCAATTACAGCTATAAATACTCTACTTTTTCTTCATTTCTAAACACAGAGCATACAAGAGAAATCAGAGAAAGAAAAGAAAATATCTTTTACATCAATCCATCATTTCTCAAGCTTATATTTTCATATCATTCAAAATCTTTGATTGAAAATCAAATTCCTCTAAATACTCTTTGAGCCATATTGATCAAATCTTTGATATACTATTAGAGTGAGCATATTGTGTACTACTACTCTTTGAGAGAGCCTTATTTTGTACAACAAATCCTTTGTTGAAACTTGTGAGTATTTTGTTAGGGTTTTGGTATAAATCCTAAGGAGTGAAAATGATTTTTCACTCGGTGGTTACTCTTCACCGTGTAAGGAAGATTTGTGGGTTTTGGTATAAATCCTAAGGAGTGAAAAAGATTTTTCACTCGGTGGTTACTCTTCACCGTGTAAGAAAGATTTGTAACGGTTTGATCTTCACCCGAAAGAAGATTGTCAAATTAGTGAATTTGGGAATCCTCGAGAAGTGATCTTGAGGCGGGGACGTAGGCAGGGAAGCCGAACCTCGATAACAATCATCGTGTTTGATTTTCTCTCTCTCTATCTCTTACATATTTAATTGCTTATATATATACTTGTGCTTGATTTCATATCATATATATATTGCAATTGAATTGTGATCAAACATTTGCTAAATCAATATTTGCTATTTGAAGATAGTTTTTAATTCCGCATTTAAATCGAAAAAGTTTGCCTCAACCTAAATCACCCCCCCTCTTAGGTTGATATTTGGGTAACATTGTGAACTATTATTTTTTATGTAAAAAAAATTTGTATAGTTTTTTTTTTCTAAGAATTAAATGATAAACAAATGATTTGGTTAACGATATTCTTGCTCAAATTTATTTGCTTTGGCAATAATTGAAACAAATTCATGCAAAAGACAAAAGCAAATTTAATAACATGCAATCAATAATATAAAAAATAACAATTGTGTACTTGAGTTAGTGAAATAATTAAATATTTTTCAATTTCACTCAAGTAATAGATTCATATTCTTAATTTATTTTAATTTTATCAATTTGCATTTCCATTATTTCTAATAACACTTAATATAATTAAAAATTTGATTTTTCAAATATTGTAACATATTATAAGTATTATAATGGACCATAAGATAATGTCTTACAAAATATTTCAAAATACACCTCACATTCTATTGGACATCGACTAATATATAATTAATTGCAGCTATCTATCCTACAATATAAATGTATTTGCAATATACACCCAGATTTTCAAGATGTTGTATTCAATAGATTCAACACCCCAATTCAAGAATAATTTGCGAGATCCAACCACTATCCAATTCAATGTTGCAACTTAAAAATTCGTAGTTTAGACTTTAGAGTGCACATTGCAAACACTTCAGTATTTAATATACACATTTTTTAATGAATACATATAATTTTATTATGGATAAGAAGAAGAGTAGGCTAGCCCACCTCTAGCCCCTAGAGAAAACCCATGTAGGTAGAGATGGGAAGAGACACATCCCAACCACAAAACTCAAAAGGTTGCCCATCGGGATACATTATGGCAAAAAAAAAAAAAAAAATGGCATATCTGTAGATAAGAACAAATTCAAGCTAGAATGAAAAAAATAAAGCTAATTTAAAATTCACTATAGCCTGCTCACAAGGCCAGTGAGGGCAGAAGGATCGAGAATGACATCAGTTAGCACTTCGGAGTCACCTTCAAAAAGTACAAACTTGAGCTTGCGATCATTTGCCAAATTAACTGCTAATAAAACAGCCAAAGATTCACCTATCAAAGCAACCGGAGGAGATAGAAATATAGAATGCTTGAATGTGCAAAAATCAGATCACCTAATTTATTTATGCAAAGAATAGCCAATCCAACCTTGTTTGGTCGAATAGCCACATCAAAGTTGATTTTGAAACCTGGTCGGGGTGGCTTCCAAGTGAGAGGTGTGAGATCTTCAATGGATTTCCATGCTTTGAGTTATTCTCTTAAACTATTGTAGATTGTTTTGGCTATTTCATTCCGATATGGGCATATATTCTCAAAGATTTTTGCGGAAATAACATAAAAAGACGCAAAGTTTATACCTTATGTCTCAATTAATTTTGTCAATTAAAGTCCAAGAATTATTAAATCATTTCAACATAAGACCTTTGTCCATCTTTGTTATTCATTTATATTATTCTCAGAAGTAACATAGCTTATAAAAGTAGGAAACCATTTACATCAAACATAATGTGACATAAAATCCAAACATTACAAATAAAGTGTTGGAAAAAACACGTCATAACAAGTTTACATCAAATAAAGAAAAAAACATTACTAACGATCATTCCAAATTATTCCTAGTTCTTTGATACAAAATGAGAAAATTGGAATATTTTTTCAAAGATAAAAGAAAGAAAGAAAAAAAATAGGGAACACATCAAAAAAAGAAAAAAAGTAGGGAACAAAAGAGAGGTAAAGAAAATAAAAGAAAGAAAGAGAAAAATTAAGCGAGGGAAAAAAGAATTATTCGAGTAATAAATTATTGTAAGTGGGTCACATTTACTTTAGCAAAAATTAAAAGTAGAAGCTAGAATCAGAATCCAAAATATTTTGGATTCTTACTTTTGTTCTAAAAATGAGAATTTGCAAAATGCATTCCGCCTAGAATGCATATTGCATTTTCCAAAATTCTAATCAAACATTTTAGATTTTTTGTAGAATGCATTCTATGCATAAAAATCTGTGAAATCACTTTTAAGTAGAGGATTTAAACACAAGCTTATTAAACTTTGTGTTTTACTTATGATTTGTTCATAAATTAATTTGGCAACCATTGAATTGAAGTGGTAAAGAGAGAAATCCCGGTTCAAAGAGAGAAAGTTTTCGCATAGAGTGAGAAATGATTGCCATAAAATCAAAATTTGATTACCTAAATGAAACACAACTTTTTTCAATAGTTTCTCATTTATCTTTGTTCAATTATTAGCCGAAATATAATAAATGAATAAAGCAGATGGATATAGGTTTCAAATTAAAGTTTCATAAATTATTGGGACCTAACAAGCTTGGGCCTAGGACAACCTATATCGAAGGAGAATATTCATAGCCTGCCAATTTCTAGTGCTTGCTTTGCTTGGATTTAATTGCATTTCCCTTGCCTATACCTATGCTTCTATTCCCTTCATTGGTTGATCGACAAGTCCATTGTATCTAGAGCAGTATATATAACTGAAAGATATGCCTCTAGATCATGTGCTCGTTATAAAGGTTATGAACCTTTACTTTTTAGGACTTTAATTGACAAAATAAAAAATCTAAGACCTATTATGAAACATGGTATAAATTCTGGCATTTTTATGTGATTGTACAATATTTTAATTTAGACCCACGTGATTTTATCACATAATAATACTGCAAAAAGAGTGATTTTACAACCCTCATCTTCATTGATATGCAGGAATTTGGAATGAAAAATGATTCATCACACCATGTCACTTGGACTAATGGACCCTGAATTTGCGAAATTCAGAGGCCATAAAAGATAGGGATCAGGTGATACTGGTGAAGGGGTAACATAGCAACAAATGTTCAATAGGCTCTAGAAGCTGTTTACTAAGAGGACATAAATTATCTACTTGTGGCCATCTCTTGCCTAAAACAGCTTTTGTGAGGGGAGTATGTCCTAGGCAATTTTGCATAGCATCATCTTGAGTATCTCATATAACTTCAGTTTCCCTAGGTGTCTCCATTCAAATTTTATAATGGACCTGAATTTTGAAGGTTGTGTTATTGAAATATTGATCAAGCAAGTAAGTTCATTTCACTGTGATTGTACCTCTGAAGGTAGGAGCCTGCTTGAGTTTATCTTGAGCCTTGGAGTTGGAGAAGGATATCTGATCTATACAGTTAGTTGTGTTGTTATCAGATAGTCTTGACAGATTATTCTGGTCCCATTATGATAAAGATTGAGATTTCAGTTGAATACCCAATTGATATCTGAATAATTTCAGTTGTCTACTGTAATTTAAATGTTGGATGAACATTACAAATTAGCATCTTATAAGGGTATTGATTGCAAAATTTTAAAATTTATGATGCATATGGTGGATGATTATAATTAACTCATAAAAAAGAAATGTTTTAACCATTTTTATTTTTTGATAACCTTGGGTGTCTAGGCTAATATTCCGTAGATATACACACCTCGACTAATCTCAGGGGGATACACAACACCTTACTGGCACGTGTACCACGATAGACGCAAGGTTTAACCATTAGCTATTCACACTTGAATAGGGGGGGTTTTATGTTGAGGCAAACTTTGGATGAAAGGGGTAGAGGGAAAAGGATGAGCAATAATGTTTAATGGACATTATTTAGATGTTTTTAATAGAAGGGGGAAATGGTTTTTTTTTTTTTTGGGGGGGGGGGGGGGGGTTAGAAGGATACAAAACCTCTCTAACCCTCCATTTTTAATTTCCCAAATGGAGAAGTTTGGAAGGGATAATATTATATCTATATATATATATATATATATATATATTTTAAATTGTCAACTTTGTTCTTTAAAATATCAATTTATATGTATTTTATTAAAATTAACAAAAATATGTGTATAATTGTCCATTTATGAGATGTCTCATCATTTCTCTTCATTCCCATTTTACCTTTTAACACATCAACATAACGAGAATGATATCTATTCTCTAGGGGTGGCAATTCATGTTCATGGGATAGGTGTCATGATATGTCAACCCTAACATGACTTTTTATTAAATGGGTTGACACGACACGACTGGCATAACCCATTTAATAAACAAGTCTGTTTGGGTTGACACAACCGACACAACCCATCTAGAAACATAAAAAATCAATCACTAACATGTAGAGAAATGAGGTTAAACAATTTAAACTATAATTTTTTTTTTTAAAATACCATATTTGTAGATTTAGTAGAGAACGCAAGTGTGATGTGGTGAGTAGTGGGTGGCCGCTAACTGGCGTTGGTGGTGCGGTGAGAGGGAGACCGACGAGGGAGTGAGATGTGAGTGAGAGGCCGAAAGTGTCACACACAGAGAGAGAGAGAGAGAGAGAGAGAGAGAGGAGGCTTGCGAGGGAGTGAGATGTGAGAGTGAGAGTCCGAAAGGGTCAATCACAGAGAGAGAGTGGAGGCTGGTGAGGGAGTGAAAGAGGCAGAGAGGGTCACGCACTCACGAAGAGAGAGGAGGCAGAAAAGGTTTTGACTTTGAGGATTAGGTTAGAAAATATGTATTTATACCTAGGATTCGTAAGGTTATTTGGTAAAATTAAACTTAATTTAATTAGGTTAATTCAGGTTGACCCAAATAACTCGTTTATTAAATGGGATTATGCGGGTTCGCCCCGAACATGACCTGAACCCATTAAGTCCCAACTCTAACCCGCTAATCTTATGTCGAATTCACAAGTCGTGTCAAATATTGCCACCTCTACTATTCTCTTATCTCTTACTTTAAAAATCCAAATAAGAGAGGAGGCTGGGGGAGATGAAAACCCTCACTTTCTCCATGTGGTTGGACTTCCTTTATTTGGTTCTCTATTTGATTGGACTAAGTGAAGGGGGATGTTAGACGGTTAGTGGGCCTTGGAATTTTCCATCCGGATTGACATTGTTTATTTTTTTCCTCCCAAATCGGGAGGAAAACCAGAGACCGAGTGAATTTGCATTGTTAGTAGGACCCATGACCTTTATTGCCTAATAGAGAAAACTAGATTCCCGAGAATTTGCACTGTTCTTTTACTTTTTTCTATGAATCTTTAATTTCTTTCAACTACCTTTCAAGTTTCAACCACCAGCTTTTTATGAGAAAAAATAAAAGAAAAGAAAAAGAAGAGGAAAAAAAAGTCGCCGACAGAAGTAGTGCCACAGTACTGATCAAAGTGGCCTAATGGGGTTGGCGACATTAATCAATGATACCCACACGGCCACACCACTCCATAGTCCATATGCAACTCATGCAAGTATGGTATAAGTTGTATACTATATTTTACATTCATTCTCATTTCTCAAAGATCTTTGTAGTGTTGTTACCTCTCTCTTCGCGCCCATCCTCTCAGCTCAGCTCTCATTCATTTCCATAACCAATGGCGTACGAGGGAATTCTCATGGGTATGGGTAACCCTCTCCTCGACATCTCAGCTGTTGTCGACGAAAACTTCTTGCAAAATTATGTCACTCCTATATAGTCCTACCAAAAGTCAAATCTCCATCACTCCAAAATTAACAACTTTACCTTATGTACTAATCGCGTTGAAATATATTAACTTTTCTGCTTTTGCTTTTGTTTTTTACTTTCTTAAATGTTAATTTTGCAGTATGTAAATGCTCAAAATTCACTAAGCGCCATGTGTCACCTTATGATTGGTCGAGGATGGGCCGAGCTTGTATTGACGGGTTGTTGAGCCCAAAACTCCAAACCAGGCTTTCGAGCTTGCCTGATGGCTGATGGTGCACTCCCTCTTGATCTGCTGCTACGCTGGGCTTTTATGAAGAGAAGTATGGATCTGCTGTGAAAGCCCTCTTTTCAACAAAGTAACTACTGCAGACACTTTTCTGTCAAACAAAATAACCACTGCAGACAGCAAACGTGAGCACCCCAGAACAACATAAATATGAACTCTAATAAACTGAAAAGACTAAGGAAGATTTTGATGAGTGATGGGGGAGGATTATCCCTTGAAAACACGTGTCATAGAATGGAGTTGATTGGATGTTTATGGAGTTTAGCAAAGAGTGTTTTTGATATGGGTCTTGATCTTTTTCTTCTTCTCTTTTGACTCGGGCTCTTGGCTTTTACTGGAGGCTAAAAGTTGTTTTTGGGCCGGAGAGGTTGTCTTGACATCACTGCATCTCCTCCTTTTATAGTGGTCTGCTGTAATCCATGGAGTTCATGGCTTTGACCTGGCCACCTCCTTGACTCTTGGATAATAGTCCTCTTCGTTGGCCAGACAACATTTCTTGATAAGACAAAATATCGCCGCAGACCAAATTAGTGAAAGAGGTTTGCTCACTGATAAAAGTTAGTCTGAACGTGTTTTCATTAAGGTACTTGAGGTTTGCTGGTCACTTGTGCTCATACCCCCCAACGGGTATGACACACTTGTGCCGCAGACTTCAATACTCTTTTAGGAAATAACCCCCTACCTCCAAACCAAATCCCCCTTAGTCTTTTAATGAAATTTACTAGCAGTCACCACAGGTTTGGGCTTTGGTGACTGCATTACCTTTGTTCATGTCCTCATCGAAGCATCTTTTGTCTCTCGTTGAGCCCCTTCCTCTTTCGTGAATCCGCCGTTGTTTGACTCTTGTCTGCCGTGCAGAGGGAGTAGGAGCCATCGTAGGCTGGTCTGTGTTTGCTCTCTTCATATTGTCTTCAGGTTCCCTTTTGTCTTTGGTTGTGGTTTTTCCATTTTCGTGATTCTGCCGTTTGTTTCTTGTCTGCCGTGCAAGAGGGATGGCAGAGGTGGCAGCTATCCTCATTCACGTTCTCCTCAGGTTATCTTTTTACCTTTGGCTGAAACTTTTTCCTTCTCGTGAGTCTGCCGTTGCTCATCTCCCTCGTCTGCCGTGCAGAAAAGTCTTGACAACGGTCATTGGCATCAGGTGTGAGTCTGCCGTCCCGAGGAGATGGTGAACAAGTGATTTTCTTCAGTTCAGGAGACTTGTTTTTTGATTCTTCTGGAGTGTTCCACCCTTTTAAAGGGTGTAGTAATGGGCTCCACCTGTTTAAGATGAGATTACTCTTTGCTCCCTTGGCTTGTCTGTGGGCTGGGTTCATTATTGGGGACTCACAGCAGATTATTCCTAATGACTCTTGGGCCTTACAGCAGACTGATTTCCCTTGAAATAACACAGTGTCTGTTGGGCCCATCGTGGGCTGTTCTGTCTTGGGCTTTCCCACATCATGTCACTTGTCTTCCTTTGGGCTTACTGCAGATGGTTCTTGTGGGCTCCTTTTAGTCTGCCATAGTTTTGTCAAAAAGTGGGCATCTACACAGTATAAAACCACTTTTGTTAATTTTGCATTAACTGCTTCTAATGTTAACTACTTTCAGCTGGCTTTGGAGATTTTACATATTAGTTACTGTTTGCATATTCCTTCGTTTAAAGTGAAGCTTGCAAATAGAGTGAAATTATTTAGTGCACAAATGTATTACAACTTTCTATCATATAAATGTGGTTTCTGTCATATAAATGTGGATACTGGACTCATGTGTGGGGTCCACATTTACGTGAGAAAGAGTTTACTGTACCGGATGTACGGAATAATCACAGCTTACAGTTATCAGTTCTTTTTAGGTGGAGTTGGGATTTGCTAGACCAGCCCAAAAATTATTCCCAATTGTTTACAATGTTAATTGTATGGATTCTGTGTTTATAAATTCTGGAAACTGCTTTTGGAGAGGAAAATGTTGTGATGGTTTCATAGTTTTGATTGGATGGTCATGTTTTCTGTAACAAGTATGACCTGAAGTTGAACAATGCAATTCCTGCAGAGGAAAAGCATGTACCAATGTGAGGAATCTCTTTTCATGTCAATATCAGCATAATATTAATTTTGGTTTATGTTTTCGATGTGGTAGTTCTCAGTCTGAGTTATGTTCAACCTTTGGTCATGGAAAATGGGAATTGCCCGAATATTGAATTAGATGTGATTTCCTTGATCCAATATAGTTTGGTTAAAACCTTTACTTTATTTGAGAAATGTGAGAGATCTATTAAACTATGAAGCACGGATACTCAAAAAATGGAATCGTATTTGTACCAGATACTTTTTGGGTACTTGTACTCCTGCGGTACTTCTGCATGCGTACCCCAGGCGTACCAAAATTTTTCAACAAAAAAAAAAAAATTATTTTCTTTCATTTTTTCTTTTGGATATGTCACAAAAATAGATAAAAGTAATGAAATGAAAGTAGTGAAAACATGAATTTTAAGTGTAACTATATGGATATACACTTCTTTTATTTACTCTTTTGAATTTTGATTTGTAATTTAAAAGACCATTTAATGACAATGAATATACTTTATTATTCATAATTGCTCTTAAATTCACATATGTTTATCAATATATGAAAAATATATGCATAATAATATATAAAAAAATTTAATAAAACATATATCCTCTCTGTACTCGTACCCTACTTTCTAAGAATTGTCGTACCGCTGTACCGTACCGGTACCCTAAAACGTACCCGTGCTTCTTTGTCTATTATCACTTTTTGAGATGGGCATTATTACAAGTGATTTTTAAAGATTCAGGAAGTGAGATTATTAGAATCCATCAATTTTGAAGATATGATAGGAATGATGAAAAAACTTTATAAGATGGGCATAATTACTATTGATCTGTAAAGATTTAGGCAGTGAGAATGTGAGATTACAAGTCATCAACTTTGAAGATGTGATAGGAGTGGTGAAAATCAAAAAATGGTTGTATTGTGTTAATGTTGACAACTTGACATAGCACAATCTCATGTTGATGTGTATTACTTGAGTGTAATTTTCTTTTGATAATTATCTCCCGAGAATTACATAAAGAAGATCCTCAATGATATATATAATCATAAGGTCAATATACATGTGAGAATCACTAGTCCAATGTGAATTATTTTGTAAAATATGCTTCTTTACTTTGCTTAACCATATACCAATGTTAAATGTATGTCTCAGGTATGAAGAAATGGCTAACAGTTCTAATGTGGAGTACATTGCTGGAGGTAATGGATTCATTGCACAAAAAATGAAATTTAAAAATTGCTTGCTATTTGATTTCAGTAGATAGGATCGGTCAATGATGAATTCAATTTGATTTTATTATCTGCAGGTGCTACTCAAAATTCAATCAAAGTTGCCTAGGTACATTGTTGCTTCCTTTGACGGGGATGGAAGAAATTCAGTAGTATTATCCCTTTGCTCAGTAAATGAGTTACCCTTTGCTTTTGCAGTGGATGCTTCAAATTCCCGGTGCAACAAGTTATATTGGTTGCATTGGGAAGGACAAGTTTGGAGAGGAGATGAAGAAGAACTCAAAGCTTGCTGGTGTCAATGTAAGTTTCTTCTTCCTTCATTTTTTAGATTTTGCATAAACATCCTCTTAAGCATTGGACCATAGAGTAGTAATATTTCCAATGTATACCTATCAAAATCAGGTTCACTATTATAAGGATGAATCTGCACCAACAGGAACTTGTGCTGTTTGTGTTGTGGGTGGTGAAAGGTTGGTGGCATCAAGACTGCTGTGAAATTTTCTCATACTGCCTGCCAAATTTTAGCCTAGCTTCTTCCTTTTAGTGTTTGAACTAAGCATAAGGTTCTCAAACTTGCGGCTAGCTGGATTAATAACACTTACTGTTGGCTGAACATGTAGGTCACTTGTTGCTAACTTGTTGGCTGCAAATTGCTACAAATCTAAGCATTTAAAAAGGCCAGAAAATTGGGCATTGGGTACTTTTTCTGCCTATGCACTCTTGTTTGGTATCTCCTTTGTTTAGTTATTCACTATTGTGAACTGACATCTTTGTGAAATCTTTTTGGATAGTTGAGAAGGCTAAGTACTTTTATATTGCTGGGTTTTTCCTCACTGTATCCCCAGACTCCATTGAGCTTGTTGCTGAACATGCAGCTGCACATGACAAGGTATAATGTGACATATTTGGAATCCCCTCCTCTCAGTTGGCTTCAGTAGCTTCTGCATGAGACGCTCTAACATCGAAGTTTTTCTGCAGGTCTTCATGATGAACCTTTTTGCTCCATTTATCTGTGAGTTCTTCAAGGATGCACAGGACAAATTTTTGCCGTAAGCATTTTATCATCTTCTTTTGTGGTAGTAAGTATATATACATATTGACGTAGGGCATGCCTTCTTTGGGGTTCAGGTATATGGACTTTGTTTTTGGAAATGAGACAGAAGCAAGAACCTTCTCAAAAGTACATGGCTGGGAGGTAATGGTTGCTTGGTACCAGATTCACTGTTTTTGTTTTAAAGATTAACATGCTTGGTCTATTCTTAATGACCAGACTGAAAACGTAGAGGAAATAGCTCTAAAAATTTCCCAGTGGCCCAAAGCATCAAGAACACACAAGAGGATAACTGTCATTACTCAGGGTGCAGATCCCGTAATTGTTGCTGAAGATGGGAAAGTGAAGAAGTTCCCTGTAATATTATTACCAAAAGAAAAACTTGTTGATACAAATGGAGCAGGTATGTGTTGTCTTGTTCTTGTAAAAGTTTCAATTGTCAGAATAGACTAGCTTACTCTTCCATATGCAAATTAGTGTAAAAAATTTAAATCATCTAGCGTATTCAATGATAAAGGTCATCATCATTATTTCTCTTTTCATTTCCTTACTAATTATACCCTTGTATAAATATATCATTAAATTGGCAAACTCTAATAGCTATAAGTATCTACCATATTTATTATTTTCATTTCCTGTTTGGCATATAACATAAAAAACACCAATTAAAATTAATAATAATGATACTACGCTTCTACCCATGAATTTAGGTTACCTCTACCATAATGCTTTTTATTCTCCATGAATAAGGTTTGTTGGCACCTACCCCCATCCCCAGTCTTCATGTTGCAGGTTTGACCCGCCTCCCCCCTCTCCTTCCTAGGAAAGCAAAAAAAAAAACCATTATTGCACTAGCATTGGATGGCAACTTAAAATCATAAAGGCAATGTAGTCATGTACCAGAAATGTTGTCCATCATCAATCATCACACAAACAAGAAATTGAACCTTTTCATAATTAATTAACTTGTTAACTTGTGTTTTGTAGGGGATGCATTTGTTGGAGGATTTCTATCGCAGTTGGTTCAAGAGAAATCCATTGAAGACTGTGTGAGAGCTGGCTGTTATGCAGCAAATGTTATAATTCAGAGGTCAGGTTGTACATACCCAGAGAAGCCTGATTTTAATTAATAGGCTCCCTATTTCCCTGCAGTTTCTGGTGTTATTTTAGATTTTGGTTGGGAATCATATAGTCTTCAGATCTTTGTATTTTACTGGTTATTATAATAACTGCATGCTAAAATTGCCTTAATAACTCAGGCGTTTAGTATGGAATTCTGATTCCCAAAAAAGGGGAAAAAAGAAACTAATATATATAGTTTACATTGTGATGAGTCAAGCATGTCATTGTTCAATGATCAATTTAGTTTGCCAGATGGAACAAGAAAATGTCAATTCCTTTCTGTGGGAACTGGGAATGTGTTAATTTTTATTCTTTTTTGTTGAACCTTTTCTTGACCTCTTTCTTCTCTCTCATTAATTTTTTGGATCAGTGCCATTCAACAGAAACTTAGTATCAAAAGAACATCAGGAGGGTTTGAATACAAAAATATTAATCTTGATGATGCTGGGCTTTTCTACACCCGGCTGAAGCATTACACACCTATTCTGGGCTATTCCCTTTTCTATTCGAGTGCTTAACTTGAGTGTAAGGGATCCTGCTCATCAACTCCCTGCAACAAGAGGATGCAGTAATCTGTTCAACTTATCAGCAATATTAATCATCTCAAATAAGACTATAATCTATGCCATGTCAAGCAAATAAGAGGCAAAGCAAAAAGGTCTGGCTAGATTATCAGCCTGCATATAGAGCAAGGCTATATAAGAAGCGAATATTTTGTACAAAAACAAGTTTGAATATTTTCAGTAGGTCTCCTGACATTCTTATTCAGAGGTGGGGAGTGTGGGACTACTCTGCTTGCTTTCACTTTCTAGGGTGGTGATATGTACACAATATAATGCACATAATCTGTATATCCCACATAAAATGTGGATATATATCCCTAACATGTGGACGTTTATGAGCGTTAATGTCTATAGTTTGTGAATGTATGTCCACATTTGATGGTATATGCACACTTCAATGTGCAACGATATTTATCCTTTAAAAAATTGGGAGGGATAACACTGAGGAAAAATCAAATATTGGGTCGAAGGAATTAGGAAAACTGCTCTATATCAACAAGTACTAGCTTTAACTCAAACATCAGATCAACATTCAATTCCTGTTAAATTTCAAGGAAATCTAACTAAATTCTGTATAATTATTCATTTGAGCCCTACATGGTAAAATACTTCAGCCCTATTTGCTTCGAGACTAATATTTTCTCTAAGCAAGCAAACAAAGTGGACAATAATCGAACCCAATGGTATGTAAATTGTGTTCATCATCTTCTTTGGCTCAGTGTGGTTAGACATTATTGGTATTATCATTGTTGATCCACCTTCAAACTTCTATTCACATGTCTATGTGAAAGTAGGTAAATAACACTTAACCATTTTTTGTTACTTGATTATGAAGAGTTACATAAAATAAAAATATTTTACTTTTTATTTTTTTGTTGACTTGACTGTTAGAGTAACTGATTAATCCCTCTAGTTACAATTCTGTGTCTTATACTCACTGGGTAATTACAAGGAACAATCCATCATCCAAAGGAGTGGCCCCAAGGTGTTGGGTAGGAGGCTTGAAGCTAAGGCCTCATGGATGACATGAGACGTAGAAAACACTAGACCAACCCATATAAAAATATTATTACTTCGAACATATAATCGTGCACAAAAATATGATATTTGAAATTTCGAAACTATGAAATATTTTTGAGACTATATAAGGCAAAAGTTTGATTTAACAATCTTTGACCCAACAAATCCTTTAGTAAAAATGCTAATCCTTGATTGTTATCAAAATTTTGATATGACGACTTTTTCAAACTGTTTACGAAAAACAAGTCAAAAAGACATCCTCATTTTTTTTTAACAATCTTTGACCCAACAAATCCTTTAGTAATAATGCTAATCCTTGATTGTTATCAAAATTTTGATAGATGACTTTTTCAACCTGTTTACGAAAAACAAGCCAAAAAGACATCCTCATTTTTTTTAAGAAATAGTTTACCTCCAACCCGGTTTGGTGGAATTCTCCTTTAACCCACTACATGTCAATTAAATGGACTATCCACATGTATGTGTAATCGGTGAAATTCTCCTTCAACCCACTACGTGTCAATTAAATGGACTATCCACATGTATGTGTAGTCACATATATGTGGATAGTCCATTTAATTGACACGTAGTGGTTTGAAGGAGAATTCCATCAAACCGGGTTAGAGGTAAACTTTATCCATTTTTTTTATTTTATGCCCTCACCTTCTCCATATCTTTGTATTGCTATTACCACCGTTACACCTCTACTGTCACCTCCATCTTCACATCACCTTTGTTACTGCCACCACCACACCACTTTGCGTCCTTTAAAATTTTTTTTTTTAATGCAAATCATACAACATAAAAATGTTTTCAAAATCGGTAGCAAGATAATACAATAAAACAAGTTGTTTTTCTCAACGAGGAAAAAATATTATCCATATTTGTTTTCTACCGATAATTATCAAAACAAACGGAACTTAGGCAAAATGGTGACCATTGCATATATACTAGATAATTATATATCTTTTTTTAAAGCCTTACACATTGTTTCCCTCATCATTCAAATGCATGTCATACTAGTTAGTAACTCATATAATGCATGAGAAATTTTAGCATACGATGATTTTTTGTTATTGTCTAAATATTAAATTTAATGATTATGATAATTATTAATAAGTATTTATTATGATTGTGTTTATACATAAAATGATATTTCTACATTTAAAAAAGAAGAAGTGATGTCAAGTTTTTTTTTTTTAAAAAAATGATAATGTATAAAATTATTTAATAATAAATAACTGATGATGTATAAAATTGTTATAAAATCAATTAAAAGTCAAACATTCTTAATTTTAAAAATTATATATAGATTTACATATAATATTTGTTAGTATTTAGTCCTTGTCCTCATACACCTTCGCAACTTTCGAACGGAGTCTTACCAAAATTATTGTCATGTTTTATTGCAGTTGACATTGAAATACACATTCTAAATTTGAAATTCTGTCAAGAAATAGCCTGTTGTTGCATTCCATTTTTTTAAAAAAATGGACAGTCTGGGGTGTAAAATTTAATTTATAAAAACATTTTTTGCTGAAGAGGGTGGGGTATTGATAGTTTAAGGTAGCTATGTAGTAATCTAGTTACACTTATTATATTCAACAAAAAGGTAGTGATTGTTGAAGTCATAATTTGATGATATCAATGATATCCCTAATAAATGGGTTGAGTCGACCGGTACAGTTAGAAATTGTTTGCAACCAAGCAATTATCTCCCTCGCGCAATCCCCCAGATTCTGGGGCCCCAAAATTCAGTCCCCACTTCCAAACATGTTATAGCACCCACTTAAATCCAAAACCACCACGACGGCACCACATAACCGCGCGTCCCACACACGCGCCAAAAACATCGCGTGAACCTTATATCCATTTTTCCTCCTCTAAACTCTCAAGTCTCACGCCCACCTTTGAAAACACAGACCACTCTGTCTTCTTTCTCTTCCCCCAATTCCAAAGCCCCAAAAACACAAACAAACAAATAACCCAAAGAAAGAAAGAGAGAAAAGCAAAGGCAATTGAATTTGCCTGTCACGAATATACTAGAATGAGCGATCACTCATCACGGTTTGAAACTCTGCGTACCACGTCACAACTGTTCCGTGAGACGACGTCGTCTTTCACATCCAACCTCGCAGCGTTTCTATTCCTTTCCCTCCTCCTCTTTTCATTCCGCACCACCGTGGAGGATGGGACTCGCCACGTCACCTCCTTCATTGATCGCGACCCTTCTCTCAAGGCTCTCCTCTCTCGCCTCGACCTCTCTGGGACCCACACTCACGCTCACGACCCCCACGCGCATCGCCACCGTGTAACCTCGCCGGACTCTTTACCTCGGACACCGCCACCATCGCCGCCGAAGGCCTTTTCTCCACCTCACTCGCGTCGGAACCCTAGACGATGACTTCTTCTCCGGCGACGACGAAGACGATCGCTCTCCCTTCGGGGCGAACCGCAAGCCTCCGCTCAATGGTACTTTTCTCATTCTTAACCCTAAGGCGCTAGGGTTTTCGGATCGGGTTATCGACAACGGGATCAACGTCAACGAGATCGTCCGCACCGGAATCACATTCAGAGCTGAGGGATTGTCTCTTTCCGGTGATGACGAGGATGAAGACGATGAGCAGAAAGAGAAAGAGAAAGAGAAAGAGAACGAGAACGAGAACGAGAACGAGAACGAGACGATTGGATTAGAGAAAGCTCAAGATGTGGACAGAATCGTGGATTTTCAATTCTTCATCAAAGGATTGGAGCTCGGTCGGCGCGACGCCGCGACGCTATTCTTCCTTGTGAGTTTTCTGTCCGCTGCCTATGGGTGGGTGATTCTAGGGTTTCTCGTTACGTATTCGTTGGTATTAGGCATTGTTTTCATTACTATTTTGAATGATCTGTTAGGGAGGTTTAGTTCGTTTCTCGGTACAGTGTGGGAGGGTTCAAGATTGGGCCTCAAGAGGCTCTCAGGGTTTATCTTGATGAGATGGGCGGTGAGAGATGCACTCACTCAGATCCTAGGGTTGTGGTATTTCGGTGAAATCGAAGATCAGTACTCGTTTTTTAAGCTCTTTGTGAGGTTGAAATTGATGCCGTTTTCGATTATGTCTCCATGGATTAGGGGTTATGAGAAGGAGATTTCGGGGTTTTTGTTTACGTGGTTTTTGGCTGATACATTCGTGGCTTTTATATTTGCTGTGGATGCTTGGGTTGCCATTGTGGATTCGAGGAGGACAGGAAGGGAGATCATGAAGGAAGGTTGTTATTTAATATCGACCATGTTGAACCAGGCTATCCAGATTAAGTGTTTGGAAGCTATATTTTGCGGTTCCTTTGTGCGGTGGGCTCTTGCTCGCATTTGTGGGAGATTTTTCGCCATGGTGTTTCAGTCCATTGTGGAGGTTTATTTCATGGTTGCATGGCTGATATTTTACTTTGCTACAAGGTATAGGGATGCTAGTTTGCAGGGGAGGAGGTTTGGGAGGAGAGAATTGGAGGGCTTGATTGAGGGTCTAAGATGATACTTGGTGGTAATCGGGTGAGACTTTCATCTCTACGAGGCTTCAATGGTAACGCTAATTTTTTAGCGGAAATCGCTTGGTGCTTTCTGTGTTCCTGTTTTGCAATACCTTTGATTAGCACTGCCATTGTTCGGCATTGTCATCATCAAAAATGTGTTGTATGTACTTTTATCACGAGGCAATATACTACTTGTGTATATTTCTGCACGAAAATGTTTCATGTGTATATCTTGTGGCAATCATTGTTTTATTGCATTGCAATTATGCAATGTTTCCTGTTGGTGATGGTGATGTAAGAACTTGCAAATGATCATGAATTTTCTCATTGCAGGAATTACTTATGCTGTTATACTACAGAGCCTTAATGTCTGTGATCATTTTCCATTTATATCCTGAGAATGAGGATGCATAAAATAGAATAATAATCAGCAGAAAGAGGCTGGATTTCTGAATTGTTGTAATGTTCTGCTGCATTTTCTCTCTCTTTATTTTTGGTCAGGTTCCATCACTTTGTTCTAGTTTTTGCATGATATATGGGCTTCTCTGGATACACTTCGCTGTTTACTTGAAAAGCCACCGCCTTGGTTTTATGCTAAGCCTTCTCTTGTAGTAGAATAATTGAAAACGAGAAAAAATTTAGCAAAACTTGATAAGAATTGGGATTAAGTATATCGTTGTGCATTGTACAGCTTTTTATTTTACACAGATTTAGATATGAAAGGCATGCTTTAAGAAGTTCTTTATATTGATCTTGCTTAGGATTGGAGAATCACAATTTTAGTAATTCTTGAAGATTTGTATGGATTAATTCTTGGGATACCTGGAGTTGGGAGAATATATATTGTAAGAGATTGAGGGGTGGGAAAATTATGAGCTTTCAGCTCCAGCGGTTCCATTCTGCTTTTCTCCTAGGATTGTTGGATATTGTGGAAAAGATCTCTTGAAGGTTTACGGTGAATTTTATTGGAATTGAACCATCATTAAAATCACCAAAGCTACTTTTATAACTTTAGAATCAAGAAAGTCCAGTGTGGTGGGTAGTAATAAGTTCCTCGACAAGCCTCTTTCAGATTGTTGCCAAGATCTTATTGTTTAGACTGAGGGAGGTCTTGTGGTATGCTATCTTGCCTACCCAAGGTGTTGCTATCAATGCTAGGCAAATTTCATATGTCCGTGAATAGCTAATGAGATCTGAAAGATTGTGAGAAATTCAATCAAGAAGAATGGTGCTCAATATTTACTTATCAAAAAAAAAAAAATGGTGCTCAATATTTAAACTAAAACTGAGATATGATCTTATAAAGGTTAGGAACTTAGGATCATGTTTTATAAAGAAGAGGTCTTGTTGCTAGGTTGGGATTCTGACTATAAGTTGTTTGTTTTTAATCACTTTTCCTGTCCATGTTAATTGATGATTTAAGACTATCACAGATATTCATCAAAGGTACACACTGTTCTCTTTCTTCAATATAACCTTTCATGGTCTAGAGAGGAGAAAAAAATGGGAAAGGGGAGAGAAAAGAGGAGGGGGTGGGGGGAATTATAGGGGCAGCAGCCCCAATTTCATTATCCTTTAAGGGTGTTTCTAAAAAACTGATAGCTAAGTTTGAGTGCAGTAAAGTTCACCATATGTAATCATTGGGATATGCTTGATTCTTACTTGCCAAAATAGAAAAAAAATGAAAAAGAAGACATGCTTGTCTCAGGTTAAGGTCAGTCTTTATGTTCAAAATTTGCTTGTCCAAAAAAAAAAATGAGGAGTATCAATGAGACTGCAATTCTATGGCCTTCTGAGAATATGTTTGCAGTATTCAATCAGGGTAGCGATGATTGAAGTTTGAAGTTGGCTTCCTGAGTTACAACAGATTGAACATAGGTTTCTAGAAACTTTTTCTGTCCTTATCCTGGGGAAATTTTAGCGATGGCCTATTACTCTGCCATGTTACGAGTGTGGGCTATCAACCATCAGCAATCCCCCCTCCCCCCCCTCTCTTCTCCCTACCAACGGTGATTGAGAAGAAGCTTACTATTTTTTAATAGATTTGCTTAGCTCTATGCAGTCCCTTGGAACATGGAGGGAGTGATCTAGGTGGTTGCAGGGTGGAATCTACAGTCAATTGATGGGTTCCAAGCTATCCTAGCTTTGTTGTTCCATACACTGTTCTTCCTGTTGAACTAAGCTCTATGCAGTTGTAACATTGAAGGGATTCTCTTTGTTGTTCCATACACCTTGTTTTCAGGGCAACATGGCTAGCAAAAAATCTGGTTCTTTGTTGACCTAACGGCTTGGAAGTCGGTTTCCATCATACTTTTGATTTCACAGGATATATGTTTGTGAGTAGATAACTGGCAAGGAACCTTTCATGAGAATTGACTGTTTCCCTACCCTTACAATATCACATGATCAGGTCTAGAGTGAAGGATGTATCTCTAAATTGCTGGGCAGCATGCTAAGAACTGGTCTATCTGCCCTTGGGTGGCAGTTGCTAAGCAACTGTTTTTTTTATTCAGACGGGGTCTCTGACTAGTTGCTGCTGCTTGGAGAGGGTCATGCCAGCTGAGGTGTTAGACAACACTTTTTTTTTTCTTCCATCATGCACAGGTGAATTGGGACCCCTTATTAGGAGCTTCTTTCCTTTTAAGGTGGCATGCCACATTTATGAATACTAAGGGGGTAGCCTTGCACTTCAACTGGTTAGAGTTTCTAAGATCTTCTTCTAGAAAAGTTGAGGCCCTAAAGTCTTTGGACTAAATGGTGTCTCCTTCACCTCATAAAAAGGGTGAAGGGTTAGGCCATGGGGCCAAAACTGAATGGGCTTGTGAGTTATATTTATGTATCAAAGAAACTGAGACCAAAATGGAATCTAGTTTTGTTAGGATTTTCCTTTGCTTTTAGAACCCCTGGGTTATTGATGTCAATACTTAATATTGTCGGAGAGCCTTGAGGGGTGTAGAAATCCACATTGTCTTTTTGCAATCAGTTTAGATATATCTTTTCTTTCCTTGTGGATGAAGTTGACTTATATTATGTGATATTGTTATCTAGGACTAGGAGTGCTTGAGAAGCTGGGGAACTTTTAATATAAAAATTATATCACAGCTCATGGGCTTCGTCAACTGCATTGATTGGGTTGTGGCATAAGACCTTTGGATGTTGGCTATGTCTTTGTGGTAATCTGATGACACTGAAATCTTCTTCCTTTTGTCATAATGTTACTCAAGCTTTTCAGTGAGTCTACTCGGATGGCTTAAGTATTTTTCTAAAACAAGGTCGTCTACGAGAATAGTTTTCTCTTTACTTAATTTGCATTACTTTAAAAAAATGTGTTTTTCTAAAACAAGGTTGACTGAAGATTTCAATGTATGATAACTGTCTGTGCAATGGCTATATGCAACTCAGTAATTGATCTGTGAGCAGATCGTTTGGATAATCCCAGGGATATTGTTATATGTAGAATGGGATAGTTTCTGTATGTCTTTAGTTGTGCTTACTGTACACGCACATGTAGACACATAAGTATCTTCATCACATAACTAACGGCCAACCAGTAAATGTTTTGATAGTTTTAGCTGATGTTACTAGTTACCTCGTTGATACTAGAAATCATTCATGTACTATTTTTCTTTTGGAAAACATGCTTCTTGTATTACTGTTTCTCTACTCACTACTGGAAACTAATTTAAAAAATTTGATGGTTCTTCTTCACAAGCTCACAAGATATTTGACCTGTCCACTACTGATCCAGTTCTTTGATTCACACATGGAACCAAATAGTGTATTGCCTGTCTCCTGGGTTTCTTTGCTGCTAATTTTTATTTGTTTAGTTATCATCTTTGGAAATCCTGCTTGGGATTACATGGGAAATCATTTTGATTTAATCAGAAAATTGCAAGCCTGGGAGTAGGGAAGTAGTTTTGAGGACATCACCACTGTAAATTTTCACTTGAAATCTATGAAATATAGAGAAAGGAATCAAGATACTGGAGGAATTGATAGGCTGCAGGCAGGCATACACGAGTAAAACTTGTTTTTTTTGCTTTATTTTGTCTCTTTCTGGCATAAGGAACTCATGTATTTTTTTCTTTATGGTTGGGTGTGTGTCATGCATTATTTAGGTAGCGCCTCAGATTTGATTTTTCCTTTTATCAAATGTCTAACTTTGGGTGAGCCAATTTGCAAAACTGCAGCATTTTTTGATAGGTAAAATAAGAAGCTTTTTGGTAGAAGAAAACTAAACTTCACTTCTACATGAGCAAAAAGTGAGTTGTGTTTGTGCTAATCTTGTAGACTTGCCAAATCATCAGTCATTTTATTATAAGCTTCCCCATATAAAGGAAACTCCAGAATTTCTGCTTAAATCATTACCTGTGTTTTGTGATTGGCCAGATTTTCTTCTGAGCATATTTCTTGCCACTGTGATTATAAGAACTAGGTGCCAATGTCTTTTTGACCTGTACATGATGTAAGTAGTAAGTTGAAGTCTCTTAGCTTGTAATGGTGGATTTCTTGCTGCGGTAACTTGTGGTTGGAACTGTTTGCTTCCAAGATGTCCAAATCCAAGCATATCTAGTTGGACAGTTCGGGGCAGTGCCAGAGTGTCTATGGGATGCTCTCTTTTGCACCATCACCTGTCCTGTCCACGAGTTCCTAGAATTATGTGGATGAATAACTTGAATTTGAGGGGATAGGCTAGTGATACCGGCCACCCGAGGTGGGATTTGGGCATATGACAAGAAATTTTATGGTTTAGGGTGAAAAAACCTCTGCTGTGAGAAACACCTTGTAGATTTTTTTTACCCATTATTTCTAGTTACATGTTTAGGTGACTTCAGTGTCGGTAGTGTGCTATGGAGTAGCTTTTGAGTAGTTGCATCATAATAATATGTTTTTTTGAAACTCATGCTTGACCAGTTTGTTGCATTGCAGCCCACTCTTAACTTCCATCATCCTCATAATTCCAAAATGCTCCTTGACACGGAGCCGATAGTTTTGGCACAATTCATAACTTTCACTGTTTGACATGCTGTCATGTCAGTGAGTGGGGCTTGATCTGCAGAGGTCCAGCTATGATCTCATTTACCAACGATCAAAGAGAAAAAGAAGACTCATTTACTATGTGTAACAGTGGGTATTATTTTGGCCCAGTTACATTTTACATTTAGAATTCCCAAGCAGAATAAAATTTACTCCTATTCTTGAACTAAATTATATCACTGACCCAAAAAAATGGATTACATTAGTGGGCTGGATGATGTTTATGTTACAATTCTACATGGTATACAGCATATCATGGCTACAGCATTTGTCATTAGAAACATAAACCTCATGAATCAGTCAAATTGCTCAAGTTCCCTGTTGATGAATTTTTAAAGACACAGAGGAATCCTTCGATCCTCTGGAGAGCTAGCGCAGCGAACAACACTGAGGAAAAGGTTTTCGTCGCAGGGAATGCAGAGTTTTGAGTCAGTAGTGAAATCATATTCATCCCGAGCCTGATCCAGCAATGCCTTGAAGAGTGGGTGATTGAGTAAGGTGATTTTGATTACAAACCTTTTATAGTTTTCACCCACATAGACTACTAAGTGACCCTTTGGGACATCTTTTGGAATGGATTTCTCTTCATGTGTGGAGGGCCAAAAAGCCCATTGACAGCAGTACTCACAGGCTGCACAAGGTCCGACTCTACTCCCCATCTTTCTCCACTTGTTCATGCATTCCCTTAAAAGCTTTCCCTTCATAATTTTCATGTGTATACTCGGAGAGAGAGATAGAGAGAGGGAAAGAGTCAAAGAGATACTGTGAGTGATAAAACGAAAGTGAAAGGTATATATAAGTGAGGAATGAAAAAAAAATGTATATCTTGGGGCATTAAATGGTTTGGACGTGAAATGTGTAGCTAAGAGGTGAGCTATATTTGAGTAATGATATTTTTTAAAAAACGCGTACAGTATAATGAATAATGATAGTTGCTGCCCTTTGTGCTGTACCATTCACTGCTTTATAGTATCACACTTCGATACGAAATTGTACGATCATGCATAACATGATTCAGAGTTATTATAAACTATTTTTCTATGTTATCAAAAAAAAAAAAAACTATTTTTCTAGTAATGTCAAATAGGAAGCAAGTTCTATATGTCTCTCTCTCTATAATAGTTAAAGAAAGGATGGTGCTTTATCAGTGATCTTTCGAAGTTCTCAAAGTTAAGACCCCACAAGTTGGGGGTGGAAAAGATAAGATATGCAAGAGGGATGGGATACTCTTTCTTGGGCACAGTGCGATCCCACTTTCCTAATACGAAGTTATAGATATTGTAAAATATATACAATATCAATTTCTTCAGATTCAGATGAAGATTATTCAGAAGCATGTAAATGTTCCACTGTCATGCATATGTAACTGCAAATCTGCAATGTTCAAGTCAGTGAGACTCGTGGGTTGTTTATTTATATTTCACATCATAGAATTTGGACCTCTCTGTCTTATGATAATTATTCTTTTTCATTGTTTGTTTTTGGTGTGTAGGTAGAATTTGAGTCCCTTATTCAACAACAAAAGATTTTACTAGTTCAGTTATCTGTAGCCACGAACATGATCTATTGGTATTTGCAAGAAAAGGCAATTAAAGTTGCATTAGGGACCAGCCAACTTGTCAATTATTATGTGATGTTTGCAACTAGCTCGGCTGGGGATGAAATTTGGTGAATGATGAGCTAAGCCATTAATTTGTCTTTTTAATTCATCATTGTGCAGATATATATAAGCAGCTTTATCCGGTTTTTGCACTCTTATTATTCCAATCATTACACTGTGTTGAGTACGACACTTATATTGACTTAATCTTTAATTTGTACAAACTATAAGCTGTGTCCTATCCGTACAACAGTGTTTTTTTATGCAGTCTAATTAACTAATACCGGTTTCCTTCAAAGGGATTCGGGATAAGTTTCGTATCTCTGCACTCCGACCATCCATGCAGGAGATGGGTTATGCAGAGCTTCTTGGGATGGAAGAAAAAAATCGTGGATTGCAGAGAGAATGGAAGTCACATATTTGAATCTTAGAAAAGAAGGCTGGCTGACCCTCGATAGTTGAGACATTCCAATTATGTTCCTTTGCCTCCGTTGTACCATCAACCAAATGAAGATATTTAGGACTACAACAAGCATAGAATACAATATTTTTCAAATAATTTTTTTTGTTAACATGATTTGTTATAATTAGTACATAATAAAAATAATGTCAATAATGAGCTAATGCAAAAGTGATACTTTAATCACAATTTACCACTTTAGCATATTGTGAAAAATGTTGTGTATTATCTTAGAAATTTTGGAATCAACTAGTTCCTGTACATGGAAATCTATGTCACATTTTATTTTCTTGACAAAGGATATATATGTCACATGTAAAAAGCAAATATGCAGAATACCACTCATGTCCGATAAAAACTGTTATCTTATGTTTTTTAGTTTTATGCTTTTAAGATTTTATCCACAACACTTATAAAGAATCTAATTTTGAAGGTGTTGAGAAATGTGATAATAGTAATAAACACACACGGACACACTCAACCGATTTGGGCCATACTTATGCATCCAAACATGCATTGTTTTTTAGCGGTGTTATCTTATGTAATAAATATATGTAATATCTAGATAAATAAAGAAAAAAGAAAGTATATACGAATATCACTTTCACATGTATGTAAAAAATATATATATATATATATTAAACGTACATATGAAGGGAACATCACATACATATAAGACAAAGGGTAAAACTTAAGTACAGTTCCTTAGGTTAAGTAAATTAGGTTCCTAGTTGAATTCAAATACATTGAATTTAAATATATGAAGGGAACATCACATTCATATAAGACAAAGGGTAAAATTTAGGTACAGTTCTTTAGGTCAAGTACATTAGGTTCTAGTTGAATTCAAATATATTGAATTTAAATATTCTTGAAAAAGATAACATTATTTGTGGTTCATTAGTTAATGCAGCCATGTGTTTGAATTCAATTGGAGTACCTAATGTATCTAACCTAAGGAACTGTACCTAAGTTTTATCCTAAGACAAAAGTCCATTAATAGATAAGAGCAACTAACTAATTCCCAAAATATATATGTTTGTATCAAATTAGAACTAGTAACTAATCCCCTTTTTTGGTATCATAGGAACACTTATATCCGGTTTTCCAATCTGTTTCGATTGTCTTCAAATGAGTGAGTTAATTTGAGTACACGATTGTGACTGAGGTATTGGCTCAAATCAAATGTGAAGGGGCGGTTGAGGTTGGAATGAGACATTTATAGAAAACGATGAAGTTTAAACGCACTATTTGTCCCCAAGTGTCTTTCAGTGAGTAAATACAAGAATTGGTTTGTGAGATTGAAAAAAGTGCAGCGTGGAGGATGCTTGTGAGGTTCTTCTTTTTCCTGGTGGTTTCATTGTTGAAGTTATATTTGCTCAGAGATGATTGAAAGCCAGCACATGGATTCATCCCCTGAAGACAATCTGTGCTGTACTCGGTTGTTTGAAGGAGAAAGAGTTCCTCAGTAGGACACATCATTTGCGTTGACTGCCAACAGTTATGCAGACATGGAGAGGGACTGAGGGAGAGAAATGGTTGAAAAGTCGTTTTTGGGTTCTTAAATGATAGAGTTTGCCTATAAATCTGTCCGAAGAAATTTCCTCTAACCCATTACTTAACAATTCATATAAAACCCTTAATATATATATTATTTAAATAAGTTACAAGATTAATTACTTAAATAATGTGACTTAAACAACCTGTAGATAGTTGTTTAAGTCGTCAAGTATGCGTCACTTGGGCATTCGATCCAGTGATAATCCTCTTTTCCCAAAAAGTCTCATTCCTCTATGAGGGCGTGGGTTTGATCTCCGGGATCCTTAAAATATACGTGTGTGTGAGTTTAGATTAGAATTTCTATCATATATAAAAAAAAAAAAAAAAAAGTTGTCAAGTATGTTGTAGGAATTTTCCTCCAACTGATTTGGAGGTGAACTTTGTTTATTCCGCTAAAGACAATTTGTGCTGTACTCAATTGTTTGAAGGAAAAGAGTTGAGCAAGAGAAACGGTTGATAGTCATTTTTGGGGTTCTTAAAGGATAGAAAATACCTCCAAATCAATTTGAATGAATTTCTTCTAACCCATTAAGTGAAAATATGTATATTTTAAACCAGTCACAACACTTATATGGCTGTCCTAGGCGAATTTATAAGAATTTTTGTGATGACCAAGAAGTTGGAGTCAGTGTCAATACCAATTCATTCAAAACAGACGTTGATTGTAAAGCACTTATACAACATTTCCACTGACACTCCTGATTATCAGATCATGCAACAATCCATGTTAGAATCAATGCTACAATCTGTATCAAAAAGGGGTAGCCAGGTTGGTAATTAAGATCCTAAGCATTTTAAGCTAGTTTCTGGATAAGTTCAAAGATTGTGTTTGTGCATGACACTCTTTCGAAACCAATAACAAATCCAAAAACTGTAGCCTAACTCTAATCCCAAAATTATTGGAGTCAGGGTCAATACCAATAACAAGGGAAATGAAAAAGTTAAATTGTTCAATAGGGAGAGCCACAGGTATGTGATAGGGTGAGGGTGGTGGGGAGCAATGCAATGGACTTGGAGCACATGAAGTTGGGATTGGGCGACAAAGAAAGGGGTCACGAGAGAGGAGTGTGGGGTAAGTGGTGAGGCTGGGAGAAGGAGAGGAAGAGACAGTGTATTTAGCAGATAGTTGGTGACACCTCAAAGCACTCATATGTGCCTCACCCAACAGCCTATTGTGCATCACAATGATTTGATAAGACAGACTCACTCGGTTTCCTTCCACGTGCACCACTCAGCTCATATTAGCTGGCATACCCTGGCACATTTTAAAAAAATTTCTCCAACCAACCCACCCATAACCTCCTATTAACTCCTTCCCATGCTTCCTCTTGGGAAGCACTGGTTAATGTTAATTGTTAATGTTATTTATCTCCCTCTGGCTTTTTTTTTTTTTGTTTTTGGGTAGAAACAATCAACCTGTAATAGTATAGGTTTGGGTTTGGTGATATAGACTTGATTGGTTTAGCCCAAAATCTGAAGAAACAATATATCCAGGGTCTTACTTTAAGGTGCAGGCCTAAGTTTACTTGTAAAACTTATATTGACATCAAGGTTGTTAAAATTGAGATCCTACGCAGGATTGGTGGAGGGACTTCGTGGGGAATCGTGGATCGTAAGATCCTACTTATTTGTTGGAAAAAGTGTAAAAACACATTAATAATGGTTTGTATGTTAAATGTTCATTAGAATTATGATATTATCCATAAAAAAAATAAATAAATAAAGAGTTTTGCTTCATGATAATGTAATTCGTACCATACATGAGGTTGATACATTGCTATTCACTACATCTATATTGACAAAAGAGATATGCTTAATTCTCAACACAATTTATCCAAAAATTTAATAAGTAATTACTAATTAGTTAGCAATTAAGTACGAAATAAGTGAAATAGTGAATAATTACATTAAGTATTAACAGTACATAAGTCATAAGCTAAACATTCAATCATCCATTTCTAAGATTCCTATCATCATAATCTGAATCTTTAGAATCCATTTCATCATCATTGTCTTGGCCGGCATCAGCATCCATAGGTAAATCATTCAACCTATGTCTCTCAAATCCAGGCGGTGGACCGCTATCATCATCAGATTCGTCATAACTTGATGAACTATCACATTTTTTCCTTTTTAATTAAGAATAGAGAGAGATTTCTTTGTCATTTCACAAGTTTTTTGGGCTAAAAGACTGGTTTTAATCATTTGGGCTATTTTTATCTATTAGGCTCATGTACTTCTCATTAACCCATAGTATAAATTGGCCCAAATAGCATGTTTAGTGGGATCGGAGTACGAATTCTACCGATCCTACCGCCGATCCTATTAGGGTGTGCGATCCTACCCCGATCTGGCTCTTTTTCGATATGTGGGATCGTATCTTACGATCCCGATCTTGATTTTAACAACCTTATTTGTGCCTCTAACTCAATTGTGGACCGACTCCAGGTTATTGGGCTGGGTTAGATTGATGATATGGCAATTTATTTTTATTTATAGGTAGAATATTGACATGATAGACTCGATTAAAATGAAATAAAACTCATCCACCCATTGAAGACCCTACAAATTCACTAAAGAAAACCCAAACTCATTTACAGTGCATCAAACCCCACCTGTGTCTTTCTCTCTCTTCTTCCTCTGCGTTTGGATCATTGTTTAGGATGGAAATGAATTGTGAAGGAAGGATGGATGGAAAACATTTGCTTAAAAAGTTGACAAAAAATTCTCAAGAGTTTTGTAGTTTAATTGACACTACTCGCAAACCCGCGCGATGCGCGAAAAACTTCCAATGACATGTATTGTTTTTAGACTGAGCTACAAACATAACTATGACCCTATAAAATTTTATTCACAATGACATACAACTTAAAACTCCTAGGTGAATACAACAACAAAAAATAAACAATGAAACCAAAGGGGAAAGAACGCATCTTTGAGACTTAAACAACAATAGAAATATAAGGACCACAGGGAGACTAAAAAAAAATCTCACCACAAGAGTTAAATGGGAAATTGGGGGTGCAATTAATTGGGAAGATGAAGAGGTCGGGAGTTCAAGAGGTGAGAGGGAGAGAGAGGTAAATGAAAATGTGAGGTAATTAATTGAGGAGATGAAAGAGGTCAGGGAGTTCAAGAGATGAGAGGGAGAGAGAGAGGTAAATGAGGATGTGCGATACAGGAACAGCTATGAAAGAGATTTTTTTATTTTTTTTTGAATAAAAGTGTGAGAGGGAATTAAATAGAGGGAAGGGGAAGGTAAAAATGTGTGGAAGCAGCAAATATGACGTGGCGGTATTTAGGGAAGCCTAAATCAACATTCAGTTTATATTATAGATTATCAAATTCTTTTCATGTGGGGAATCTGGGTTCAAATCCCTCTCATCACTTATTGTAAGAAAAAAAGTTGACGAAAGATCTATATTACTTTATTGAAATTCAATGAATTATTATTGATATCGAAAATGTGATATATTACATAAATAAAAGATGAAGATATAAAAATAGAGTAATATATTTCTTTCATTATTTTTCTTTATTTATAAACTGTCGTATGGACCGTGAAATGATGAGGGAATGGTTCTATTTCATCTCCTCCCAGCATTCTTCCAAAAAATGAGAAGAACACGAATGTCTTTATAATATGTTAG
This sequence comes from Fagus sylvatica, assembly GCA_907173295.1. Lineage (NCBI taxonomy): Eukaryota > Viridiplantae > Streptophyta > Magnoliopsida > Fagales > Fagaceae > Fagus > Fagus sylvatica. Next base: position 18,725,864 of record OU015770.1, on the reverse strand, counting down.
GGAGTTCATAAAGGAACTGAATAGATTGGATGGATTATAAATGAATGAGATATTCTCTTTCTAGTGTATTTGGGAGTTTATATAAGAAGAAAAGAAAAGGAAATGAAACAGTGTATAATTTTTCAATTATGCAAATTATATTTTACTTATGTTTTAAAGAAATGATGATAAAAACATAATTTCACCTCAATTAATGAGAGAAATTGATTATTCCACCCATTTTTGGGAGGAATGTATATACAAATGGAATGGAATGAAATGAGCATTTTCTTCTAGTGATTTCATTCCTTCCACAAAACTCTCAAACAAATGAATATATAAAATATTCATTAAAAATCCAATGCAATCCCTATTTTGAAATAAGAAAAATAAAAGGTAAACGCAAATTAAAAAATTACGTATTTATTTCATTTACATTTATTATTTAATCTACCAATTCTATTTATTATATTTCTTTATAATCTACCAATTTTATTTTGTTTTTATTATTTTATGAACTCCCAAACATAATATTATTTGCTAAACTCCTATATCTCTAGTGTAATAGACAGGTTGAGAGCTTGGAAATGAGAGTTGATAGTGGGTTAGGATAAAAAGAAGGGGACAGACACATGGAACCAATGAATTTCAAACTTGAACAATTGGGTTAATGTGAAAGAATAAGTACTCAATTGCTCATCACCAGTTCACCACTCACTTTGGGGTGAAACTTCTATAAATTAAATTCTCCTTTGCAATGATTTTCGAATGTCGGCATACTTTCAATGGTGCAGGCACGAATCTAGAGCCTAAAGTTATATTTTTTCATGTATATAATATTTTCGTTCAACAGTGGATGGCATTTCACATTTCCATAGATTTTGGAACCTTTGGAAATAACAAGTCTAAATTTGTTTGTCTTTGTGATAGGGCGCTCACCACGTTATGACCGCTATTTATTCTTGCACATCAAAACTTGGTTTCTCTATAACTTTGAGATCATCAAAACTGTCGAAGTGGATTTTGTTAACGAGTGCGGCATAAGTTAAGTACATTTAATAATTTTTACACATTTTTTTTTAAAAATAAAATCAAATTTAATGTACAATTATACACACATATCAAGAAAAATACAAACAAGAATAATGAATTTATACGTGTAAATGAAGGATTTATTGACACGTATATAACAATTCATAAATCAATATTTATTATTTCTTAACCTATGGTGCCTTAGCTCATGAACAGAACCCATGATAAAAATACAACTAATTAGAACAACAACAAAGATAACAAATGGCTAGGTAAAATAACTCTTTCGAATGACCTGATTTCCTTCAACAAGCTGGTGGAAAGAAAGGAACCAGAGGTCGTTGACTGAAACAGCATATGTGGTTCAAGTCCTTGGAAACTAAGCAAAGTGAATCAGACCAGATATCATAGACTATAAGATATTGTAAACAATTCATTGTTAATAAGATAAAGTATTTTAAGGTTAAGTTGCACGTTTTAAAATTTCTAACTAATAAATCTCTTGAAGGGTTCATTTAGGAGTTCATAAATGAATAAAATGGAATGAAAAGAAATAGATGGGAATGAGTATGAGGAATGGAAAGAAAAGAGAATAATGAAATGAATGGAATAAGTATAAGTTATCTTATTTGGATGTATAATATATTAAAAGAAAAGATCGGTAAATAAGTAACTTTATTTGAGAGTACTATGACTTATGAGAATGAATGAAAATTAATTATTTTATTACAACATAACTATTACACCCTTCATTTATAAAAAGTAAATGAATTATGTTTAGACTTTAGGGATAATGTTATAAAAGTACCATCCTGTGTTATGATCCAAGCAACTACTTGAGTCCACTAGAAATACATTTCATTGGAATAACAAAACCCCACGTCTTTTTTTATTTAATATTAAGTAGGAAGATATCAATGTATCTAGTGTAATAATTTTTTTACTTTCATTTACTTCTTAATTTTCCAGGCTTATAGCATATGCACTTGATACTCCCTCATAAGAATTAAAGCATGAAGCACCAATTGATAACAACTTTCATTCATCATATGAGTGAAATCTATATATATATATATATATATATATATATATATATATTATATTAAAAAAATGGTTCATATCGGCCAATTGTGTCATATTTTAAAAGCAAATCTTCAAAAGTTGTACGTAATTTGAATCCTTATTGAGATGCCCATTTAAGTTACTTCTTCAGCTTTAATGCTTCTTCTAAAACCGCTAATCGGTAAAATATACAACATTTAACTAGATATGAAGGATCCTTTGAGGGGAAAAAATTCCAATGAGCATAACATTCAACAAATACCACTACAGAAGAACCACCTATGGAATTTTTTTCTAAAGTCATTCTAGCAATAAATCTCAGGAAAGTTCAGTTTTTAGTTTTTACTCGTTCAAGTGGCTGGATCTGGGCACTAATGTTAATGGCAAGCAGAGCACGAAACAAGTTGTAATATTGGTTTTTAACAAAATATTATGGGTATTTTCAATTTTGGAGATTTTGGTTAAAATTTTATTAAATCCTATTCCATTCTCTCCATTTCCTAAATGAAAACAAATAGGGTTTTGAGGGAAAAAGAAGGAAGGAGTGTTCCCTCCTGCACATTCTATTCTCTCTTACTTAAACTCTCAAACGAGAAAATGGTCTTTTCACTCTCTCCATTTAAATTTCAAAACAAGGTAATGAAAATAATATTCTAAAATGATTCTTTTCCTTACATTCCTTTCTATCTTTTCCCCCATTCCAAACAAAGTTTAAGTCTTATTAGAGACTTGAAAGGAACCGAAGAGAATTACATTCGGGTGGTGCTATTTTCACACCATTGTCTCGTTATAGAATCTATCATGGATCTGTTATATTAGAGAGAGTAGAGTCAAAAGTCGTACAGGGTCTAGGAGAAATGATTGGTTGACAATCTTATCTCCAAATTTTTTTTTTAGAGATTGGTTTATTTATGAACTTGAACCAGTGACATCTTATTTTGGATGGAAGACACTTGTCATCACACCAAGGACCGACCTCTTGTAAGGTACAGTAGGAATTAAAAAAAAAAAATCAAAAGATTTTTTTTTGGGAAGGGGAGGTGCTTGTGGATTGGGAGCCCATCAAGATCACATTGGAAGCAAATATGTGCTTCTAGAGCAATCAGAGTGCATAACCCTACCTCTTTTTCTAAAGGGAAAACAATGTGAAGTTGGTGCACACGTATATTTCCATTGATGGCAAGGTAACTTTTTTGGGGGCACTACTAACACCACTCTATTACTCCCAATTACAAGCATTTTAGGTGTGTGGTTTCCAATTTCTTTCATACAATCTAATTTCTATTCTCAATCTGCACTTTAAGCATGGACAGATGGCCTTAATAAGGTTGCAAATCCAAAAGAATTCCCCTTTACCTAATATTAATATCTTCTACAGGATCTATCGCTTGTTATCAAAAAAAAATATCTTCTACAGGAAATAAGCTAGCAAAAACTATTTTTATGTTTTGAAACCAAAACCAACTAAAACAGGAAACTCATTATGCTTGGTTGACTTTGGCCTATATTAATATTTCCACTTAAAAGGTGGAGCTTCCTGTTAAGGCTGTTAATGCGAACATAAAATTTGTCTCAATTCTCAATCATATGTTTTAAACAAATCATTTTAGTCCAATCATATGAATCCCAATATCTTGTCTCATTTTCGGTGGAGAGCCCATAATTTAATTTTAAATACGAAGTGTCACTAAAATGACAAACGCATTATAGCCTATATATTGTGTTAATACTCAAAAAAAAAAAAAAAAAAAAAAAAAAAACTAGATTGTGTTTGTGTATGTACAAAACACCACAAAAATGAGGCTTATCGTGTTGTTCCTGGTTGTAATGGTTGTGACCTCTTCTTGCTTGGCAGTGCCGATGAGAGGTATGTTGGGTGGTACATATGGACAAGAGCTGGAAGGTAGTAAAGAAGAGAGCAAAGCTGAGTACCCTGATAGCAGCATCAACAACCATCATAACATACCAAGACAGAATTTCAATGATGGCACTTCTCAAGGAGCAAATGGAGGTAGTAATGATGATGGAAGTGGGTAACAATACTTGGCCATGCACTTGGAGTATGTGGTGTGAACAGTGTGGTATATATATATATATATATCTAAATGGTTAGTATTTTTGTTTGGGTTTGTGATAGCTTGTAAGGTCTTGTACGCATTATTAGTTTCCTTATAGCTTGCGAAGTTTGTGATTATAAGCGTTTGTAGCCTAGCTATTGGGATGTATGCGTGAGAAGATGCCTTATCATTAACCATGTAAATTGCATTATAGGAACTTAGAGTCCGACCGTAGAGTGTATGTTTCAGTACTTTCGTGTTCTTATATATAAAAGATAATAAATTTTACTATAAGGCTTGGAGAGCCTGTGCAAATTATTTGTTGTTGTTGTTTTGTTTTAGAAAAAGTCATAAATTATTTGTTGTTAAGTCATTAAACTTGCAAGAAGAAAGAAAAGATCATAACATTACTAAATAGTATCAAAGATTCTTTTCTGTTTATATATATAAACCATAAAATGCTTCCTGCCTACCAAATCTCTCACCTCCAATAGAGATTCAACTCAAGAGCGACCACTTGTTACAATAGTAGGCATGAATCATCACCCAAAATCAAATTGAATAGAAAACAATAAAGAGAGAAAGAACTGCCAACGTTTTAATCTCTATTTAAAGTTCTTCGTGAAAGGTGACAATTTCGTCATTGTGAGCAAACCCAACTTATCCTTTGAAAATCCGAGAGAAAATCTCCTCCAATTGAAATCCTCCAATTTTTAACACATTTGGCATTTATTGATTTTGTTGTGGCTTCTATAGATTTTTCAAGACCATTGAATGTATTAAATACTACATGCTCGTCTAGCTAAAAAAATGGAGAATTCAAAAGGAGGGAATCCTTTCCCTGAAAATCCTCCCACCACTTCCTCCACAAAAAAAAAATCCCAACTCCAACAAGTAGAGGTGAGTTCCACAATTGTGAGATCCACCCCCATGGGAGAGGATGTTGCATACATGTTACACAAAATATTTTTCCATCAACTGATAGTCTAAAACAAACTAGATGAAACCCCAAAATGGTGATCAGCAACAGTAGTTCTAATCACATGAAAACACTTTTTACATAATAAACCCTTTAAACCAAGGACATTACATGCCTTGAGAACAACAGGCACTGCACAAGGTTTTGAATTGTCATAGATAAACTACTATTGTTTAAGCATCAGTTAGTTGCTACCATCTATTACAAATGGAAATTTTAAACTCACTTTTACGACATTTGCAACATACATCACATTCTCTAACCAGAATTCTGAGAAGATTTGAGAATTAGATGTTTATCTGCAGAGCTTAGCTAACAAGATTTGTAATTGAAAATGCAGATTTTTACAACTAAAAATTAATGTAATATTCCTGACTACTGCTTTTCTCCAGGTGGCGAAATGGTCCTTCAAGTACAGTTCTTCCTACGTACACTTCTTCCTCCGCCAAGATTAGATGGTGCGCCTTTACTTGGCCCAGGAAGCATTGGAGGGGCAACTTGGCTGAGACATGATTTCTTTGACATACGCACCCTTGGATATGGATGCATCTTGGCTAGTTCACGGACACGGCGTAGCAAAGAATTTGGCAAGGGACGCAAGGAATGCTCCTGCTTTTGCTCAACCTGCCATAAAATTAACATTATTATTGTACCTAAACAAGTTAGTTAGTTGTAATATATCATAACAAGTTAAACTAAGGAAAAGAACCCATCTATCATTTAAAAAAAAAAAAAGAAGAAGAAGAAGAAAAGAACCCCATCTATGCAAATAAAAGAAAATAAGAGAGCTAACCCCTTTTTTGTTTGGTTTTTGTGCACCACTAGCTCTTAAGAGATTTCTCCATTTGTCCTGCAGTCATGGATAGTAAGCAAAATTTCAAGTTTAAATACAACTGCTTAATTGTAAAAGGCATTGTAAAATACCCTGAGATCAATGGGTGTGCGATAAGCAGATGTTGAAAACAGTTGCCTCTTTATTTCAGTCCAGCGGCCAACTCCATGTTCAGAAATACCATCAACCAACTTCATCACTTCAGGAAGAATCCACATCCTTTGATGCTTTCTCCGATCATGCTTTTTAGATCTTTTCTTTGTCACACGGTCATCTTCAGACTCAGATGAGAGAGGTTCCTCTTCAGATTCAGGCACCTGAAAAGAATCATATATACACTTTTATATCTGATATTCTGAAACTAATGCAGCACATGATCATGTCTACCAAATCTCAGCATTTCAAGCAAAACAATACTTCCCATGGAAGGAAGGCAAAGAACAGAAAACTTACCTATCATTAGATATGGAAAATTAGGCATCCATATCATCTACAATCAATTTTCCCCTGAAAATTTCAGGTTGCTATCCTTTTTGATAAGCAAAGGACAATTTCATCAACAAGGTACAACAAAAAAAAATCATTCTACAGGAATCAGAATATTTAATGGCAAACGTCCTTTTTATTTGTTTTATTGATTGATAAGTAATGCATGCACCTAGTAGGTTTTGAACCCAAAACCTTATCCTCCACCCACTTTCGTCAGAGGAGGAAGTGCCATTTGAGCTAGAGCTCATTGGCGACTACTGACAAATATCAGGATGCAGATCCCTCTGAAATGCAGCTACAAAATCCCGACTGAAAATGTTATATATATATATTATAAGACCCACAGGCTCTCATCTCAGCAGAGGGCCACTCAATATTGCTACTGGCCAGAACAAAGGACTAATTAAAGCTACAGCCCATTGCTCGCTATCTGCTAACATCTTGATAATTAAAAAAAAAAGGACGGTGCAACTGACGGTAGATAGTTTTACCATTTCAAAAATATACTCCAAAGACAGTAATTGTAATTTTGTTTAAGTTTTACAAAACATTGGATACATTTCAACTCAACTAACCAAGGAAAAATGTGTGCATGTTTGCAAGCTCGCACACACGAGAGAGATTTTGGGGGGGGGGGGGGGGGAGGGGGGGGTGGGGTGTTAATTTCTATGAAGCTTCTAAATTACTGGAAGAAATGAGAAGATGCAGTGGATTAGAACTTTCCTTACCAAAATTGGTGCCTGTTTCTTCGGCCGTCCCCTCCGTGCCCGAACTTCAGACACTAACTGAATACTAGTACCACGCAAAGGTTTCTCCCTAGGAACCACTTTTAATGCTCTACGTCTAATATTATGAAGTTCATTATGAGATCTGACCTTCAGACTTGTATCTTTTGTAGCAGCAGCCGAATATTTTTCTCCTCCCTTCAAACATCTTGATTTTTTATCTGAAAGTTCTTCAATGTACCTCCTAGTAGGCTTACGCAGTCTCTTCTCTCTAAGAACTGCACTGATCGTGCTTGCTTCTAAAAAGCTCTTTTCATCATTGTCAAAGTCATCATATTTCCTTAGTTCAAGTGAAGCAAGGTCTTCAGCTGGTGTTTGACATCCACATTTGCTCCTGGAGCCGCCATGTAACTCACAGGTTAATGCCTTATTAAGAGCACCATTCTTGCATTCAGATTCTGGAATAGTTGCTGTTGACGATTCTGATATCCCTACAGCACCATTACTACTTCCACTTAATCCAGGAGACTGACTCTCTGAACTTGAGTTTCCCAAATATGATGCTTCCCGAGGACCAGAATCCAATCCGATAGCTTTCTCAAATTCAATGTCTGTTCTTGCAGAGAAAAGGCAAGAAAGCATCACACTCGCTGTTATCTAATCTAGTTACAATAACTGATTAGCACAGAAGACATCATAAAAATTTACCCAGAAGAAAATCTTCACAAGCATTGGAGAGACCATGTGTTGCTTCCAGATCATCCACTTCATCAACTTCATCCAGAAATCCATCAAGACCCTACTAAAACATTAATCAGAGATCAATCACAAACAAATTTTTTTTGATATTGCTCCTAAAATAGCAGCCTCAAAGCAGTACCAGAAGTGCATAGTTCTCAAAAGAGGACGAAAATTCAGACTCAAACAGCAAGTCAAAAATGATGGTAAGAACTTTTGCAAAAGAAAGAGTGTATTCTTCTGATAAGTAAGTATTTGAAAAAGTGCCAAAATGGGACACAACCAATTAGATAGAACCATACAAAAGGTAAAAGAAAATTGTACAGAATAATATTTTAGGCATGAAGTATAAATATCCACTAAAAGAGATACGTACTCCAAGATGTAATTCTTCTTCTCCTTCCTGAGTAGTATTAGAATCAAACCCACCTTGTGATGAATAAAATATTCACCAGTATTAGAATGATAAACAAAGTAACCAGGAGAAGCAAAAAACATGCAAATACCCAGAAAGCAAAAATTGTGTCAAGGAAGAAAGTGAACATCAGATGCACAGATCTTTGGGACAAACTGAGTAAATGTATATCAAATTATCTCAAGTACAGGTCTCCACTTCATGTATGTGTTAAACATTAGAATCCCTTAATTTACTCTGATATCAAATTATCATTTGTAGTTTATTGATAATATGAATAGTATATTTCGTAGTAAAAATTATATGTAATTTTGAATAATACAAGGTTGGTGATTCTAAATTTTATAAGTTTGTAAACAGGAAATCATTCTATCTAATTAACTCAGATAATACAATTTCAACTGCAATTAGTTATTAATTATTCGAATAGATTTGTGAAGGGGTGTTCATAAATTTTAATCGTGGTGTTTACTATTCATGGGAAAAGAATAAGTTAATCAAATAACTCATGAACAAGTTGGAGCTTGTTTGACAAGAAAATGAACTAAGCTTCAACATGCAATCTAACTTGGTGATGAACTCAGGCTCAGCTCGTGTTTAATAATGGTAATTTATTAAAAGGGGTTATATTATGCTAAAAATGGTAAACAAAAAATAACCTAAAAAAATTACAAAAGAGTTATGCAAAAGTATAAAGAGAGGGAATAAAATCCAAAATTGAAGTGCATTGCATAAAACCCCACACTCTAGACCAATCAAGTCCATCTCAGCCTTGATGAACCAATCTTGAACTTTAAATACTTGACTCGGCTTGGCTCGTTTACAACCCTAATTACAATTTAAAAATATTAATATCATCACTGAATACAGTATCAGCATACCACTAGAAATTTCTCATACACAGAAAACACTCAACTATGAAACAACTTAATCAGAAACATAACAGAGGGAAATATAAGTCCAAACTTAAAGATAATATAATGATCAAAACTAATGTAAAAAATATTCATTTATTCACCCGAGTCTGTCCAACAATGTTTATGAACCCAAGAAAATATGTCCAATTTACTCCTGATGATCATGACAGACTAGACACAGAGGGAGTTTACCAAGTACTCCTGAAACTTCTGTCTTCTTCTCTTTATCTAAACAAGAGGACCTTGAAATACATTCTTTCAAAGAAAAAAGCAAACGCAAAGAGGAGTCTGACAAGTCATTAGAGTATTACCACTACTTGTTCTTAGCCCATACTCAAATCCACAGGAGAAATCTTCCATTTGCAAGCATTTTCCCAGATTCTCCTCACCAAAACTTAAGACACCATCTACTGAAACATTGTCATTTTTTGGTTCTGCAAGTAAGTGCTCAACTTCAATTGCTTCATCTTCTAAAGCAGAAACGAAAGAATCATCTTTCTTAACCTACAAAGCAAACAACAAAAGGATGTTGTAAAGGACAATGTCACAAGACACAGCCAAGGAATTGGATTAAAGGAACAGCAGGCATGTTACATGGCATGAAGTATATATACTATAACTTTATGCAGACAATTTTCATCCCCATTAGCAACTATAAGAAGGCAACTATTTTTACAATATGGAATATGAATTGTGACATGCATCATACAGCAACTTTAAGAAGACAGTTGTTTTTAAAAGATGGAATATGAATTTTGAAATGCATCATACAAAATATGCAAATATCTTGAGGCCCAAATACTCTTAGTTTGTGCCAACATCATGCAGACAGATAAGTTCAAGGATATGTTTTCCATGTTCATCAAACCTCTGGACAGGACTCTCATGTATTCCTAACTTACCAAGGTGGAGATCATTTTAGAGAAAAGGAATTGATTTCGAAATAGTATTTTACGAGGGAATACTGTAAGCTAGCTTCACTCTGGCAAGTTCTTTTAAGATACTACACAAAAAAATTAGCGTGACAACCAATCCATCCAACATAAATCTAAAAAAGAAAATCCACATCTAATGTGAGCGAACTAATAAGTGTTCACCATAAGAACAGTTTCACACATTCATGAGTTCATAATAAGTTCTGTCATTATCTATTACAAACCTCTCACACTCCTTGCTTCAACTTTTTCAACTTCTTGTTTCTTTTGAATTGCGTGAAAAAAGTGTTTTGCATGTTTGGACAGAAACACACTAATCACAATCCCTGACCATTATCCTACCAGCACCTAATCCCTTCTTTTTCTTTTTTTGATAAGTCAGCTACTAATCATGTTTATGCTATTTACATAATTTTTTTTTACCTGAATCCCTTATTACAGTACTGGATCTTACAAATCATGCAGAACCAAAGCTTCCTACGATATTCCATAAAGAATAAGATTCAATTGATTTAAAAAATTTCAAGTTTGATCAGCTTGGATGCAATCATTGAACAGATTTTCTAGTATTTTGCCTACCAATGAGTTGAACAAAAATCCTCTTTTATGCTTTAAATATTACACTATCTCTTTTTTTTTTTTTCAACTTTGATTCTCTTAATTCTCAGATAGTTGCTTTACCTAACCTTAAGTTTCTTAGGTTTTAACATATTTTCCAATGAGCTCTGGCTCAAATGGCACTTCGTCTTCTCCAAGTGTGTGTGTGTGGGGGGGGGGGGGGATGAGTTCATGTCATGGGTTCAAAACCCACTGGTTATGTGTGTAACTAACCAATAAAAAAACATTATTTCAAAAGTGCAAAAATCATATTATGTTATCATGACTTCACACACGGAAAATGTAATAAAGACAAAAGTTACAAAGACCAGAAAGAAATAAGACTCAATCGTTTAAAAATTGTTCAAGTTTGATCAGCTTGGATGAAATCATTGACCAGATTTTCTAGCATTTTGCCTACCAATTGGAATGAGTTGAATGAAAACCCTTTTCATAATTAAATATTATACGTTGCATATTTTAGTTCGAAACTCTCAATTCTTTGCCTAGTTGCTTTACCTAATCTTAAGTTTCTTAATTTTAACATTCTCCATGTGATGCTATAATGATTCCACACAATTTAATAAATTAGTAATGTCTGTAAACCCTTTCCTTGCAAGTTGCAATGTGAGAAGAAAAAGAAAGTGTCAAACATGATTCAATGGATTTGTTGGCAACCTCTGGCATAATTATAAAAGCAATTCCCAGTAAGATATTCTCACCCTCTGGCATTTCATGTTGGCAACCTTCTTATGAAAATGTGCTCCTTTATCCATTTCATTTATGTTCTTAAGCTTGAAATCTCAGTTGCAAAGATGCATCAGTTGGCTCATTGTGCCTAGCAGTTAGAAGAAAAGGACATATTAGTAGAAATTATTGTTGTGGCCATCAGAAAATGCCCAAGTAGACAAATTATACAGATTCAGGTCAATCATAAAGCAATTAAAAGTGAAAAAAAAAAATCCCTCAAAATCAGAATAAAGTACCACCGAATTATTAGAAGAAAATAGCTTTAAAAAAGGGGAAATTAGAGGAAAAAGAAAATACTTTAAGATCCTCATGAACGAAGGAAAATCATTTTGCATTCATCTCTTCTAATATTAGAAATGACAACGAATATACTTCTCTGATATTTCCTTTTTGCGCATTTTTCCTAATCTGCAGAGTTGCAAGGGACAATTACAAAGAGTATGATGGATTAGTCATAATAGTTATCCAAACATAACTCAAAACTACCATTCCAGTACATAACCTCTTATGCATCATCATCCTCTAAGTTTTGATATTATAGAGTTTCCCCAAGTTGGAACAAGGTGAAGCATTGGTTTGTCTTTGGTAACGATTGAACCCCCTGCCTAAGTTCTGCTCCTCCTTTTTGCAATACAGTGCTTACATAGTTGTGCTACAGCCTACAAGCCTAAAATATTGCTGACCAAAATCTAGCAACTTCACTTACAAGCTAATTGACCTGCCCAACTGGAATACTTTCAGATATTTAACACCAAACACCACTACCAACTCAAAATAAACATAAGCAGAGGGATAAACATTAAACAAATCACACCTCAGTCTTGCCATCAACAAGTCTACCCTCACATTCCATATTCCGATCAATCATTAACATCTTCCTAAATCACTAAACCATCATTTCTTTTATAAGTAACTTTTGACACAAAGGGAAGATTCAAACTAGTGACCTCGCTTCCGATTGTGCTATCCCTCATAACTATTGTCATTACTAGAGTATATGTCAACATTATTGTAAAAAAAAAAAAAAATCATTTTCTCATATTCCCTTTCATTTTCCAATAAACCATATGCCAGGACTACTACCCATCCTCACTTGGACTACATCTGCATTAATATGCAATGCTCATCTAATCACAACAGTAATTAATTAATAATAAATAAATAAAAATATTTTTAAACGGAAATAAAGTTATATAAGAAAATCCATAAAAAAAAGAAAAGAAAAAAAAAGAAGTAATCCAAAGAAAATAAACGATCCAATATTATAATCTTCATTATCAAGGACAACAGCCAAACAAAACATTTAGGGCCAAAGACACATTTAAAAAAAAATGAAAAAGACAACAACGTGAGCTGTACAGAACTATTTACCATAGTTGAGTCAAACATGTCTATTTTAAGAATAAAAAAAAACTCGATATTTATCTTTTTCCATCATTTTCCTTCGTTTTCTCCGCAACCAAACAGGTACCAAAATAAGTGAAAACAAACAACCTATACCTCATTCATCAGTAAAGCAAAATCCAAGCAAGCTCAACCTCTCCGATCTGTGAGCTCAGATAATCTAAACCAAAAACAAAACAAATTCATGATCTACCAAAAAATTTTACTAAAAAAGCAAGATGGAGATCTAACCTTTGATTGAGCGATAGAGAGAGAAAGAGAGAGCAAAAGATGTCAGAGAAATTCGACCGAATGTTCTAAACCAAAAAGCCTTAAAACCGCCAAAAAGAGAAACGAAATGGGGGATGGATGGGTGCGTTTCTTTCTTTATTCGATGGAATCAAAATGTTTTCCTTTTTTTTTTTCCTTATTACTATAATTATTTTTCCGATCTGTTTTACATTATTTTCTCACTGAGTTGAGTTCGTGACCTAATTTTGTGTGTTCTATTGTGAATGAATGAATGTGAGCCAGCGAGCGAGTGAGTGAGTGACCTAAGCCACGTGCTAAACATTTAATAAAGCGTTGCTCTTTTCTTATTTTTTTTGGTAGTCCACGTTAGCATCGTTTTTGACGGCCGTTAGGGTGCACCGTCAAAGATGATAAGGATTTGTTGGGGTTTGCGTTTTGTTTGACTGAGCATAGCGTGTCCCAGCCGTGGCGTGGCAGCACATTCCTGGGATGATTCCTTAAGCGTGGCATTTAGGGTAGGCTAGCCCACAGGTTATTACAAACCTTGGTCTGCATTGGTTATATCGATAAATTGAATCTATTTGAGTTTCTTCTTAAAAAGAAAAAAAAATATAAAAAATCTATTGGGTTTATTATTATTGCTGTTGGGATTTTACGGATTTTTGGGTTAAAAGTTGAAACCACATCTATCTTGAATAGGAAAGTTGTTAAATTTTGTAACGTTTATTCACAAGTAATAATATATATTAAAAGTTGTGAATCTACTTGAGTGTTGTGATATAGATATTTCATATCCTTACGTTTTGCCAATTTAGGAAGTGTAATAAACACTATGGTATGACTGCAGAGTAAAATCATGACGCGTGCTAAACTAGGAACGAGCAATCAGTTACATTCACGTATTATTTTTCATGATAATTCAATAGTTTAAGGAGTTTATAATTGAATTTCTCAATTAGAAATATTAATCACTATCAGTCAAATTATAAGATTTTTGATCTTCTTCTAATGACTCACCGACTAACTTATATATATATATATATATATATTTGCTAAACTTATAATTATTATATAGTAAAACCAAATCACCTAATTTTTACTATAAAATTATGATATAAATTCAAAAAGTAGTATAAAAAAAAATATTTTTTATATTAAAGAACTTGTTTTTATTGAGCTTTGCCACTTGGGTTTCGGCCCAGTGGTAATCCCCTCCCCAAAAAACCCCCTCTATGAGGGTGTGGGTTCGATGTCTTCAAAATATACGTGTGTGTGAGTTTAGATTAGAATTTCTATCATATCTAAAAAAAAATAAAAAAAAATTGTAGTCCGAGCTTCATCAATCATTTTTCTTGATGAAGCTTCATAAATAATCCGGACGGTGTAAGGACGGATTATACCAGCAGTGAGGATTTGTGGGGCCATCCCCAAGTTTTGAAATATCCTTCATGAGGAAATTTTCAAGAAATTATGTAAATCGTCTCTTTATAGTGCCAACTTTATACGTTTGTTTAGCTCCACTTATTACGCAACTTATTTTGTTTATTTGGCTAGATATAATTTTCTTTGTATTATTTTTACAGAATTTATTTTTTTAAAACAAAATAAATCAATATTTAAGAATTTGTAACAAAATAATATTGTCAAATTGTTTTCTTTTGGAAAACTTATTTTCAACTTCCCTCGCCCTACTTTTTGTAAGAAAAAAAATCAATAAATTAAACTTACCAAACACCAGAAGAGTCAAAGATTATCCGAGTTGACAAGTAATGAATTTTGATGCCAATTTCCTTACAAAACCAATATAAATTCCATAACAGATAAGAGTTTATGCTCATAACAGATAAGGTATTTTATGTGAAAACGTCCAACCAGCTCCAGAAAGGGTTGTGCATGTGCAGGTAATCATACATTTAAAATCATTATACGTTAATTTCATTGACCTCAAACACCAGCAAAGGAGAACAACAGTTCGCAAATGTCTTCAGAGGCGTCCATAATGCCCTGGTCGTAAGGAGTTCGGCAGGTAGAGTTCTTATTTTCTTACCTAGCTATTTCCCTTTTGTCACCAATAAGTTCATGGTCACAAATGTTTGTGTTTTTTATTAATCTATTTTCAATAAACTTGAAGAACTTTATTGAAAGCATAAAAAGAACGAAAGCGATTGCTATTATTACTATTATTTGGACAGAGAGAAGACATCCAGACATGGAACTTCCTTTGATGTCCTTACAAAAACTTAGAATCTAATGTTTGTTTTAAATGCAAAGGTCAGAAACCTTCATCATACTATTTGTATCTCACCTAATTATCTAATGATTTTGATAGACAATGCATTTTCAAAGGAATTTGATTTAGACTTTGCAACACAAAAAGCTCTTGAGCCATCTAATTTTTCAAAATAGCAAAATTATACAGACTTGTCATTTGTATCACCTAATTATCTGATGATTTTGACAGACAGATGCATTTTCAAAGGAATTTGATTTAGACTGCACCACAAAAACAACTTGAGCCATCTTAAATCTTTCAAAATAGCAAAATTACTGACTTGACATATATCATCAAAGACGTACAGAGGTAACTAAAGAAGTAGACAACTTCTGTATCCTAAGGTTGCCCTTCAGTTTCTTGAGTTTTATCCCTACGCTGACTTGAATCGCCATTGGCTGTCAGACCTCGAATTTTAACGTCATAGTGAACTTCTTCAACTCTTTTTAGGTCATACTTCATACCTGCCACAAGTGAAAAAAGATTCACACAAGGGGACCTCAAATCATATACAAAAAGATACAAAATCATTCAAAATATGGCAGGCTTGGAGAATTTGCATTAATATAAAGATTACAAAGGTCTAATCAGATAGCCTACCATCAAACTTCTTGCGCAGAAAATCATTTCGGAGATTAAGCATACGAAAGGCTGCGTGAAGATCCGTTAAGAACTTCAACACCTTTCTTGGGCAATCATAGTCTCCAGCTGTCACTTGGTTCACCACATACCTTGGCTGCAAAGACACAATGTACTGCCTAAGAAGCCCTTCCTCTTTACCAATTTATCAATTACTTTCAAGAGATGTTTATGGAACACTAACTAATAGGCCAATTAATAAGCAGAATAACCCAATCAATTTTGCTCGTCTTTATCACATTATAATAATTTTCAAAAGACATGGTTTGGGTGTAGACTCCAATATTTACCTCTTCACATTTTGTTACTTCCATACACAATTTTCACATTTTCCTGTTGTCCCTACCATTTTTTTTTTTTTTTTTTTTTTTTTTTTTTTTTTTTTTTGATGACGGAGGAACCATCCTAACGAAGAGCCCTTAGGACTCGCCGCTAGTCCGTAAAACCTCCGGTGGGCGCCAACCCAGCCGCCAGGCTGGTCCCACGAGGTAATCCGATGGCTTCATCGGGGGTTGGGAATACTCCCCGCCTTCCGGCACCCCCTTGGCCACCGACGGCCTAGGCAGTTTATCCTCCTCCCCGCCTTCCAGCACACCCTGTTGTCCCTACCATTTTAATCAAGACTAATGACAAATGTGCAAAGCAACATGTTTGCATTTTGCATAAGCAAGATGCCATGCTTTTGAAATTGTGGAGAAAAGCTCTTACCAATTCATTGGACATGAAACAGATACCTGCATAAATAAGAATATTCTAACATCAGCGTATCTATCAGAAAAAGAGAACTGCTACTACATGCTGACTAAGTATCTACAACAAATTAAAGAGTAAATATTGGACTCTTCACAAATGGTTATATAAGCATGATTTATTAGCTCCAAAAACCAACAAGTGCATATGTACTGTGATATTGATTATCATGCTTCTATACCATATACACCTGTATTGAATTCAAAAGGTTGTGTATTGGTGGTGTTTGGCCCATACATGAAGAGGGAAAAATGTATAGACCTTATCTGTGGCCAATATGTTAGTATATATCCACATCATTATGACAAATTATTTTTTTCAATCTTTTGATGCAAATATATTTGATGCTGCTAGAAAACTTACCAACAAGATAATCTTCAATATCCAGACCAAACTCTGAATTGTTCACTACATAATTGAAAAATGAAGAATATTAGAACAAAGTTCACTGCATAAGTGAAAAATGAACAAAGTAAGAATACACGCAGATTACTTTGGCAACTCAGACTGTATTATATGAACAAAAACTACTTTATTGACTGCAAAAATTGGGCATATAGATATTATAGACGCAAGAGTGTTTTGTTCTTTTTTTGTTTTGTTTTAACAAGTATAAAGACTCAAGAGTGTAATTGAAGTGAGAATAAAAAAAAATAAAAAACAATTAACTACATTAAAATAAAAGAGAAATAAACATTCAACCAAATCACAAACTCCTTCAAATCATGAGCTTAAAAATAGCACTTCTATATATAAGTTCCAGTGAAACGCAATGCGTGTATGCATGCCCTATTGTCCCATTGGCAGTGCAGCATTGCACTACCATGAGTCGTCCTAGGATCAAATCATGAGACACATGCGAAATGAGTTTGTGCAGATTTGGCTGCTTCCATCATTTGGAAAATTATGAAATACAATATGCATAGCTCAAGTAAAATAATCCAGATTTATGCACTTACAAACCCTATCCCAAGATGAATAAATAAAAGCCATTCACTAGCATACAAGAGTAGTAATTGTAAAAGAAACAAAAACAGAGATAGTAAAAGCTTACACCCAAGTTTTTCCTCAGCTTCAGAGTGCATTAGAAGACTTCCTGTTTCCAACCAGTGCATGAAAGCAAGCAAAGACACCACTGTCTGTGTTTCACTCCTCCAATCACCATGATACCTTTTACAAATACAATCAATGCATTTATATATAAAACCAAATTATATATTCATATTAGACATAGAAAAAAGAGAGTCTCACTCACCTGTAGTACTGCCCAGGGCAATCACGAAGTACCACCGCAAGCCGATTGTACAACTCCTTCAGCACACCAATCTGAGCCCTGGCTTTCTCTAAAAGCTCTAGCTCAAACAAAACACATATAGCATTAATTTTCTCAGCAAGCCAACACAGTGGGAAGTAAAAAAAAAAAACCTAGAAATGTAGATATTGAGTACCAGGAGTTGGGCGAGACTGGTGGACTAAGAGGAGACTGGCGTGGATGAGCCTGGTGGTGGACTCGATCTCCATCACCACGGATCGAATGCGCTCGCGCAAGCTTCCGGAGTCTTCGAGCTGAACGCGGAAGACCTCGAACTGCTTCTCCAGAGAAGGAGACGAGGCGGGTGCGTGGGCTTCACCGTCCGCCATTGAAGTGTAGCAGTAGCTGCGAGTTGGAGAAAGCGAGCGAGAGGCGAGAAACGTTGGTGATGGAGTTGGAAATGTATGGAGAGGGAAGAGTGTTAAGGGGAGCTTAGGGTTTAAGGAGCGAGTACAGAGATTGAAATAAGCGTTTCGAAACGCTGGTCTCATTCTTTTAGAGGGAGTGTTTGTTTCTACTTTCTACCTTCTACAATTCCCCGGTATGGTATCTCCACACTATTGCCTTTTTTTTATTTAATTTATTTTAGGTTTATTAAGGTTAAATTTAGTTTAGTCCATTGGGCTAAACTAATCTCTCAACTTTTTCTTCTTAAAAAAAATAAAAAAATTTAAGTCAATTTCATCCTTAAATCTCTTCTCTATTAAAATTTTAAAGAAATTAGTTAAGGTAACAAATAGAGTATAGGTTAAAAAATTTATTATAGGAAATGTAATAATTTGAAAATCAAATTAATTTCAAGTTTCAACTATTAACTTCATTAAATTTTAAATGGAGAGGACACCGAAGTATAAAATTAACTTGATTTTGAAAGTTAAAGGTCTAAATTAATACTATTAATAGTTGAGGGACCAAATTGAGTTTTATCCAATAGTTAGAAAACCAAATTAGTAATTTAACATTTTTTTTCTTCTTCAATTATTTTGGATATTTCTTCTCACTAACAATGGAAAAAAAATTCAAAAAAGGATTGTCCTTATGGAAAGAATTACAAGACCATTGGCCCGTTTGTTTTGACTAACGTAAAATATTTTTTTTTTCTCAATTTTAGGTGCCCCTTGTGGGGTTCCTAGTCCCACATCGGGTTTGTGTGTATGTGTGTTTAAGTAACCAATTTGTGGTTATAAAGTTAAACCCTTGTATAACTACACTTGGTGTAAATAAAAATAAAAAGGTGTTTAACCTTACCTAAAATTAAGATCAAATTAAAAATAACCTATTTGACTATAAAATCACCCTCTTAAAATGTAAATTGTTTTCCATTAGTTTCCAAAATTATTTTACGTCGAAACAAACAAAATTACAAGATTTTCGGTTATTTTGGATAGTGTGGTGGTAACTATGGTTTTTTTTTTTTCCTCCAAACTATGGTTTATTAATAAAAAAGTATTTTTCATTTAAGCGCTTGCAATGCCACAAATAAATGCATAGTAAAAAAATCCAAATGTGGTACTTGTGCTTATAGGAGCTACTATTAACACATATATCCATTTCAAGGAAGGATTTTGCTCAATAGCTTGATTTTTAAAACAATTTTACAAAAAAACACTGTTTTGAAACTAATGAGGCAAATAGCCTCTCGCGGAACTCGTCTCTTGTAGAGACGAGTTCCGTTAAAAATAGCTCGTGTGGCATTTTGAGGTGGGAAAATTTAACACAGTTGGAACTCGTCTCTTGTAGAGATGAGTTCCACAAAATTTTTTAAAATATTTTGAATCTGGCGTGAACGCGCATATTGTTTTAAAAAAAAATTAATTGGGCTGGAACTTATCTCTTCTAAAGACGAGTTCCATTGAAATATGGACAATTCGTGCATATTATTAAAAAAAAAGAAGAAGGCTGGAACTAGTTCCATTGAAATATGGACAATTCGTGCATATTATTTAAAAAAAAAAAAAAAAAAGGCTGGAACTCGTCTCTTCTAGAGACGAGTTCCATTGAAACAATGATCCATATATATATATATATATATATATATATATATATATATATATATATATATATATATATATATATCATCTAAGTAAAACTACATAGGGTTAATATTTGGTCCCTCCCAAATAAATAAATAAACTTTATAAAAAAAATAAAAGGCCTCGTAATCAATTGTGAAAACCCAAGACTACTAGTATCCCATATCCCCACCTCTCTCAATTCAAGGTAAAGTTGTTATCAGCAAGATTAACATAAAAATTAGTTACAATGAAAGCCAATAAAATATAACCAAATTCTTGCTGAATAAAAAAATAAAAATAAAAAATTGCTCATGTGAGGGTTATTATAGGTTAGAATAACAAATCATTTCATTGAATCAATGAAATTAATAGTAGACTAGTACTTTACAATATAGTTACAAATTTGATGCCAGTGGGTTACATAAAAAAGAGTACGAATTATTTCAAGGGTATGAGAACCAAATTTTCTAATTAAATTGGGTTCCTGATATATGATCATTGTTCTTTGTCTAATTAGAAAATGCCTCTTTAAAATTTTATGAGGAATCTGCAAAAATAAAATAAAAATTGGAGAATATATGCTAGATGACGAAGAACTTGACTCTCCATAAAAATTACTTATTCCTTTTTTTTATTGAATATGCCTAGAGCAATTCCAAAAAATGATATTTACAAATCTGTAGGTTATTTTTTCCAGTAGGGCTGAAAGCTTGAGCAATTCCAGAAATCAATTGTCATTATTTTCTATAGCACCTAAAGGTACAAACTGTCACCTCAAATGTCAATAGCATTATTTTCTATAGCACCTAAAGACTTTCATTTCTTGATGAACAATATTATCTATAAACAAAAAGTAAAATTTCCAAGCCCAGCTTTAACTTTAAACTTCACTTGAGGCATTTGCAAGATTTGAAGTCTCCATTGTCTCTTGACTGTCCTCGTTCTTGATTTGGGCTTCATCCAAGGCATTTGTTAGATTTGAAATCTCTACATTCTCTTCACTATCCTTGTTCATGATGTGGACTTCTAATGGCCCCAGATTTGCTTCAAGATCCTTGACTTTGGAGGTTAATGATCTCACATTTCGAGCTTCTGCTAGTTGATTGGAGGATGCTACCTTTCACATAGATGTTAAATAGATGTAAGGGAGCTTATGTTTTCAAACTTCTTCCTACCAAAACATTTCGAGCTTATGTTTTTGATATTAGCATTTAGAAATCAATCTTGTGATTTCCTCCAACAAAACTGAAACAGTAAAAAAAAACTTTGGCTACCATAACAAGACTTACTTGCAAGATCATGCAATTTTTTCACAAAACTAGCAGCTGATGATAGTCTAGGCTGGCATTTATTCTGCGCATATTATCAAAAACATTGTCATTAAACAATAATATACAGTAATAAACAGAATGAGATATAATTGATCATTATGGGAAACATTATATACACTTACAGTATCAGCTATGGGGATCTATTTTTCCCACTACTCCCCCTTTGAATCACCATGTCAGTAGCAAAACTAAAATCTCCAGCCTGGATTGGACTATTCAAAAAAATCTGAACAAAAAGAAACAATAAAAAGAAAAAAGACTCGAAGGATTAGAAATTTGGAACTAGGAAATGCAGAGATATAGGGGTAGATGGAGGACCTGGTTGGCCTTGGTGTGCTGCCACTGTTATTACTCTTTTATCGATACTTATTCTCTTGAATTTCCCAACCTCACTTCTCTCACCAAGCAAACAAGTCCTACAAAGCATAAATTGAATTCAGCACCTATGTGCAATAGGAAGAAAAGTCCCTTGACATTTCACATAGAAAATAATTACGTTGTAGAAATTACAAGATCATGGTTCAAACGAGTTTAGCCTGAAATTTCAGTGCAGAAAATGAGGACCACCTGCGGGAGGTTGAGTTAGTTGGCTGCAGTCACCCTGAAATTTGAAAGCAAGGAAATAATTTTCAAAATGACCAAAAACATGTAGAATGGTTCAGCATCCTTGAAAATAAATTAAGAAAGAAAATAAATTAAAATTGATTTAAAAAATGGTAAGAAAATAAAGGATTCAGTGTACTCCAGTTCAGAAACAAACTGTCAGAGAGAATCAAACTTTGTTATTTGGTTCTTGACTTTTTGTGGGGGGAAATAGACTAAGGATAATTGTATAGCCAAGACATGCAGGACAGAATACATTTAAGGGAGACCTACATGACTACACTAACCAATCTGATTTTACAGCTCAACCAAATTCCAAGAAAGGAACCTATGTTCTGAAGAAAGAAAAAATAAATCCCAAACCTTACACAAATTGTAAACTGCTTTCTCTCTGAATATGTATACTTCAAATCAAGGAACCCCGTTAGCACTATATGATCAACTTCCTTGTAAGCAGAAATATCTTAATAAGGAAGATGTATGAAATTCACAATCCTTCAGCTGTTCTTCACCTACCATTACCATGTGCTGTCCAAATAACAAATCTCCTATGCAGCAATTCCTGAAGCAACGGATAGTGTATCGGTATAAATATTTCCAGACAAGTGTATAAGCAAAAGATAAAGCTCAAAACCAGTTCCTTGGGTTTATAAGACCATAAATTTCAATATGTAGTTACACCTCAGACTGGCCAATCTTTAACACAATAGTAAATGTTACTGTCTACTAATATTAGACCAAATTTCCTAGCAATATAAATTATTTTCTGAAGTCAACAAGCATAACTCAAAACTCAAGTTTTTAGTTGCCTAATTCTCTTTTACAGCATTATGCTTCTAAACCAAAGTAAGTGCAAAGAAGATGACTCAAGTTTATAGGTTGTCTATTTCTCTTTCATTGCATTTTTTGCTTCCAAACCAAACAAAGTGCAAATAAGATAACTAAAGATCATTTAATGAAGCCAAAGTGTTACCTCTATTTGATTGTCTACTTGTGTAACATTGTAAATCATACTACACAGCTATAAAAGCAGCTGCAGACAATTAAACAGCAAGCAGTAGCTCATAACAAATCATGCCATGAATAAGCATATATTTCATATAGGTTTACAAACTTTCTTCATCATGGCCAGCCTAATACAACTGATTAGCCTAATTCAAATATGGTCTTCAAATTTTTGGAAAACAAGACAACATAAAACAAACAACTGAAGAGCTTCTACTTCCATTTTTCCTCATACCTCTCTCATGAAAGTAACAAACTTTTCTTCAAAAGATGGCTTTCTAAATTACCATGGATAGGCATGCTTCCAATTTAAACACTCACCTCAACTAGATGAAGATTTGAAGCATGGCTAAGAAGAACAAAGGCAAACTCCCCAATTTACGCAAGAGACATTCCAACCTACGCATGTGGAATAACCTAAGGCTCCTCTGTCAATAAAATGTATGACATAACAAAATGCAGATATTACTGTGCTAGCAGTTCAGTGAATCTTACAAGAAGCGAAGTCTTGTTACTGTATCCAAATCCCTTGACAACGGTCACAACCACAATAGTTTTTATAATTATCACCAATATAACAGCTGCTAGTAAAATATCAACATGGTTCCAAAGGAACTGATTATGTATTAACATCCCAATGCTGGCAAGAAAAAGAGCAGCAAAGAAATTGCGAATAGGTTCAACCTAAAAGAAAATAAACCCCATATAAGAGTAGATAAAACAAAAAATCATCAGGCATCTTGTAAGTTCTGAAACAAAATACACAAAAGAAAGTACACTACTTTTTCAAGTGTATGTTGTGCAAGATCAGTTGTTGATATCATCACTCCAGCAGCAAAGGACTCTACAAAAACTAACAGCAACCCAAAAACAAAATCAAAGCAAAAATCACAATCACAATCACAATCCAAACAACAACCAAGACCCACAACAATTTCACAAATGCAAGAACAAACCCACCAACTGCAAAAAATCAACTTTCGGAAACCCAAACCCAAACCCAAAATTTCTAAAGTTAAAAGGGAGATGAGAGAGAAATTTCTTTACCTGATTTCCAGTGGTCACTGGAGTAACGAGGCGTGCCGTAACCACCGGAGCGAGCGAGCGAGAGGAAGAGAGGGAGTTGCGATGTAGAGAGAGGGAGGGAGAAGGAGCTACGCAGAGCAGAGGGAGTTGAGACCGAGAGAGTAAGAGAGAGAAAGAGTTTTGAGGATATTAGAGTTTTGAGGCGGGGAGATATTTTTCTTCCTTTTAAGTGGAACTCGTCTCTAGAAGAGACAAGTTCCAGCTGGACCTTAATTTTGAATGCCCCATGCCATGTCTGCACGTTCACGCGGGGTGGCAAAAATTTAAGTGGAACTCGTCTTTACTAGAGACGAGTTGGACTGGAACTCGTCTCTACTAGAGACGAGAAGGCTATTTCCCTCAATTGTTTTGAAACAGTATTTTCTTGCAAAATAGTATTAAAAATAATATTATTAAGCAAAAAAAATCCCGGTCGAACCACATAACTGGTAACCACTCCCTTTTCCAGTTTTTAGATTGGTTCGGTTTTTAAAACCATGGGAATAAGCCTATGATCTTGCGTAAATGACAACTGGGTATGCAAATTTTGGAACACTCTATTAAAAGAATCCCAATTTGGGTTAAAATTCTAAAACTTCTCATTGAATATTAAAACCCAAAAATTCTAAGAAATGTACCATATGCATTTTGTTTGGTCATGTACCCAAAAATCGTGGTCTACCTCTCAAAACCGATAAGGAGGGGATGCCTAAGAAGTATCGGGCAACGGAGTCCTCTAAAGAAGCAGTGCATGCGAAGAAGAATGGCCAATAATAGTTGGATAGTAGAGAGCAACAGTTTTTTTTTGCTAAAATTTTTTTTTTTTGCTAAAAGGTAGAGAGCAACAGTTACCGAGGCTTAAGGTGGATACTTCAGTAGGAGTATCAACTAATAGATATGATGCGCTGGAACCTGTTGATCATGATGCTGGAGGAGAGGAAGAACTAAATGTCAGGCATGAACATCATGTCATCATCAGAGAGGTTTTCCCAATCTTATAGTGCAACAGATATTTGAGGAGGCTCCTAGGAGTAGTGCTAATCTAAGTGCCAAATCAGAAGGTAGAGGCATTGTGAGAGAGATAGAGGAGTCTTTGAGAGAAAATATGACTTATCCTTTATCAAAATTTTCTATATGAATATTTTGATGTGGAACACTAGGGGTTTGAAACTTTGAATAACCCTTTAAAGCAGAATGGAGTGAAAGCTTTGATAAAATTGAAGATCCAATTGGTCTATCTTATAGAAATTAGAATTAATGAGCAAAATACCAATGGAATTGTTGAAAGTTTGTTGCTTAGTTGGTGTCATGAGGTATGTTACTCAGATAAGGAGTTAGGAAGAATTTGGGTTCTCTGGAAAGATAACTAACTATATACAACTTCATGTTTCTTTCCATCTCTTCTCATGCCTTGCACTGTCAAATATAGTTTGAGAAGAATAAAAATCTCAGTTTCGTCACCTTCATTTATGCTATGAATGAGGGCATGAAAAGGAGGAGGTTGTGGAAGGAGATGGAAATTTCCAATGAGCAGGAATTCTTATCTTGCTCTAAAAGAATTGAAGTAGAGAATCATGCTGCAGTCGAATTTTCCTATACATGGAATAACAAAAGAGAGGGAAAAGATTTCATTGCTAAAAAGCTAGATAGGGTTATGATTAATCAACATTGGCTTAGTGCTTGCCCTCAATGCATTGTGAAATATTTGCCACATGTCATTCACCAGCTTTTATTTCAGTAGGGGACAAAGTGAATTATGGTCTAAAGCCTTTCAAATTCTTCAATATTTAGGGCAAGCATAAGGATTTTCTAAGTTGTTAAAGCAAGATTGAAGCTTATAAATAAGAATAGATAGAAACTTGAAGAAGCTCAGGCTATGGTATTCCAGAATCATGGGGAGTTTAATTCAAAGAAACATGAAAATGAGTGCCTTCATGAGTTCCTGGCTATACAAAAGGGGTTAAGGAAGCCTATTTAAAGTAGACATCTAGGAACAAATGGTTAAACTTGGTAGACCAGAACAACAAATATTTTATTGCCTAGTTAAAGCTAGACAAGCTAGGAATTCTATTAATTGCTTGCTAGATGAGATAGGAATCAACTGGAAGAGCCTGTTGCAATTAAAAATTTGATGCTCAATTTCTATAAAAAGTTGTGTCAGTCTAATGCTATCAATGAAGCCAATATGATAAGTAGGGTTTCTTTTCTTTTCTATTCTCAGACCAGATTAGCAGTGAGTCTAAGGCAGCTCTTCAGCTTCAGGTTACTGAAGCAGAAATTAAGAACTTTATGTTTTCTCTTGGTAGCAAAAAGGGCCCACAACCTGATACATGGAAGGCAGATGTATGCAAAGGCAGCAACTTCTTTTTTCAATCAGGCAAGCTTCTTGGTGAAGCTAACTCCCCAATTATTATACTGGTTCCTAAAGTGGAAAATCCTTCAAGGGTGTGATTGACTTTAGGCCAAAAGCATGTTGCAATGTCCTATATAAGTGTATAACAATGTTTTTGGCAGATTTAGGTGTTTTTTGGGGGAGCTCAATAGTTCAAATCAAACATCCTTTATTAAGGGCATGAGCATATCAGAGAATATTTTGCTTGTTCATGAATCGGTAAAGAGTATCAAAAGAATAAAGGGATGGACAGCTATACAATCAAAGTTCATTTAAGGAAGTCCTATGATTCTATTGAATGAAATTTTATCTTATATATAGGGTGTCCACCTAAATTTGTAAGTTGGGTTAGAGAGTGCATCACTAACCCAAAATATTCTACAACTTTAAATGATGGGTTCGTTGGTTCTCTGCTGAAGCCGCCCAAGTCACGGCAAAGGAAAGGGCACTCATCGGGTACTCCATTCAAAAGGTGGGAAAGGGGTTAGATAAGGGATCCTCTCTCTCTCCCTATCTTTTTGTTCTTGCAATGGAGGCCTTTACCAGGATTATTAGATCCAAAGTTAATGAATTCCAACACTTAAGTACATCATCCAAACTGTGCAGGTCTAAGGTTTACTCATTTGAGTTTTGCAGATGACATTATATTTGTTGTCGCCCCACCTTCACTCAATTCACTTAATTAAGGAGGCTTTGGAAGAGTTTAATGCTCTATCTAGATTCTCAGTTAATCAGAATAAAAGTGAATTATATTGTGTTTCCGTAACACTTGGCCTTCAACATCAAATTACTTTCATCTTTACAATTTAAAGCTAGGAATCTACCCAGTCAAGTACCTTGGAGGCTTGGACTGCCTCAAAAACTCAAAGGATTGTACTCCCCTAGTTGAGAAGATCAAAGCTAGTTTGAACTCTTGACAGTAAGGAAGATATCTTTTTCAAGAAGACTCCTAATCCAGTAAGTCATACATAATATTTAAATGTATTGGTCAAGTATTCTCATTCTTTCCAAGAAAGCTATCAAGGCTATTGAGCAAAGATTCTACCCATTTTCTTTGGAAAGGGCTGGATGAAAGAAATTTTTGCATTAAAGTTTTATGGGAACATGTATGCTCTCCTAAGAAGGAAGGGGGCTTGTGTCTAAAAAGGGTAGAAGATTGGAACAAAGCAACAGTCATGAAACATATTTGGAACACTTTCACCTAGGCTAGCTCGCTTAGGATATCATGTGTGCATGAAGTTTTGCTTAAAGAGAAAATGTTTCTGGGTTGTGAAAATCCCTCAGGATTGTACATGGGATTGAGCAATCTATTGAAGCTTAGAACTCAGGCTAGGCAGTTCTTATGCTATGAAGTTGGAGATGGAAGGAGTATTTTTCTAGGGCTAAATAGATGGCAACCTGATGATATCTGGCATCACACATATGGGCATAGAATTTTTTATGATGCCACAACTCTCTTGATGCCAAGGTGGATAATATCCTCATAAACAACGAGTGGATTTAGAAACCAGAAAGATCAGATGCATTGGTCATGATTCAAAGTTGCATTTGATTAATCTCAAGGAGAATGGTAAGGCAATATGGACAGTTTCTTCATTGGGTAAATTTGATATTGCAGCCACATGGGAGCAATTTGCAGGGGTGGTTATAAGCTTATGAGCAGGTTGTTGGACCGCGCTGTTCAGGGTGGTTATTTTTCGGGGTTCACGGTGGGCAATCATGAAGGAAATGAGGTCCTGGTGACTCATCTGCTTTTTGCAGATGATACGCTGCTGTTTTGTGATGCTGATCCCACAAAGATTGAGCAATTGGGGTGGGTTCTCTTGTGGTTTGAGGCATTTTCTGGTTTGAGGATAAATCCTGGGCAAATCTGAAATGGTTCCAGTGGGTGAGGTCCCTAATATGGAGGAGTTGGCGGGTCTCTTGGGGTGCAATCAAGCTTCGCTTCCTATGAAATATTTGGGCCTTCCTTTGGGGGCAAAATTCAAGGAGTCCACCATTTGGAATCCAATTATTGAAAAGATGGATCGTCGTCTTGCAGGATGGAAACGCCTATACTTATCTAAAGGGGGTAAGGTTACCTTAATAAAGAGCACTTTATCAAACTTACCCACCTATTTCCTCTCTTTGTTCCCTATTCCAAGTGAGATAGCCAAGCGGCTTGAAAAATTACAAAGAGATTTTCTTTGGAGTGGGTTAGGTTCGGAGTTCAAATACCACTTGGTGAGTTGGTCTACGATTTGTGAACCTGTTTGTAATGGAGGGTTGGCGATCCGCAACCTGAGGCGGTTTAACCAAGCTCTCTTAGGTAAGTGGCTATGGCGTTATGGGTTAGAAAGAGATGCTTTGTGGCGAAGGGTGGTAGAGGCAAAATATAGGAGCCTAAGGGGTGGTTGGTGCTCTAAAGAAGTTAGGGGATCTTATGGATTGAGTTTGTGGAAAACTATTCGCAAAGAGTGGGAGCCATTTTCGAATCAGTTATATATGCAGGTTGGAGATGGGGTGAGGACTCGTTTTTGGCATGACCGGTGGTGTGGTGAGGAGCCTTTGAGGTTGTCTTACCCGGAATTGTTCTCTATAGCCCGGGACAAGGATGCTACTATAGCTGATCTTATGTCTTTCGAGTCCGGGATGCTTCATTGGAACTTATCCTTTATTCGGTGTGTGCAAGATTGGGAGTTGGAATCTCTCACTTCCTTCATGGAATGTATTTATGCAAGACCATTGACAGGGGAGGGAGAGGATCGCTGCTGCTGGGCGAGCTATTCAAATGTTAAGTTTGCGGTAAAGAGGTATTATCGATCTTTAACCCCTCATAACTCTGTAATGTTCACTTGGAAGCTTGTTTGGAAGGCTAAGGTCCCTCCCCGCATCGCTTTCTTCTCTTGGGAAAGCTCTCACGTTTGATAATTTGCGGAATCGTGGTTTCATCATCCCAAACTAGTGCTGTATGTGTCTTAGGGCTGGGGAAAGTGTAGATCATCTTTTTCTTCACTGTTCTATGGCTGCAGATCTTTGGTCCTTGGTTTTTGGCTTGTTTGGGGTTCAATGGGTAATGCCCAGATCAGTGCTGGATTTTTTCTCTTGCTGGTTGGGGCAGTTGGGTCGTCATGATCATGCTTTGGTTTGGAAGATGATTCCCCATTGTGTGCTTTGGTGTTTGTGGCGGGAGCGTAATGCTCGGCTTTTTGATGATTCGGAACGTCACCTCCCTGAGCTTAAATTATTTTTCTTTCATACTTTGTTGGATTGGGTGGTGGGGTCTGGTGTTGTCTCTATTCACTCCATTTTGGAGCTGATAGACCTTTGTAAATTTTGATTCTTTTGTCCCTTTTTGGGCTTCTCAATAAAATGCATTATTTATCAAAAAAAAAAAAAAAAAATGGGAGCAATTAAGAACCAAGAAAAATGAAATTCCTAGGTGGAAATTGATCTGGTTCTGCTGCAAGCCCTAGATATATCTTCATGGTTAGTTAGATATGAAGGATAGACTATCAACAAGAGCTAGACAGTTGAAATGGGGCCTAATAGGGGATAATCTTTGTGTTTATTGCAGAAGGGTCATTGAAAATTGGAATCATTTGTTCTTTGAGTGCTAATTAACTAGGAGAATCTGGGAACACATAATGCAGCTTCGTCTGATACCTGATATACCTACAAATTGGGAGGAGTTGGTAAGCTGGGGTGTCAGAAATATCAAAGGAAGCAGCAGAGTTTCACCATGCAAACTGGCTTGGTGGTCTGCCGTCTATCATGTTTGGTTTCAAAGAAACAGCAAAATCCACATAATAGACATCAAAACAGAGGAGCAGCTGGTGACATGTATTCAAAGGAATGTCAAAGCAAGAATCAAAGCAAAATCAACTCTCAACAAAGTGCTATATGCATCAACTGGTCTAGATACTGTGTTTTCTTGCAATGAGGAACCCTCCTTTACTGGGTCTCTGCATAGACTTTGCTTGTACTACTATTTCTTGTGGTAATAAAATCAATTGAATTATAAAATAATAAGAATAATAATAATCAGCATGCATCTCACAGTAAACAAATCCAAATGTGTTACTTGTACTTATAGGAGCAACTGTTAACATAAATATCCATTACAAGTGAATATTCAATAAAAGAGTACCAGACTACCAAAATTTTTCCTAGTTGATGCATGCATGAGAAATACCAGTTGATAAATAGAATTGTTAACTTGTAATACAAGATGGTTTTCTCAAACCGGAACCAACACAAAAAAGTGTAACTGTCCCTATGGATGGATTGGGCTTAATGACAAATTTAACACCAAGAAAATCTGTGATATTTCTGAGTGTCTGAATTCCATATTCCGAGAGCTTTCCTACCCGAACCTTTGAAACATCTGGCGGGCATAATGCACAAAGAAGAAATAGCAACCCCTACAAAACAGTAATAACAGTAAACAAGTTTAGAAAAATGGGGGGAAGGAGTGCTATGGAAACAAAATGGAAGCAATCTTTTAAAAAGAATGAATTTGAGTTTTTAAAAAGAATGAATTTGAGTTCTTAAAAAGAATGAATTTGAGTTCTTCCTTCCTCTCCCCCCCCCCCCCCCCCTCTTTTCCTGTCTAGAATTCCCATCAGCACAAACATTCAAACCTAAATGCTCCTTTCAGAACTCAACAATTGGGCTAGGATTTGGCAAAAGAAAGCATTTTGAGAGATTCTGACAATTGTTGATTTTTTTTTTCTGCTGGGAGATAATTTCAGCCTCATAATGCAATTAGCATGTTGTATAGGAAATGATCCCCTCCCATTGAATACCAAAATAAAACTGAGGAATTCAACATAAAAGAAAATTATTTCTTCATGCAACTACTCTTATTCTAAGATTGGAAACAACAATCAGAAGGATCTATTTTCAACCAAAGAAATCAATATTTTAATCTTCTGATTCTGTGATCAGGAAACTCATGGAAAAGTTTCTGTATGACATCCAAAAATTAAAGTAACTTACACCACAATGGTGAAATGAATGGCACTGGAAGGCCTTCTTACAATGGCACCATAAAAAAAGGTCTTATAGATTATCAAACTTGAATAAATATATCACCATCAAGGGGGGAATTCTCTAAGGTTCTAACCAATGTTAAAAATACTATACCAGTGGCCATTTTGATTCAACTATTGGAAAGGAATATTTCAATACCGGTGCAACCGTTTAACTTGTTTAGGATTATTATTATTGATATATCTATATATTTATCTATGTACTTTTTTTTTAATGACAAGGAGCCTCACTAAGGCAGGGCCCTTCAGACCCACCCCTAAGTAGTAAACCCCGAATACACGACCCCACCGGCCAAAACCGTGTATAGGATAATCCAACGGAAGCTTCTAGTGGGGATTAAACATAAGATGTCTAAGTCTATAGCTCATCCCAATCCTCCTACCAACTAGACTACACGGATATATATGTACATTATTTTGCGCATGAGTTTTACTTTGTGAATGAGTTCATGATTCATAGTGAATTTAATCAATTATATTTTTCTTCTTTAGGTTAATCAAGAAAAAAGAAAATTCTTATTTAGGTTGACCTTCAACAAAAAGGAATATACCCAAACATTAGTTATTTGCACCGAAAAAAGAATTGAGAAAAAATTTCAAAACCAATTAATGCACACTGACCTTATGGCAGCACCAATGGAGTCAGTGTTTTATATCATTTTATTTTCCACAACCACCTCCCCCAAACACACCTCCTTTTCCAAGAACATTGAAACACTCTCTCAGTCACAGATCATAACATGGCAGCACCAATGGAGTCAGTGTTGTTGGGTGCAAGAAGCGATGGTGGTGGTAACCTACTGTAAGCTGATCAAGATCGAAGGCAAAATCCAAACCTAAACACTCTCCCAAAAATCCTGATGGAGCAGGTGGAGCCAAAGATCTTATGGTTCAAGGCTTATCAGCCCATCTGCTTCTTGGGACAACACTATTTCATTGAAATTGACATGCCCAATTGATCTAAGTTTTATACCCAAAAAAAAAAAAAAGGATCTAACCCAAAATGAGAATATCACCCGAAACAGCTGGAATTGGCCAACATGGGCCATAACTAGCTGGTATTTGAAATGATACATTTCAAGGGGATTAACCTATTGGTTTGGTGACCTATTTCAGCTATACCGACTAGTATAGCTACAAAATTAAAACTTTAGTTCTAACTAAACATGTCCTTAATAAAGTTTGTTATCTTCAATAATTAAAAAACTTCTAGATGGGAACTGGTAGCAGAAAATTTTGGTTTTCTTACATTTAGCTAGACATTTTGAGACACTTAAGCTAATTTAACCAGGTACAAACATTTCCTAGTTAAAACTCTCTCTAGCTAAATGTAAGAAAAACCAAAATTTTCTGCTACCAGTTCCCATCACCAGGTACAAACATTTCCTAGTTAATACTCTCTCTCTCGCTCTCTCTTCGTATGTGATGTAGGAAGGTGTTTGGCATCACCACCAAACAAGATAAGAGACACAATCTCTAATCAGAAAATTCTTATTCATATTATTCCTTGGCTAATTAGAACTTACAAATCTAATCAATGCAAACAATATAGTGAAATAATACTAATTTGAGAACAATGAAGGATTTTAGAAGACCAGTACAATAATTAGAACACAAACCTGGTGTCTCGAATCAACCACTCCACCTTGCTCGATCTCTCCAAGTAGAACAGAAGCAACTTCCTCACCTACATCCTCTGAATTTGGGTACTTCTTCTCATCTTCAATTTCACCTGTTTCTTCTGCCCGAGGATTAGAAACAGTGGTATCAGCGGAGATGAAGCAACCAGCATTTGTTTCCGCAACCAGTGAAATTCCATAACCAGATGAGCTGCCACCAAATCATCAATTTCTGAATGAGCCAAATTCTGCCTAGGGGCACTTACACAAGAAACTTGAGAAATATTTGCAAGCGTATTAAATTATATCTTTGAAGCAAACAGCTAAGAAAGAAAGCATACTTTCCAGCTTGTGGGCCTGCTTTATGATCAGTAAAGATGTAAACATCTGGAATAAACTTAGAAAAAATATTACGAGCTGCATGTATCATGGCCATTTCAAACTGGAAAGATGCCCTGGTTGAGAAAGTACATCCTCTAATCCTCTTAACCATTCCAAAATCAGTCCAGGTGACTGCCTGCAGACCAAATCATAAAAGACAGACAACTATGAAATAAATGAACTACCACTAAACACACCCAAAATATTTATTTTTTTTCTTAAAAAAACAAAGCTCACATTTAGTTGTTTAACAGAATGAATCGTCAAAACAACTTCTCCACCGCCATGAGGTGGAGATCCACGTCTCACTATTTTGAGATCTAATCCTTCAGACGGAACTCCAAAGCGCTTTAACAAGGGCAAGGTAGTAGAGAGGAAAGTATCCACAGATGGGTCCTTAGAATCATTTGTAATACCTGGAAACAACATAGATAAGCATACATTACCTACAGTGACACTTTCTAAATGCTCAATCAAGGCAAGTGTATTAATTAACCAAAACAAAGAACATCCAAAAGCCAACCCTAAACGAAGCAAAATCAATGATCAATGATCAATGAAAAAGAGAAGTTACCTTTGAGCCTTATACAGAGGGAATTTTTGGCAATCAAACCAAGCACAATCAATGGCTCCAAAAAGTAGCCAATGGACCGACTTACACCACAGTCATGCTCAAGGTTGCTCTTACCCACCACAGTTCCGGGCATGTACGTCACTTTGGTCCCTGCCACACATCAACACAATATATAATATAGAGAAATAACAACATACGTATTAAGTAACGTTGAAGTTATCTATTCTAATGATTTTAAAAGTTAAATAAAAGAGTACCAGTATCGTTGACGTCGATTAAGTAATTAAAGGAGACCTTTGCGAGCAAATCGAGGAGGGAGAACTCGTGGGGGCGGAGGCCAGGCAAGGTGTGATCGGCGCGGATGTCCTCTATTAGTATGGAAGTCGACGAGAGCGTCGCCAGCAAAAGCCTTTGCCTGAAGTTCTGGCTCCCCTTCAGCCTCTTGTAGTATGTCGTCTTCCCCATTGCTCTCTTCTTCTTCTTATTTTCTCTTTCAGACTCAGGCTCTCTCTCTCCCCGGAATCAGTCCCTTACCTCTGGAACTAGAGCCAGCGTCATCACTGCCATGTTTGCCGATTAGAGATCGATGGAAAAAAAATAAAAGGGAAGAAAAGAAGAATGGAAGAGAGAAGAAGCTTTTGTGGTGGTTGTGGCTTTAAAGTTTAAACCATGGAAGAAAGGTTTTGCTGATTGGCGGCTGATGGGGATTTGTTACAGGGGTGACCAGCGGTGGTAGAATGGTGTGGGGATATGGGATTGTTTGGATACAGCAGTAGGTTTTCATAATTAGTGTGAATTGGCTTTTACATGCTTAGGTGGTTTTTTTAATTGACGTGTATTCTCTTTGTTAGGTCACATTTTATATATTGCAGGGATTACATATTCAAAATATGCTCCCCACTTTTTTTTTTTTTTTTTTTTTTAATACTTTTCTGTTTAAACTTTAAAAAATACAAATAAAAACATGTAAAAGATAAAAGAAAATAAATCAAATAATAATAAATAATCACATCAAAAACACCATCACCACACACACACAAAAAAAAAAAAAAAAAAAAAACACAAAAAAAAAAAAAAAAATTTGAAAACAAAGATTAAAACTAAAAATTACTCTTTCTCCTTTATTTATCGGGTGTGTTTCAATCTCCCCTTCTATGTATACCTCATAAAATCTTCCTTTATGTATCGAAAATGGGCAAATTATCCTCACGTCTAATTTTATGTTAATACTGTTAACTTAGGTGAAAAATTGACTAAATTACCCTCATTAACATATTAAAATGTCTATTATGTCCCTTGTTACACACAAATTATTAATAATTTTTTTTGGAAAAAATGGATTAGGATTAGGGTTTTGTTTTTATTAAAAAACAACAATAATAATAATAATTTGTTCATTAAAGGCATATATGTCATTTTAGATAAGATTAATTTATGCGTTCACAATTTTTTTTTTTTAATAATCTTCCATTAAATGTAACAGAATATACTAACGGTGAGATAATTTGCACATTTCCAATATATAAGGGGAAAATTGTTTAATTCAATACATAAAAAGGGTTGAAATATACCCAGTAGATAAAAAAGGAAAATGCAATTTGCCCAAACTAAAAAGCAATTTTAAAACACCAATGAACTGTTTACAAGGACGACCTCAATGAACTATCACTCAACTTAAGCTCCATAGTAAAATGTTATACACTCACCACTCTTTACCTGTTTAATGGGAAATCTTACACAAATGACAAGATAAAATAGGTTTTTTTTTTTTTTAGCTAGGTAAATGAGTTGGGGGATTTGACCCGGTGACCCCTAACATGCCTCTCCCAAGAAAGTAGGCGTGCCAGTGATGATGGAAAGATAAAAATCGTTGCCATGTGTTTACACTTTACACCAAAAAATAATTTTATTATATAATGTTATATATTTAATATTTAAAAGGAAAAAGCATTTTATGTAACATAGTATACAATATCTCTCTTCCTCTTATTTATATGAGATGAGAGAGATGTATAGATAATTGGAATATAATTTTTTAGTTTCCTATTATATTTCCAAAATAACTATTTATTTAATTAAAAGTAATTTATTAATTAGAAAAATTAAGGACTTAAAGTAAATTGAAAAATTTTAAATTATTCCCCAAATCAATTCTCTACTAACAAATCCACACACTCACAAAGTCACAATTCAAATTTCATAAAATGGGGATACACTTAAGTTTAAAACTTAAAAATATATATTTTTTTATTTATTAAAAAAAAAAAAAAAGAACCGCTTGTGAAGAGGTTAGTTTTTTTTTAATAATAAATCTATGTATACAACATTTTTCACAATTTTTTTTTTCAAACCTACTGACATGATATATTATGATTAATGCATGATAAAAAGTAGTGATAAGTTGTGGGTTTATATGAAAGTCATGTTGCTCCAAGCACAACATACCACCTTAACATGTGAAAAAAAAAAAAAAAAGTTTAGTAGCATTTTTTTTTTTTTTTTCAATGCGATATTCATTCTCTAATGATTAAAATTCAAATTGTGAGGTGCATATATTTAAACTAGCTTCTTTACAGGTGTTCAGACTCAAAGGATTTTTTTTTTATATATATATATATATATATATATGTGTGTGTGTGTGTGTGAAAGTTGTGACCATAAAATAGTTATGATATAAGCATAAATTGCGTGTTATAATATTATATAATTTTAAATTTAAATTTCTCTATTTATCATTATATCCTTGATTTGTCATATTATTAAATTACTTTTTTGTTCCCAAGAGGTTTATCTAATAGCTCTCAAGCCTCATGGATCCTCACATGATACTGGATGCTTGACAGCTTGAGGTCCTGGGTTTAAGTCGTTTAACCAAAAATATCTACATACCCGGGGTTGGGGGAATAGGCTAAAAAAAAAAAAAAGGAGTTTTTAATTTGGTAATAGGGTTATTTTTGAAAGTTTAGAAAACTGGATATTAAAAAGTTTTATTCCATTGCACGATCAATTCACCCAGTTTCCCTGCACTCACGGTAGCCATGATAAATGGCTAAATTACAGAAATGGATCACTTATAAGTTATAACACGCACCAGTGTCATGTTATACTAGCAGAAACAAAGTTCACCATTTTTTATATAACCAAAATGTAATTCATAAAAGCAATTCATTTTGTTTTCACCATTGGGATTCCAATGCCCACTCTTTTACCATGTAATGGGCAGGTCCTCATAGTGATATCACCTACAATGTGCCTGTAGCATTAGCTGCATTACTCATGTAACTATATATATAAATAAATGACATAGAACAAAGTGCAATAATTATAATTGGATTTTTTTTTTTTTTTTTCCCTTCTTTCTTTGAGGAGCAAAACTGTTTTCTACTTACCTACAAATAGTACCAAAGGAAATGGCCATAAATACTAAACTGGGTACATGATTCTACTTAATTGTTAGCCATCAATTCACATTCCTAAAGGGAAATTTTTCATCACTTACAGTAGTTGGATCCCATCCTTACGAGCCTCTATGATACAAGGGATAACAGTATGGCAGTATTGACTTCTAAAATTTGTACACTAGGACATCAACAAAAAGAGAATGTCCAAACTCACTTCTTCTGAAAGGTTACCATACAAATGAATGCCACGACACGACTAATGATGCCCATAACAATGAGGAAAATTAAACAAAGGGCCCAATCATGGAGATCATAGCCACTTTGCATCAATGAACTGCATCGAGTTATCAGCCACACTCCAGAGTACCTGAGGAACAGAGCACAGATAAAACGGTTACATGGCAAAACTGACTAGGTAATGCAATTGATTAGAGATGTACAATCTTAACGTAATCACTGTGAAGCAGTGTTACTCCAAAGTTACATCAAGATCTTATATCAGTCAAAAGATTATCACGTTTAAGAGCCGGATAATTTTTGTCCTAACTGCATGAAATTTTCGTGCATGTCTTGCACAATAGCAGTGGCCTGACCTGTTATTGCAAACTGTAGCAGCAAATTATAGCTCCCATGCATAGATATAAAACTGTACAAAGGTAGTTCAATGAGACAAAGACATAACCCAAACTCAAATTCTGAGTAAGAGTGGTATGAATTCTTTGACAACACTGCTGAGCTTCAATGATGCCTAAAGCAACCTAATCAAAACCAAAAGACCTACATTATGTCTACGTATGACACCACCGATATACAATGATTTGAAAATTATTCAGTTAAAATTTCTGCTTAGCTGACACTTCCTGGTGTTTCCAACAAAGACATTCAGCGTTCAAATCTCCCTCCCCCAACTATCGAATTATCAAAAAGATATGGTTAGGTCATGGGTTGACCACTCAGTAAATGCTGTGCACTTGTTGCCCCATAACCCAACCAAAT
The DNA here is from genome assembly GCA_907173295.1 of Fagus sylvatica. Lineage (NCBI taxonomy): Eukaryota > Viridiplantae > Streptophyta > Magnoliopsida > Fagales > Fagaceae > Fagus > Fagus sylvatica. Next base: position 18,687,334 of record OU015770.1, on the reverse strand, counting down.
ACAGAAATTATGCAGCCTTCATGACTTATGTTTCTCTTGTCTTGCCACTGAATCTCTATTGGATCTCCAGGCATAGTTCCATTGATTAATAGGCAGCAAGTTATAGATCATTCTTCGTAGTTTAGAGTAAACAATTTTGTAAGCAAACCTATAGTCACTAATAAACTCTATATATTTGAGTTGCTATTGTTGTTGAAGTAACTCTTACATATTTAATAGATAGGTACTTGTAGTCCACATTTTTCTGGAAATTAGCATTCAACAGTATCTAGGAGAGATATTAGGTCTCTAAAAGGCAATGTGCATAAACCTGGAGAAGTGCCAGGAGCAACTTTTTTTGTCAAATAAAATACAGCCTTAAGGAAGAGCATGTGATCTAAAGTCTACAAAAGGCAGCACAAGGAACCACATGGTAAGGAACTTCTCATTAGCACTCAGTTTCCTCCACTTATATCTAAAATCGCAAACTTGGGCATTTGCATCCAAATAAAATATTCAATGATGCCATTATTCCTTAGAATATGAAGCAATTAGGTTTTGAGCGAATTTGGGCCCAATCCCCAGTAACAATATTCAGTTTTGCATGAATGGCATGCACTAGGATGCCAAGTGCATATCGAAGTGAGTATGCATCCATTACATAGAGGGGTGGGGGGGGGGGGAGGAGCGGGGAAGAGGAACTTAGTCACAACAAACCTTTCAGCATTTGCAATGACAAAAGCTTCTAAAGCCCATTTTGTGTAGCACAAATTTCCTAGATACTTGACAAAACCACTGTCTTGATCCTGGGTTGCGATAAGAGTTAAAACAACAGGAAGAAGCACTGACCACTGCAAGGGGAAAAGAAACAAGACACTCGTTAAAAAAAAAAAAAAAAAATTTGAGAGAAAATAATTACATATAATATGCAATGAGTTGATCATATCATCTTCGAGTATATACCAGTTGGGCAGGACTTGGTTCAAGGTAGATGGCAAGTATATAAGCTATGCCTGTCACGCAGTAAACTAGGCAAAGCAAAACAATGTAATTGTCTGTAAAGGATGATCTTGGATTGCTGAAGAAGTAGAACATGGATAGATAAACCAAAGGCTTGATGACTGTATTGAAATGATCGACTGTGTCTTTGGAGAGAAAATAGGCCAGACTGCTCATCCCAGATGCACTCTCTCTCCAGTAGTGTAATTTGTCCAGAGAAAATGTTCTCAATGCAGAAATCTTGCTTAGTAGTGCTGAAAATGGACAATTAAAGATATACCATGAAAAAGGACACAGTAAAAAAAATCTAATTTATGATCATTTAATTTGTAAATTCTAATAGTTTTTGCAAGATAATATATACTTCGTAGGGGAGACAACAGATAGCTACTTATCTTTAAAAGGGAGGGGGGAAAGGGAGGATGATAGAGTTTCATTTGAAATGGTTAAGGTTTAGAAGATGCAAAGTAAACCAGTGCCAGTAGGACAGTTGGCTACGGCACTGGATTAAAACCAGGTATCTCAGCCTCTTAGGTTTGACTCTCTTGTAATGCAATACAGATGGTTTCAATTGATACTGGTGTGACGTAAGGGGGTTGGAACTTGGAAGTAACACTGTTTAATCTCATAGCCCATGGCACATCAACATGAAATAGCTAGCAAGTTTGTATTTTCAGACTTACAAACAGCAATGACAGTATAAGTATAGCCGAGGGACCCAAATGTTTCATCGCTCACTTTAGCAAGAGTTCCCAAGCAGGCTCCAGCAAGTAATAAAATCAAATAATCAACCACTTGTATTCTAGCTTCTCGTAGTCGCTGCTTACCATGCCTGAAAGATTTGACCATATATTAGGAAATTTGTGTACTAAACTTGATAGTTGATGGAGAAGTCAAAGAAGGATAACCACTCCCTTGTATAAATTATGAGTTCAATTTTCAAAATAGAAATTAAAAGTTAAATCTTTAAAACAGAGTAGCTTAACTAACAGATCAATTGCAAATAGAAAGCTCAAATGAGCAAATGCCTTGTTAATACACATATAATATTCTACAGAACACAAGAGAGATCATAGAATACCCCTTTCAATGCTAAAGGTTTCCAGGATGATCAGTAAAATTGACCAATTAAAAGTTCACTTTCCAGGAGAAAGCTGCACATAGATATGTAACCCAGGATGATTAACCTCCAGCCTATCTTTCCAAATTACTATTCCTGTAGACACAAGCCAATCAGCTATGCTTGTTCATTTGTATCATTACCTAAGCGGTTAGGAGATATTGGTTCATTTGTATCTAACCGCTTCAGAAAGTAGGGAAGTTTTGGTTGCTTAGTTATCCAAATTAGAAAAATAATGGTGGATTATACCTCCCAAGGAAGTATCTGTATTGCCGGGCTACACCAGGAGTTTTTCGGTAGGATAAGTCCTTGGACCTTAAGTAGTTATGCTGTATATGATCTCGTTTCAGCTCAACATTAGACACCATTTCCTCCCAGAAATCCCCAGCAAAAGATTGTCCAGTACCATCACTAGGATTTGAGCCAGTTGAGGGTGCAGCAAGTCCATCAACAAGTTGCAGCATATCTGAGGGTACTGTGTATCCGTTGTGAAGCATCCATCTGACAGGTAGTTGTTCACGAGTCACACCAGAGCTTGGTTTCACTATACCTTCCAAAATGTCGATGAAGTGGTCTGGAGGATTAACACGCTCTGGTACGGTGATCCCAAGGCCAGCAAAGTATTCTTCAACTTTTTTTATAGATCCATGATACGCAGTAAGGCCACCTTTGGCTAAAAATATTATATCATCAAACATCTTGAATAAAGCATAGCTGTATGGGAGAAGGAAAAAGAAGAAGAATCAACCTCAAATTTAACTGAATAAGACATGAAATAAAAATAAATATGTGACTATATTCCTTCATAAATCTTTAAGAGGATGAAAACAATGCCAATATCATGGTTGAGCTTAACCCAATTATCCCTTACATAACAGAAAATCCTACATGAAGTCAAAAAATTCATTGAATTTATTTCCATACATTGATTGGCAATAATGCAATAACATGGACAATTAAACTTCAACCATGGAGAGTAACTAAAATATAGAGACTTAATGAATCTCTATAGATCCTTTTCACCAGTAGCTCACTGTTAAAAATTATTCCTCTTTTTTTCTTTTTTTGGGTGAAATAGTAAAGCTGAAAACAATCAGATGTCTATCTAAAGGCTTTCAGTAAAATTCTTTTATTGACATTTGTGTCAAGCTACGCAAAAACACTGAAAGAGGAGCAAGACAAAAAGAAAAAGGATAACATTTATAGAACAATAATTTATTGGGCATTTTATGTAGACTACAAAAAAAATTAGAGAGAGAGAAAGAAAGAGCATACCTTGGTTGGTGAAGAACCATGCAGATGTTTACCCCTTCAAGAGCTTCACGACGAAGTGCTCTAAGAAGTAACTGGGAAGATGAACTGTCCAGACCAGTTGTGGGCTCATCCAAGATCAACAATGAAGGTTCCATGACCATCTCTAGCCCCACATTTACACGTTTCCTCTGGCCTCCAGATATTCCTCGCTTCTCCACTGTTCCAACTAGAGAATCCCTCACCGCCTGAAGTCCCAAGCACTCAATTACTCTTTCAACAACAAGAACCTTATCAGGTTTGGGCATGTCGGCAGATAGTCTGCAGTATCAATGAGTCCAGAAATAGAAATGAAAGAACAATGAGTGAAACTAAATAAACACTAGATATCGATCAATTTAATTTGGAAGTCAAATTGTAGAGTGAAGAAGCAGTGGCAAGAAACAAGATATTTAATCTTAAACAAGCATTGGAAAAGAATATGTTTGGTTCAGCATGACAGATCAATTAATTGAGGACATGAACTTGAACAAGTGAATCATATGGGAATCAAAATCTAAAAAAAAATACTAGGATCTCCAAAAAAGTATAAGTTTCTCACTGTTGAAAATATGCAGGTGTATTTGTTTGAGATACACAAAGTTCTCTACATTGTGTCTTGTCAGAGATTTTACATGAAGTATGAAACTCTAGACATTGAAAAATTCGTAGGCTTACTTCTTTCAGTTATGTCATATCTTTTACTAATATAATTATTGAGTTTAAGACTCTGAGTACTGAAATTGGATGGTGTAATCACTTCTGATGCATTGAGCTGGTCTAATAGCACCCCAGCCAGTAGGAGTCTGGTGGATGGCACTTAAAAAGTAAGCCTGATTAAGTTCAAGAGTTCAAGTCACCCTGAATTATGTTAGGTAAAGAAGTTATCCATGGTGTGCAACTACATATTGGAGTTCATATCAGCATCACAAAAAGATGATTTTTTTTTTTCTTGAAGGCAACATGGTGCAGGGAGTAGAAAGCCAAGCTACAACCCACAAACATGGAGAAAGATGCCCCTATAAAATAAATAACAATAAAATTTTAAATAATAAATTCTGAAAAATTCTTGGTTATCCTAACTATTTTCAGAATCCATTAAAGCGGGGATGCATATTTACCAGACTCATGGTTGAGTTAGCTGTAGGGTTGAGCCAATCAGCAATAAACTAAGTTTGATTTAAATAGTCTTTATTTTGTGAAATGTAAGGAGACTGAAGTCATTGCTGAAGGAAATGGAATCAATCTTTTGGCAAAACCATGTGTGTTAAATTGAAAGGAGTACAATTAATACTATCAGGTTTTTAGGTTTCCATTAAAAAGTAAATTTTGGCAAGTGATAATCTCTGACATATGATGAGATATCCTGATATGTAATAATCTCTGACACCAACAGTATTGATAATAAGCCATGAATTTCAAGAACAGTAATAACACATCAGTTAGATTGCATGGCACTTAGTCTCATGCTATTTAATTTTTGCTCAATAGTTGCATGCTATTATTGATAATGAGCAATAAATGATTTCCACTTATGAATTTCAAGAATGGTAACACATATCGCAGGTAGATTGAGTGGCAATTAGTTGCATACCTGCACTTTGCACTAAATCGGAGATTTTCCTCCACTGTCAAGTTCCCATGCACAATATCATCTTGTGGCACAAAACCAATAATTTTCTTATACGATTGCATGGATTCAACTTTTCCATTTATGAGAATTACACCTGTCATGGTGCATCCAGTCACTTTTCCAGCCAAAGCAGAAAGAAATGTAGTTTTTCCAGCCCCTGAAGGACCCATGACACCTGAAACTCGACCGGGCATGAATTTCCCAGTGACACACCTAAGCAAATGTTTTTTTTTCCCTTTTAAAGTAAGGGTTAGATCTTTGAAAGCCACCTCAATCGCAAGCCTAGTCCTGGTTTCACCACCAGTAGCCATTGAAATTACTCCTGAGAATGTCAAGTTCTTGTTTTGCTGTTGCATAGCTTTCTCCTTCTCAAGTTGACCATATGCATACTTAAAAATTTGGCTATGAGTATGTATTTGTTTACCTTTTGGCATATTCTTTTTAATATTTTTGTCCCCAATCTCCAGATTAAAGCCTTCATGGCTATTTGAATTTTCCTCAAGGGAATGCAACATTTTTGTCAGGTTACTTGGTTCCTTTTTCTTTACTTTGGGAGCTGAAGATGATTGCTCAGACGTGCTTGAAGAACTTGGAGGCAAAGGTGGTAAAGGAGCATCATGCTCTGATTGCCTCACAGATTTTTTACGAGAAAACGTGTGAGATAACTGATGTTGCAACCCCACAGCACGCTTCTTGGCAACATTTTTTGCAGATTTCCACCTTTGTCTTGCTTGCGCAGTTTCTCGTGCATGCCTGGCTGCAGCTTCCCTGGATTTAGCTTCTCTTCTTTCCCGAGTAGTGAGAACTTGATCAGAACAGTTGTATATGATGAGCAGCAGAGTACAAAGTGCAGCCTACATAGGCAGGTTAACCACATCAAATTCAAAACACTGGACCCACAGGAGAAATAATGCTCAGCAAGCAGATCAGATAAATGTTTGCCTTTTAGAAATGCTGAATGGAATCTTGGGAGATTGCAAATATCGTTCTCCTAATATTTATGTATGTATTTTTGTTTCAAGGATTTATAAATCTAAAGAGATTTGGTCAGTCGAAGTTTATGAGAAATAAGCACAAGAAACAAATTGCAAGTTAGAACATTCTTTTTTTTTTTTTTTTTTTTGGAGGGGGGTGGAGGGGGGGAAGGCATATAAGCCTTCAAAAGAAATCATTCAGAACACACACAAAAGTTTGATTGAAAATCTTAAGAGAGTGAGAAAACGAATATAAGTTAGCAGTACAAATAAGAACAATTTGTATTCCAATAATCAACAAGCCACACGAACCATCTCAAGATTAATGGTCAACCTTTTATCTAAGACTAGATGGCCAATTACTTACAAAAAGCATGATCCCATAAGCATGAATATTTTGGTTTGCCGTGTTTGGATTACAGGTAGTCAACTTGAAGCATGCTGCAAAAGGGTTAATAAGAATCAAAATAATGCAAACTGAAAATATTGAGCAAAATTTACTAAGTGCACTAATTATCTATGTAAACAAGAAGGCTATTAGGAATCATCAATGAAAATGTCATCTCCATTTACAGACAAGGGATATGGTGTATCTAACTGATTTTATCACAATTCATCATCGGTTATATCCATACTTCCTCTAGCCAAAAGCTTAAGTTGTCCAACAGGTGGGATTTTTAACTTATTAAATGGGAGGTAGAGTGGAGATAGAGTTTGAACTCAGGACCACCTACTCTAATACTATGATCAATTACCAATTGTTCCAAAAGCTTAAGTTTTTAGGAAATGGTGAGTTAAATCCATTAACCATAATTTAACATCTACAACTACATATATTTATTCATGAGATCTACTGTATTTAAGAGCCCAATTCCTCCCTATGATATGTGACATTCTGACACTGTATTGATAGTTTGACATAATTCTCCTTCGGACAGGTATGAAATTTACAGAGTAAACTAGGATGGACATTCAGCAATGAATGACTTCTACTCTAACACCCATTGACATGGATTTAGCTTAGGAATCGCCATTTCCCAAATTCCTCATCTAAAGAAATCCTAACAGTGCACTGGACAAATATGCTGGGAAAAAGGTGGCTCTAAGATAGTTTGTTTGCACATAGATTACATACGTCGATAAGACCATGAAATTGTGACACAAGTGAAGAATTGAGATTAGTGCCTTGTTAAATAGCACAAATCAACAAGATCAACAAAAACTTACGCTTTTCAGAGGTGGAGCCCTTCCTACAGTAATGTCTGAAATCCATGAGAAAATCATATTAGTACAGTCAGATACTGAGAACCAAATAATTGCACTATATTATTAAGGGACAAAACCAGTTGGGAGGAATCTCCTCCAACCCATTATGTGCCATTTAGAAGAATATGCATGTGTATTTTAATCAAATAACCTATTAAGTCATTTAAACAAGTCACATGGTCGTGTGATTATCATATTTATGTGTCTTGAAGAACATGTGGATTATCATTTGAATCGCCACATGGCGGATTGGAGGAATTTTCCTCCAAATTGGTTTGAAGGAAATTCTATCCATTATCAAGTCATGCCAAAAGACACATTAAGGGAAAAAAAAAAAATTGCTTGTACTGATTTAGATCAAGAGCTATATTAAAAATGAGAAGGTGCAGTGAGTTCTGAGATAAAATCACTACCCACTCCTGCAAGGAACTTTTTGTGTGGTAGTTGGACAGTAAGACCCTGGTGAACAGAAAATTTCACTGCTGCCTTCAACATCAGCCCAAATATCAGCACCACCACAAGTATGATTGGATTTTCCAGGAGGTATTTGGTAACTGTATCTGCAAATTTGTCTCCACTAATGAATATCAATGCAAAGTATAAAACCATAAGAAACCTCTGCAATAGGAAATAAAGAATGTCAAGAATAGACTATGAAACTTACGGGGCACAGATTCCAGTTGTTTTATTAAGTTTTGCAAGTGGACAGTAAGAACCTAATGGGCAAGCTTATTCACAAGAAATTAGAAAAAAGAAAAAAGAAAAAAGTGTTAGATAGAGTTCAATACCAACAATGAGATATGTTTCATCAATTTATCACATACTTACGTATCATGCAAGTAATACCCTGAGGACAGAAGAAGCCCTCACAACAAGGTTGACAGTCTTGAGTTCTAGAAGGCATACTATTTGAAATTTTGAGATCAACGTTGTGGTCTTGTCCAACACTACAACCCCAACCTGGCTCACATCCAGAAACCCATGAAGTCAAATTGCAGTTCTTGTTAGGTTTTAAGTAATTGACATCTGCTGCCCCTCTCTCAAATATACTACTGAAGTAGAATTTTATTTCTGCTACTGTACATAGTCTTTGCGTGACATCTCCTGTTAAGTAGATCACATCCATCATCAGGAGGTAGGCAAGGGTATTTCTTTGAAGGGAAGTAATCCACAAGAAATGAAAATTGAGATGTTAATATATAAGATCAGAGATTATTTAGCCTACAAACTTTCTAGCCCTTTAACTGTTCTATCTTGATACTAGCTAGATCTTAATATTCTGCAACCTAGATGAGGGTCCAACCACAATGATGCGTTTATTAGATTATTTACTTACGTACAGTTTTTTAATGTCTCATTTTTTCTAGGTATAACTGTACTTTTGTCAACTTTCAGCAAATAATCAAATAAGCTTTTGAGCAACAACTTAATCCAAACGCATGATATGCACCAAATGAAAAGAACTGTCATAGCTTTGGGGGTGTAATGAACAACTCTCCCTCACAAGTTATATTGATATTATAAGATTCTTATGTATCTTATAAACTGAAAATTTGTGTCCTTTTTTTTTTCTTTTTCATTTTCAATGCCCCTTGTTTGTTAGTATAGAGATGTTATGAATCTACAAATCCTAACCAAAAGTTCTAAAGCATCATTGCACATGGGTGCAGCATTTCTGCAAATAATGCAAAACCATTTTGCAATTGGCCAGAAACTCATACCTTTTGTCTTCTTAATACAATTAGTCAAGAAATCCAACTTCCCAGTAAAATTGAATGCACCATTCCAATCAGTATTCCTGAAAGAAGAAAATCATGGGTCAGAACAAAAACACATGGAATAAAGCATCAAACTACTATTCCAAAAAAAAACAAAAAACTTCAAATTACTCACACATCCTTTATGCAAAATCCCAAATTTTTATTGATGTCCTGGCTCAAAATTTTAGTGAGATTGGAAAGCTTATCGTAGATCATCTGTGTAACAAAGGGAAGCACAGCTGGGTCACCGGTGTCACTGTAACCATCTCCATCCACACAATGAATGCGTGGCAACAAACTTAGACCCACAATGAGAAACAACAAAACTTGGGCAACCCAATTGGCATTAGCCCTGGATTCACTCATTCCCATCACTTGAACCTCTCCAATTCACAAACTCCAGGAAAACCATCCAAGTGATCGCAATCATAAACGAAATTCTTGAATGGTAAATATTCAATTTTGGGCAATTCATACATAGTGATTAACCATTGCATCATTGCTAGTATAAGTCTTTCATTGTGTTACTTTCAAAACGAGTTTTTTTTTTTAATTTATAAAAATATAAGTTTTGTAGAAGAAGACCAAAGAGTTGAGTAAAAATGGGTGCTTGAAAATGCTGATTGAATGTTAGAGAATGTTGTTGCAGAACAACAATGGAGGTTGGAATTTTTGGTTAAAGGTGTTGTGAGAATTGTTGTGGGATTGGAGGGTCCAGATTTTGAGATGAAGAAATGGCGGGGAGGAATGGGTGGCTAAATTGAAGGGATAAAAATGGAGCGCAGAGAGAGTTAGTTTTTTTTTTTTTTTGTGTGTGTGTGTAACTTTACTTTTTAGTTTTTACACCAAACTGACAAAGTTGTGATATAATATATACCACCTCAACCATTGTTATAAAATTACAAGAAAATTTTTTATCACAAGAGTTAGTTATTCATAACAAATTTAGGTACCTATTAAAGGAATAAGTTATTATTCTAATATATAAAAAAATAATAATAATAATAATAAAATAGAAAGAAGAAGATTAAGCTATTAAGTAATAACCGATAATATAAAATTTAAGTTTTTCTTTATTTTTTTTATTTTTAATTCCTTAAGTAAAAGGGGTGGATTTGAACCAATTTCTTCTTTATGAGTAATAATATCATTAGGTAATTTAGGTCATAAAACTCTTAACCATCACTTTATGGTTTTATTCAAGAAAACTAGGGATCATAAAGATATGTGCTTTATAATTATAAAGACCTAGCGAGTTTGGTCTAACATTTTCAGTTTTGTGTTTTTCAGATTAGACTTCTTAACTAAATTAAAATTTGCAATCCTAACATGTTTGGTTGGGGAAAGCTTGAAAGATGAAAAAGGGAGGATGGAAAGAACGATTTTTCCTTTGTTTAGTGTTAGAAATGAGGAAGGACTGAAAGGGAGAATTTCATGAAAGGGTTAGGTCTAGTGCCTCAATGCACTAGACCTAAGCCAAATTCAAGAATTTCCACCTCCTAGACAGTTAGACCCACTAAAACCTATTCTCTCAAATTGGATGGGAGGTAAATTTTAACCTTTTTGGTTTTAAAAATATTATTCTAAATCTATTAATTATCTTAAGCTAGTAAAATTTAGCTTAAAATATATATATATATATATATATTAAAATGATCACTTTTCATTGAAAAATGAAATTTTATTAAATAGTACATTTTTAATCTTGATTAAAACTTCTGGATATAGCTTCCAAACTTAACCTAATAAACTTTTCTTTTTCTTTTTTTGCTTTAGTTTTATGCAAGACTTTACATCTTGTACACTGTGCATGTTTTTGTCATGATAGCTATGATTTTAAGAAAAATTATATTCACAGCCTTCTCTAGTGTGTTGATATCTCAAACTCAATGGTTTTAAAGTTGGTAGAATAAAGAAAAGAAATTAAAATTATATTCAATGGAAAAACAAGTTGATTTTGCATAGACATTTTAAATTTTTTTAGTGGGTATAAATGTGTAATTGCACCCGCTCAGTTATATTTGCTTTGGAAAAAAATTCTCTCCATTTAAAAAAATAAAAAAAAAAATTGGAAAAACTCTATTATTCTATGTACTATTATTCTATGTACTGATGAAAATTTAATATTTCATAAATCTAATGATAATATGATACTACATAATTTAAAATCAATTACCCTTTCTTAAAAGATTTTAAAACATCTTGGATGGAAAGAGATGAAGAGAGAGTAGAGGAAATGGAAGGAAAAAAATTATTGGAATATACTAAAAATTAGTACATTTCATTAACATTTCCCTCTACTATCCTATTCTCTCCCTTCGTTCCAAATATGCCCTTAAAGATTTGTTCCTTCGGTCAAAAGGGGATTCATTTCACTTCGTATTAATTTGGTGATTTACTCAACCTCTGTATCCTAAAAATCAAAATGACAAAGTAATTTAATTATTGACATGATTTTTTTTTTTTTTAAAGAATGCTAATTGATATGAATACTAGTATTAATGTTTTGAGAAAAGAAAACACAAAAAAAAAAAAAAAAAAAAAAAAACTAGTGCTAAATGTTGAGAAAGAAAGAAATATTGACACCATCAGAACCTGGACCAAGATTGGGCCTAGATTTACATATGCATTTGGTTGGGCCATCATACTTATGGGTTTTGCTTGTTAAGGAGCCATGGCCACTTGAGAAGTTAGACCGTAATGGGCTTAAGCAAGCCTTTAGTCTGCAAGTCCTGCCCCAAATTGTTCTAATTCTGTCTTCTTCTTTTTTAATTTTAATTTGATAATAAGTATTTGAATTCAAAATCTCTCTGTTGAATTTCAAATAACTCTTAGCATTTTTCTTTTATTCATAACATATAATTTTCACATAGTATAAAACTTACTTATCTATCATGGAGATAATGTATATTACAGATCTCTAGCAAAATCGTCTAACAAAATCGGAGTCGAGACAGCTTACCAATTATTTAATGGATTCTAGTTAATTTAATCGGTAAAGTCTTTTTAATTGATATCTTGACTTGATAAGAAAAGCAATCATCATAGAACATACCCATATAACTTATTTCTATCCCGCAAAAGTAGGAGATTTGTGAATTGGTAGGCTAAAACTTTATCATTCACTCATCATTAACCGTCAAGACTCAAGACCCAAAAAAAAAAAACTGTAACGTAAGACTAGGATAAGCTTGTTTAAAGGTTCAAAAGTCCCCTCTAAGACCACCTTGACTTATAAATATTGCACAGACAAAGACTTTTTGCTTTACCTATTCTTTCTCACCCGTCCCATTGGAGACTTGTCCTCATTGTCAAAGACCCATTCACACCCTGGATCTGTTTTAGTACGATGTAATTAATAAAGTTTTTAATAATACGTGTAACATAAATATGGTCGGTTTTTGATTTTGGTTGGTAAGCTTGACTTCCAGGTTCAGTTGCCGTGTGATGACTTGTATTGAATTATTGAATGACCTCTTCTTGCACTATCCTTTTGAGGTCTTTTGGGGCCAGTGGACTGAAGGGTTTTTCATAGAAATGGGAATCTGATAAAGTTTAGAGAGGAGATTGGTTGGTGGGATCTAAACTGTGGATTATAATAAAGGTGAGTTCTTTCAGAAATTTTACTATGTTTGTTTATATGCCTACTTTTTAGTTATTGTTTTGTCTGATTTTAACTGCCAGAAATGAAAGAGGACATTGTGATGAACCTTAATTTGTATTTTTGTTTGTTGCTCTTCATGGGTTTGAGAGGAAAACAATTCTAGAAAAAGAAATAAGTTTGGAGTTTATTATGTATTTATAGTATGTCTCCTGGAAAAAACTAAGGTCAGGTGGGATTTGTTGGTAGCTTTGGTTTTGTAAAGAAAGTGAGATATTGACATGTTATGGTTTCAGGTTGCAAAGAATATGTTTTCTTGATTTTGTATTCCTTGGCTACTAGTATTTGGAAAGTTGGTTGGTGAGGGTTTTTTAAGAAGTGAATTTAAGCAAAAGAACAATTAAAACAAAGGTGATATTTGTTATGCTGGTTACTTAAGTATTAGCTTTATTTTTGGTTTAGTTTAATTTGGAAAGTTTAGTGACTTGAGCAATTAGGTTGCAATTTGTTTGGTGGTCTTGGAGTTGAGAAGGGAAATGGGCAATCTTTATGAATTTAAGCCCTCTTTAAACTTTCTTTAATTTCAATTCATTGTGTATGTGTGTATTTCAAACGTGCCTTATTAGGGAGTGAAATTTAAATTAATGGTGCATCTAATGTGTAATTCATGACATGATTTCCAAGTGTTGCTCTGGTTTCTTACCTCTTCTGCTTCTGCTTCTGCAGTGAAGGATATCATTGTTTTTGTTTGTTAGAAGCTATGAAGTGTTTCTCATTCTACAATGGAGACAAGAAGGATGAATCAAAGATCACAAAGTCAGTGTTGGCTCCGTCCACCAATTCCACTTTTAATGAGGGTGAAATGAGAAAATCTGGGTCTGAATTAAATTTTCAGAATGTCCCCGACACTAGCACAGAGTCCTTAAGGAGAACTTCATTTCCTAGTTTGTCTCAGAGACCCAGCAACCTTAGAGTGTTTACAGTGTCCGAGCTAAAATTAGTCACCAGAAATTTCAGCCGCTCTGTTATGATTGGAGAGGGTGGTTTTGGGTGTGTTTATAAGGGGGTTATCAAGAGTGCAGAAGATCCATCAACAAAAATTGAAGTTGCGGTGAAACAACTTGGTAAAAGGGGGAAGCAGGTAAGGCTTATTCCTCATGATTTCGTTTTAGAAAATTCCTTTAATCCTTTTGTCATTGATAACTTTTATGCAATTTATTTGTGAATCATATCTAGAAGTGTCATAGTGAAAACTTCTGCAGTGTGTGTTGTTAGGGATTAAAAATAAACATCAGTTAATTTTTTCAGGTGTACGTATTTGTTGCTGAATTCAGGAAGAAATTCAACAATTAGTCATAAGTCCTATCATTGAGGCAATATACATTGTTTTCTGGTATTTTGAGATTTTAGTTGCATAAACAAAGAATTCACTGGCAAGTAGTTTTCAGCTAAAATGGTTTAATCTCTTTCTAGATATTGTGGCCATTCCTGGGGCATGGCAGCCTGTGGCTCCAGTCATGCCCTGAAAACTCATGAAATTTGACCAAAGATCCTAATTTTTTAAAAAGATGTCCATTTGAGATACCACACTCATACCAGGCCAAGACATCACTCTTCTGTTTTTCAGCAGTGACTATTGGCACATTATGTCTTTCTTGCAATCCTTCACAAACTTTTTCTTCTTCCCTTATAGTGGCACTGCAAATTACTGAATCTAATTTTAATAGACCTTATTTACATTTATTACAAAGATTTACTACTAACTAATATTCCAAATGACATCCTCTCTTTGGCAGGGGCACAAGGAATGGGTGACAGAAGTGAATGTTCTTGGGGTGGTCGAGCATCCAAACCTTGTCAAACTTGTGGGCTACTGCGCTGAGGATGATGAAAGAGGAATCCAGCGGCTTCTGATATACGAATATATGCCTAATAGAAGTGTTGAGCACCATCTATCCACTCGGGCAGAGACGCCTCTTCCATGGGCCATGAGATTGAGAGTAGCCCAAGATGCTGCTCGAGGCTTAACATACTTACATGAACAAATGGATTTTCAGGTATATGCCAAATTTTATTTTCCAATTCACAATTTATAAGGTTTTGAAGCATGTTCCTTATAATGCGTGGACTTTTTTAGGTAATTGTGGTTGCATTTAAGCTAAAAGTTTCTTTTGTTTATTTGATTCCCACATTGAAGAAAAAAAGGGTGTGGGGTTGCAGCTAAATTAGGTTCCTTATGAACAATTTCTACAGTTGCTAATTCTAGCATTCTATTTGACATGTTACTGACATTGTCTAATATTTATATTATAGATCATCTTCAGGGATTTCAAATCTTCCAATATCCTTCTGGATGAGCAATGGAATGCAAAGCTATCAGATTTTGGATTGGCTAGGTTGGGCCCTTCAGAAGGATTAACCCATGTCTCAACAGCGGTATGATCATACAAACTGATCCATGACTAAATATCTATTCCTCAACTGCATACCAACTTAAAAATACATATAGTAGTGTGTAAAGAGAAACTCACGTGGGAATGGGACCTCAAATGCTACAACTTCATGTGGTTACCTTAGAAATCTGCCAAAAGATTTTTCCAATTGCTATTGTTAACGTATGACTTTCTGATAATAATATTCATTTGCTTTGGCTTTCATTCTATGTCTTTGAAATTGCCCAACCATCTGATCAACCTAAACATTTAACGTGTAAATTTCTGAGAGACGCATGTTAGAGATTGGGGACCTCAACCCAGATCTGATTCCTCCAACAAACTTCATTTGCTGAACTAGTTTAGTTGTATCTCAATAAATGGTCATTAAAAATTAATCATAATGGAAATCATGTAACAATTTGGGAGATCAAAATTTTACTAGCATTTGGACACCCCATTAATATTGGATTAGTCTTATGTTACACATGAAAAATGAAACCATTTATGCTTGTGGTATTGTTAAAATTACTCATGCATGGGCACACATCTACATGCATGCATGCCTCATTTTTTTGGGTACTTGTTTTAACAAGGGAACATCAGGCATTATACTTTTTCAATTGTTTTACTTGCTTGTGTTTTGGCTGTATCTAATGCAACTAGTGTGGAGAATGGATTTGCCCTCGATGGCTCTATTAAGAAATTGATCTCATCCAACTTCTTTGTTTTATAAAATCAACACATGCTCTTTCAAAACAATTTGAGAAACCAAACAAAATTAATTTAAACTATTTATTTTCTGCTGTCAGAGTACTCAATCTTTTAGCACTTACCTATTATCTAGCATTTACAACTGGTTACTTCCATTAGGTTGTAGGAACTATGGGATATGCAGCTCCTGAATATGTTCAAACTGGACGTCTCACATCCAAAAGTGATGTATGGAGCTATGGGGTATTCCTTTATGAACTCATCACAGGTAGACGCCCTTTAGACCGAAACCGTCCCAAGAGAGAGCAGAAGCTCCTGGAATGGGTGAAGCCATTCCTGTCAGATATGAAAAAATTCCATCTAATATTGGACCCAAGGCTTGAAGGGAAATATCCACTTAAGTCAGCACAAAAGCTAGCAATTGTAGCTAATCGGTGCTTGGTTAGACATCCAAAAAATCGTCCAAAAATGAGTGAGGTGTTAGAAATGGTGAATCAGATTGCGGAAGCATCAACAGAGACTGGGAGTCCTCCACTACCTTTGAAGAGTTTGGCACAAGTGGAAACTTCTGTGGACACTGAACCCAAGAATAACAAAAGGAATGTGGATTTGAGAACTGGAGAAAGTGGTTGGTTTGTTCGTATGTGGACTCCAAAGCTTTTGAGGACAAGCTGATTACAGTGGCTTTAAGCAAACTGGCTGACAGGGTTTTTTTTGGGTGTTCCAAACCAGATAACGTGGATGAACTTCTTTGGGGCCTGAAGATTCATCGTCAATAGACACCAATAATAACTCTGTATCATGCCCCTCCCTCCCATTTTTTTAGATGGAAATGTAGAGTTGATCTTGTGTAGTAGCAAACTTCAGAGTTGCCAAGTGGTTACTTAATTTGGATAGTAAAAAACACCAATAAGTTTTTATGGTGATGCAAATTGCATTGCCTTGGGCAAAAGAGGATTAGGCTAGTTATTTTTGGTACTTGGAGATCCTTACAAGAGTTAGTGAGAATCCATTACTGAATCAGTGTAAACAGTTTAATTCAAGTTCTGTATCATTTGAGTCATGGAATGTATTGGGAACATTACTTTGAACCTTTCTGTATATTCTCCTTGTGATATCTATTTACAATTTTACATAGCTTCCACCAGATACATGGACAAGAAAATCAATGAGGGAAAGATATGTGTTGTGAGATGCATTTGTTGATATCAAAATGTAGAATGATAATTCATCTGTAAGATGGCATGAAAGGTACTGGAGCTGTTAGGGAACATTTGGAGATGGTTGAGAAATAAAATGGTTAGTTGGAAATAGTTTTTAACTGCAAGGATACTACAATTAATTTGGGATTGTGCCTCATGAGGAGGAAGTCATTAATTCGAACACAAAATTTTGATTGTTCTAAACGTATTGGGACTCGGAAATTTTGAGTGTTCAACAAAGATTTGGATGTATAATCAAAATTTTGCATAAAAATTTTGTTGAACACTCAAAATTTCCAAGTCCCTAATACCTTTAGAACAATCAAAATTTCCTATCACGGACTCTTGATCAATTACATGAGATGCTATAGGTCTTAAGAAAACTTATTATCTCCAGTGACAAAACACCCAAGACATCATACCAATTGTCAAAGATAAATCAACAAATTACAGAAAATTACTCAACAAATGGGGAACTTCCTAGACTTTGCATCAGATATCAACTCATAAAAGAAAGAGAGATATTAATTGAGTTGAGAGAGAGAGATTTTATGACAGATGAATGTTTTGAAGATAATATAATATATCCCATTCTATTTTTTGCATAAAAACAACATCGATGAAATTCTGATAACCTAATTAACCATGAAAACAAAAGATAACAAAAGAGAACTCCTCCTATAGCTACTATATTAGAAAAACTAATTCAATAGATGATTTAGTGCAATTGCTATTAATTGAATCTACTTTAGAGTATAGACCAACAAATTACTCTCTTCTGCTTCAATCAGCAGCATTTTTGAGTCTTGTTTTCTTGTTCCTCTTTTTTGCCCGACTCCCCTGCAGCTACTCCTCGGAATCATCCTTCACACTCAAAGCATTCATGCTTCTCTCTACCATCTCTTTTTCCTCGTCTTTGATCTTGGCATTATTAATATTAATCTGGATAGGAGCAAAGCTATGCATGTAAGGCAAGAGACAACTTGTTGCAAGGCCACATTCAACACCCCACACGTTCTCGAATTTCCTCTCTTTAACATCATACCTTAAAAGCATACCTTTCCACAAATAAATCATATTGGATCCAGGATTGTAACCTATAATCTTAAACGCAGCCCGTGATTTTATACTTAGACCCCTTATACTTTTCCATCGGCTAGATTTAATTGCTGTCAATTGACATAAGACATCTTCTGTCAACCTCTCAAACTCCACCTTATTTTCTTCAACCTTCCACCCCTCCAATTCCAATTCCTTCGACCAAACACAAACCGTATCATCCACAAACCTGTGGTAATAGCACAAAAGTTTGTCATCCTTGGATTTCCACAGCGACCTTCCTAATGACAGAGAACACGGAGCCTCAATCAACTCGTAGCAACGTTTCTTGTTCTGGCATACAAGAATGTAATCTTCCAGACAATTCCAGAAAAGCCTTCCATTCAATACCACCTTCGAATATATCATGCTGTTTTCATCACATAGAGGTGGAAGCCTCTCGTCAATTTCTTCCCACTTGCCCGTCTCGGATGACAAAATCAACAATGTAGAATACTGCTGATGATCAGGACATTTGCGATTAGGATTAAGAAAAACACAGAACACCTTATATTGAAGGTAACCGTAGCTGGTTGTGTCAGCAAGCAAAGCAAAGGAGAACCGGCCGTTGAGCATTGATGTTGTCCGAGGTGGATGAGGAAGAGAGGCACGTTCCTTTGTGAAAGGATTACAAACCAAATAAGTTTGAACACACTTTTTACCATTGTACGTGCAACAAAGTAACAAACCGTTGCATGAATCAATAAGCTCGACCACCTCGTTGCTATTTTTTCCCTTCTGCTTCAAGAACATCAATGATGGATCTGGAACAAGATCACTTGGTTCGGGTTCTAATAACGGAATAAACTTAGTGTCATATAGATATTTATCATTAAAGCTGTTTTCTCGGCACTGGTAGAAGAACCCCGTGAGAGGTTTGCAATTACGTGAGTGTTTGGCTGCGAAGGCTGGCGTTCTCGTCAACTTGTTTATGCCTTTGGAAACTCTCCTGATGTTGAAGATCTCTTTTATAGGCAGCGACGACAGTAGCCACGACAGTATCTCCAATAAGATTTCTTCTGGAATTCTTGAGAAGAAGCTTGAATACATGATTTCGATCGAGTTTTCTTCAATATTAATGTCTTTGGAAGGTTGTTTTCTTCCTGGTTTCAACTTACCCTTGCCCATCATGTGTGTTTTCTCTCGTGTGCGTGCAGGATACAAGGAATATATATTATATACATGTTGGAGTCGGTGACTTGATGGTCACTTAATTGACCGAGTGTCCTATTATTACTAGGACTATATTAGCCAAGTAAGCAATTCGTGTTCTACTACAATTGTGATCTTGTAAAAGTAGCCGACCCTATGTATTATATATTTTTTTTAATCCTTTAAATTTAATTTTTTACTTTTGAAAAGGTTTAATTAGAATGTTTTGGTAAAAAAAAAAAATTAAAAAATATATTATGAATATTATTGTCCATAAATTTGAATATACTCATGAATAGTGGACACGGAATATACACAATTTAAGTGATGAAAAAATGGGTAAAATAGCCGTGTAAGCTGATTAATGCTCAAAAAAAAGTTAGAATTGTGATTAATGCTCGAAGAAAAGTTAGATTTGTTTGACACATCTAATTATTAGATTTGAGGTGTCTTTTTTTTTTTTTTTTTTTTTTTTTTTTTTTTTTTATGCCTTTGACTCTTTTTTATCAATTGCAGGTGATATGCTTCATGAACGAATTTTATAAAATACTATAATTACCCAACTAGAAGTAAACAATTCAAACTCTAACTTCAAGGCTGTAATGTCTTTTGAAAATTTATATTTAACCCGTGTTTTAAATGCTCTTATACCAATAAAATAATATACTAGAGTTTAGACCCCTAAACAAATTATGCAGTGAAATTAATGGATTTATTGTGTAAGTTTATTATGAATTCTAAACAGATGTCACTACTAAATCAGAAAAAGCAATGAAAATAAGACAGTAAACATGCAACACAAATTTCATTTGGTAACAAAGTGAAAAGCTATTAAAAAATAAGAACCTCTTTAATAAAAATAAAAAAAAAAAAAAAAAACCATTTTCAGGATCGAATTTGGTTAGAACTTAGGGGATTAACTGAAAAAATATATATGTATATATACAATAGCCCATACTCATAAAAATTCTAGAGTCCTAAACTCTCTATGTAACATCTGCAAAGGCCTTAGAGTAGCAAAAGCCTTCTAGCACTCTAAGGAAAGCTTAAAGTGTGTAGGAACCAGGAAAAAAAAAAAAAAAAAACCGTATTTCATAGTGCCCTACTCTTAGAACACCGATTGGATTTTGGAGTAAGTGGGATTCAAACCTAAATCCCTTACTCGACGACAAAAAACTTTACCAGTTGAGCTAATTAGAACACACTACTCCCATGGATTAATTTTTGATAACCTAACCATGAAAAGAATAACTCCTCCCAGCTACTATTAGCACTATATCAAGAAAAAAAAAAAGAATTCAATAGATAACAAATTAATCTCTTCTGGTTTAATCTGGTTGTAAGAGCATTCCCGATGGGTTAGATAAAATTTGAGCAAAAATTTGGCTTGGGGTACAACAAAAAAGACTTCCCTATTGTAAATACATCAACAACTAGGGAATTTCCTAGACTTTGCACTATCAACCCATAAGAAAAAGCGAGAAATTGAAAGAGAGAGAGAGAGAGAGAGAGAGAGAGAGAGAGAGAGAGAGAGAGAGAGAGAGAGAGAGAGAGATTTTATTATATGACAGATTATTGTTTTGAAGATAATATAATATCCCAATGTAAATTTTGCATAACAAGTTAACAACAACATTTTTGATAACCCAACCATGAAAAAAAAGAAAACACAAGAACAACTCCTCCCAGCTACTATTAGTACTATATCAGAAAAAACTAATTCAATAGATAACAAATTAATCTCTTCTGGTCCAATATGGATGTAATGCAACATTTTTGCGTCTTGTTTTCCTATTCTTCCTCATTTTTGCCCAACTTCCCGTTAGCTCCTCCTTGTAATCATCATTCACATTTAAACCATTCATGCTAGTTCAAGAAGCCCCGATTAAAAAAAAAAAAAAAAGTCCCAATAAAAATATGAATAATTAATTAATTTTTCTAAGAAAAAAAAAAAAAATGTGTGTTGTATGTTCTCTTCCTTATTCTCAAAAATACCCTCAAAATTGTGAGTTAATAAAAATTCATTCCAATTACTTTATTAGATAAAATTTTGGCCCCTTACCTTTGGGGTGTTTTTATTTTTGTCTCTTAATTTTAAAAGTTTTCATTTCGACCTTATAAGTCTGTTTAACTTTCAAACGAGCTTTTCTGTCCATCTTAAGTAGTCTCCCATTCGTTAAGTGCCAACTAAGCATCCAATCACATGTCCATGTCATCATTTTTGTCACGTTGTCTTGCCATATCATATATATATTATATAAAAAATTATTAATAATAAAATGAAATTAAAAAAAAAAACTTTCTAAAAAAATCCAACCGTCTCTCTCATTTTGACCATAAAATATTTATCTCTCTCGATCTCTCTCCTCCAGTAGGCGATCCTTCCTTCCCATCTGTAATCCAGCATAGTTGGGGTCATAGAACCTTCTGAGAAATGAAAACAATTGGTCGCGAGGGACCAAAAAGTGGTAAAGGTACAAATAAGGGAAAGGTTTGGTTCGAACTTAGTTCTAGAAGTCATGATTGTTTCACAAATACCTAATCTTTCCCACTTATCCTTCAAGCCTAAATACATTCGACCTACCCAACGATTTTAGGTATTGTCAAATTTAGGGTAAACTATTGTTTTTGTCCCTAAACTTTGGATGAAGTTTGGTTTTCGTCCCTGAACTTTGAAAAAGTTCTTTTTTACACATTAATTTCGTCCTTGAAATACGAACTTTATGCAAAGTTTAAGGACGAAAACAATAATTTAACCTAAAATTTAAGCCATACATTAAGGTTACATTCCATGTTCCATGGACCCCAATTTGTAGCTTATTTTTACAAGGGTTTTACAATATCAAAATAAAAGAAGATGAGATTCGAGAAATACTGGACACAATCAGGGTCGGCCCTGGGGTAAACCCAGCAAGCCCCTTGGCTTGGGCAACCCCCTTCCCCAGGGCAACCAATGAAGAAAAAAAATGTAATACTATACATTAAAAAACAATTATTAACATACATAGAAGTTTTTTATTAGTATGCATAAAATAAAAAATTATTCAGAGAGCAAAAATTTATTCATTGGGCAACACTGCATCACCCATCAACAGATCAAGATCTTTTTTCTTTTTTCTTTTTTGAATAATAAGAACAGATCAAGATCTGGTCCAATAGATTTAAACCAACAGATTTAGAAAATGGACCAATAGAGTTCTAAGATAAGATCTATTCCTAAAAGAGTAGTCTACGAGTTTCTGGTCTTAACCTCGACCCCAAGGCAAGAAGGAAAGATTTCTCGTGCCCTGAATTGAATAAGTAAATGAACACTATGTTGAGCTGCTCCTTCGGCGCATTTCTCCTAAGCTAGGCTCAAAGTCGGTTGTTGGGTCTCTAAAATCAACAGCGGGCTTAACGCAACAAGGCACCTTACCTTATCAAATGGGGTTGGCTTGAAGGCTTGGAAACTTTATTTGATTGGTGGGGTTACCGCACTTCTCCTTCCAAGAAAGAAAGGGGAAATAGTTCATGCGAAGTGGGACCGATAAACCAGACAAGTTGGAGGGATTTCTGGGGAAGGTTTCATACAGGATTGGGAAAGGCCTGACTCAATTCTTGATTAAAGGAAGGTAGAGAAGCCAGAGTAGACAGTTTTCCACCTAGAATAAAACAAAATTACAAATAAACAACACAAAGGTCACAACAAAACACAAGCTACTTGTTACCAAAAGTATGAAAAAATAAAAAAAATAAAAAAAAATTCCTAATCCTTAATCCTAGAGTCCCAACTCCCAATCCAGATCACCATGCACAGTGAGGGGGAAAGGGCTTGCCGATCCTCTGCTAGGAATCACCTTTCGACAAGACCAGCCTTCTAGGTCCACCACTGGTCCACGGCACACATGCAAGCAAGGAGCCACCACTCCAGTCCATGCATGGCGCAACTGGTATTTCTCTCTCTCACTCTCTCATATTCTGAATCTTTGATATACATATAGAATGAATGTGTGCGATTTTTTGAATGTATAATGATGTAAGTGCTCTATACTGACTACTAAGTGAATGATTAGAAACAAAATAATAATAAAGTAGTGAGATTTTCTAGTGTTATAGTGTTGTTAAGTTTTTTGTTTTGTTTTTATTTAATATTTTTTATAACTTTTAATTTATTGTTAGTATGAGTATTTGGATATGCTAAAATACGACTACTTAATTGAAGAATTTGCTTCAAAAAATATAAAGAAAAATTGTTTCCTTTGAGCTAAAAGCACCATAACCGAGGTTACATTTATTTATTTATTTTTATGTAATTTAAGATAAATGAACAATGTAACCTTAATTTTGCATTAAAAATAAAATAAAATAAGACTTGAAAATTTAGAGTTATTGAATAAAAGAAAAGAAGGTATCATATTATTTTTTTTAATAGACTGGCTCACAACCTGGCCCATTGGGCTTCTTTTTGTTCATCTCATTGATGATCCGGTATCCCTAACCCGCACTCTATTTCTTATAAAAAAAAAAATCCCGTGGAAACCTAAAGTCCCTTCCATTCCACCCATCATAATGTCTTTTCCGTTCTACCCTTCACACCCTTCCCATGGAAACCTTATGTGCTCTTCTCTTCCCAACCTTTATTTTTATTATTAAAGATATGTTTTTTGTTATTAAAGATATGTTTTAGAGCTTTCATCATCTTTCATATTAAAGATATGTTTTTTCTTTCCAGATCCTGTTGATGTTGCAGACTTTCTGATGTCTTACAATTTTAGAGCTTTCATCAATCTCTCATATTAAAGATCAGATCTTGTTAATGTTGCCGGCTCATTACTAGTTCAAAGGTATTGTTTTTTATATTATGCATTTCAATTTTAGAGGTTTCATCATCTTTTATATTAAAGATAGGTTTCATCATCTTTTATATTAAAGATATGTTTTTTTATGTACAGATCCTGTTGATCTTACTAGTTTAATATAAAAATATCATCTTTATTATATATAGTTTTCGATTGTAAAGTTTCTTTCTTCTCGAGTCCCTTAAATGGAATTTGAGTAAGGGGTTTTTGTTTTTCCAGTCTCCATTTTTTTAATAAAATCATCTTAGCTTATCTGGTCTGGTGTTGTAAAAGTCTTTTGGGGTTCGTCAGGTGCGTTCTTTTAGGTCCAGAGTTTCATACTTTCATTTGTTGTACATGAAGAAACGGAAGGATGATCCATAATCTACTTGGGGCCATTATTCATTGCATTAACCGCTTGCTGGTTGGTATTGATTTTTGTTACATTTTATTCCTACAATCTTTTAATTAACTAATTTAGGCTTGGAACATAAAAATAATAACAATATACTCTTACTAGAATGCATAAAAAAAAAGTCACAAATTGTGGGATAAAAAAATGTTGAATCAAAATTGGGTCAAAAATGTCGAAAACACCAAAAGAGACGATTTTTAATTATCTAATCTGAAACAATTTAATTTTAATTGGGTCAAAATATCAATTTTACTTCAGTTATTGGTTAGTTACCTGAAATGATCTTAGCAACACCATAAATTGCATGGAGTTTGTGTCTAAGGGGAAGTCATTTATTACCTTTTTCTGTTAAACATTTATTTATATCATAATTTGTATATGATGTTGGACATCAGCAATGAAAGACCTTTAGACTAGTATCTTCAAAGGTTTTCTTTTTTGATAGGTAACAAATAATTTTATTAAAGAAAAAGAGCTACAAATTGTGCATAAAGTATGCACAAGAGAGCTACAAAAGAGTTACATCAGAAGAAATAGAAGATAAATAAAAAATAAAAGCAGTAACAGTTAAGCTAGTGGAATAACCCGCCACTTTAGCCCACTCAAAAAGATTAGCTGCAAAATAATCCCGAAGTTGGATATCCGTGCTGGACCCATCTTCAAAAGTACGACTATTACGCTCCTTCCAGACAATCCACATCAAACACAAAGGAACTAAGTTCCACACATGTTTTCAGAGACCAAAGGTTAGAACTGTAACTTTAGACTAGTATCTTTAAAGGTTTTCAATGAACAAATGTTAGAATTGTATGTGAGTTTGAATTTAATGGTTAGGAAAATCAGTTTGAGCTAGAAATGTCTGAATCTGGGAGGGGATGGGTTTGTAGGGTTTTGGGATGCCTTGGACTAGGTTTTCTGGTGGAGAGACGCTGGAAATTATTAGGGATATAGGGTTTCTAATGGTACAAAGTAAGTGTAGGATTTGACCTACCAAAGTAAATAACTAATAAAACCCACAATCCTAGGACCCTCCTCTTGGGGCCAAAATTACTGATTAGAAGGAAAAAAAAAAACAATTAATAGAATAAGTTTCCATAGATGCCTTAGAAAGGTAGTTTTCACATAGCCAAATATAGTAAGTCATTAAGAAACACAATTACACTAAAATATCTAAAGAAAGTCCTATTGGAATTTTCCGGCCTATTAATCCACCTCAAGGCCCTCCCTTATCCATACCAAATTTGCTGCCTATTAATCCACATCAATGCCCCTTCAACCTTTTTCCTTTCTCTGTAGTGCCTTGCATACCAACCGCACTCGGGATCCCTCTATGAAGGAGAAAAAGAAAAGAAATTAGCCTAGACAAAAATATTAATTTATTTCAAACGTGCATATGTTTTTTCATGCTCCCAAAAATTGAATTGGTTTTTATTTTTTTTTTCTTTGTGTCTTAGCAATTGGGCCCGTAATCTAATAGTCAATAAGTTTATGGCGTGGTATATCAATATGTTTGCTGTTACATTGCAGATGAAGAAATTAAATATGTTTGATATACCACGCCATAAACTTATTGAATATTAGATTACGGGCCCAATTGCTAAGACACAAAGGAAAAAAATTAAAAACCAATTCAATTTTTGGGAGCATGAAAAAACATATGCACATTTGAAATAAATTAATATTTTTGTCTAGGCTAATTTATTTTCTTTTTCTTCTTCATAGAGGGATCCCGGGTGCGGTTGGTATGCAAGGCACTACAGAGAAAGGAAAAAGGTTGAAGGGGCTTTGATGTGGATTGATAGGCAGCAAATTTGGTATGGATAAGGGAGGGCCTTGAGGTGGATTAATAGGCCGGAAAATTCCAATAGGACTTTCTTTAGATATTTTAGTGTAATTGTGTTTCTTAATGACTTACTATATTTGGCTATGTGAAAACTACTTTTCTAAGGCATCTATGGAAACTGATTCTATTAATTGTTTTTTTTTTTCCTTCTAATCAGTAATTTTGGCCCCAAGAGGAGGGTCCTGGGATTGTGGGTTTTATTAGTTATTTAGTTTGGTAGGTCAAATCCTACACTTACTTTGTACCATTAGAAACCCTATATCCCTAATAATTTCCAGCGTCTCTCCATCAGAAAACCTAGTCCAAGGCATCCCAAAACCCTACAAACCCATCCCCTACAAGATTCAGACGTTTCTAGCTCAAACTGATTTTTCTAGCCATTAAATCCAAACTCACATACAGTTCTAACCTTTGTTCTCTGAAAACCTTTGAAGATACTAGTCTAAAGGTAGAGTTCTAACCTTTGGTCTCTGAAAACCTTTGAAGATACTAGTCTAAAGGTCTTTCATTGTTGATGTCCAACATCACATACAAATTATGATATAAATAAAAGTTTAACAGAACAAGTTAATAAATGACTTCCCCTCAGACACAAACTCCATGCAATTTATGTTGAGAGAATGTAAAATAACTAAATAAGAGAACACATAATCAGATTTTTCAAAAGTGTTGCTAAGATCATTTCAGTTAACTAACCAATAACTGGAGTAAAATCGACATTTTGACCCAATTAAAATTAAATTGTTTCAGGTTAGATAATTAAAATCAATCGTTTTCCTTCTTTTTTTGGTGTTTTCGACATTTTTGACCTAATTATGATTCAACATTTTTTTATCTGATTCTAAGTATTAGAATCAGATACCACTTTGGGCATTTCTATGTTGTGTTTCTGTTCCATTAAAGTGACACCCATGTCAATTTGTGCAGAAAGGAAAAAAGTTCTAAGAACCACAATTTGTGACTTTTTTTTTATGCATTCTAGTAAGAGTATATTGTTATTATTTTTATGTTCCAAGCCTAAATTAGTTAATTAAAAGATTGTAGGAATAAAATGTACCAAAAATCAATACCAACCAGCAAGCGGTTAATGCAATGAATAATGGCCCCAAGTAGATTATGGATCATCCTTCCGTTTCTTCATGTACATTATTTCTAAAAGAACAACAAATGAAAGTATGAAACTCTGGACTTAAAAGAATGCACCTGTCAAGCCCCAAAAGCCTTTTACAACACCAGATAAGCTTAAGATGATTCTATTCAAAAAATGGAGACTGGAAAAACAAAAATCCCACAATGCTTACTCAAATTCCATTTAAGGGACCCGAGAAGAAAGAAACTTTAAAATCGAAAACTATATATAATAAAGATGATATCTTTAGATTAAACTAGTAAGATCAACAGGATCTGTACATAAAAAAAACATATCTTTAATATAAAAGATGATGAAAGCTCTAAAATTGAAATACATAATATAAAAAACAATACCTTTGAACTAGTAATGACGAACTAGTAATGACTAATGAGCCGGCAACATCAACAAGATCTGATCTTTAAAATGAGAGATTGATGAAAGCTCTAAAATTGTAAATCATAAAAATCCTCTAAAATTCAAATACATAAATTAACGTTTGCAGATAAAACGGGACAAAAAATAAAGGTTGGGACTTGGGAAGAGAAGAGGACTTAAGATTTGGGGACAAAAGATATCTATGAGAAGGGTGTGAAGGGTAGAATGGAAAAGACGTGGAATGGAACGGAAAAGACGTGAAGGTTCCGCGGAATTTTTATTTTATTTTATTTGAGATGAGCTCTCTCCCAAGTCCCAACAGAACAAAAAGAACCCAATGAATGGCCCAGGTTGTGAGCCAGTCTAGAAGATTTTGGACAAAATGGTACAGCTAATATATTCCTTTATCAACTTTACCAAATGATACCTTCTTTTCTTTTCTTTTCATTTTTACTACTTAATTCTTGTTGTCTCTTCTCTAAAAAAAAAATTTCTTCTTGTCGAATCTTTTTGTCTTGCACCAATTAAACTATACGCTATACCTTTTAAGTCATTATCATGATTGTTATAAAATAAAATAAATAGAAAGGCAAGATAAAGAAAAATAAGAACGAAATAATATCTGCACTTTCTTAAGTGGTCATTCACACAATACAGTTTTGATATTGATAAAATGTATATAATAATGAAACTGAAAGTTACTATTTATAGACCTTCAAAGTCATTAACTTAACAGTGCAGCTAAATTATAATTGGTGGGACAATATGTTACTGTTGCAGTTGAAGGTCGAAATTTATTTCAACACTGCAAGCTAAAAGCCACATCAAAATTCAGCATTGAAAGCCGTAACAAATTGCAGCTCAATTTGGTATAGTTGAAATGTTTGACTGTGCACGACTCCCAAAGCCAATTTATATACAACACTCCCTCTTGGATGACCACTCACTAAGAATATGTTTCTTTAAAACATTGTCAACAAAAAAACCCGGTGGGAAAAAATCAATGACGAAAGAAAAATAGTACAGTATTCTTGTCTGTCTATGAGTGCCTTAAGATTCCCTCACTAAAACCTTGCAAAGGAAAATACTGTGGAAAAAAACCGTAGCGAAGGAAAAAGAGTAGAATTAGCCAATAATATTCTGAACTTTTACTCCCACTCATGAGTATGTAGATTTTTAAGTTAACGCATGCCAATGTTGTACACGATCTTTTTGAATGTTGCAGTCGGTAATGACTTAGTGAATAGGTCGCCAAATTGTCACTTGAGCATATCTGCTTGACATCAATATTACCGCTCTTCTGGAGCTCATGTGTATAAAAGAATTTTGGTGAAATGTGTTTAGTTCTGCCACCTTTGATATATCCTGCTCTAAATTGAGTGATACAAGCAGCATTGTCTTCATATAATATTGTCGGATTTCCTTTGTTTGAAGATAATTCACATTTTTCTTGAATATGTTGAATTACCGATCTTAGCCATGACGCATTCACAACTTGCTTCATGAATTGCGATTATCTCTGAATGATTTGAGGAAGTAGCAGATATTGTTTGCTTGACAAATCTCCATGAAATAGCAGTATTGCCATAAGGAATTGGAATTGGAGGGGTGGAAGGTTGAAGAAAATAAGGAGGAGTTTGAGAGGTTGATAGAAGATGTCCTATGTCAATTGACAGCAACTAAATCTGATCAATTGATAAGTATAAAATCACTGGTTGCGTTTAAGATTATAGGTTACAATCCTGGATCCAATGTGATTTATTTGTGGAAAGATATGCTTTTAAGGTATGATGTTAAAGAGAGGAAATTCGAGAACGTGTGGGGTTTTGAATGTGGCCTTGCAACAAGTTGTCTCTTGCCTTACATGCATAGCTTTGCACCTATCCAAGATTAATTAATGTCGAGGAAAAAGAGATGGTAGAGAGAAGCATGAATGCTTTGAGTGTGAAGGATGATTCCGAGGAGGAGCTGCAGGGGAGTCGGGCAAAAAAGAGGAATAAGAAAACAAGACGCAAAAATGCTGCTGATTGAAGCAGAAGAGAGTAATTTGTTGGTCTATACTCTACAGTGGATTCAATTAATAGCAATTGCACTAAATCATCTATTGAATTAGTTTTTTCTAATATAGTAGCTATAGGAGGAGTTCTCTTTTGTTATCTTTTGTTTTCATGGTTAATTAGGTTATCAAAATAGAATGGGATATATTATATTATCTTCAAAACAATCATCTGTCATAAAATCTCGCTCTATCTCTCAATTATTTAACTACTCAATTAATATCTCTTTCTTTTATGAGTTGATATCTGATGCAAAGTCTAGTAAATTCCCCATTTGTTGATTTATTTTCTGTAATTTGTTGGTTCATCTTTGACAATTGGTATGATGTTTTAGGAGTTTTATCACTGGAGATGACAAGTTTCCTAAAGACCTATAGCATCTCATGTAATTGATCAAGAGTCCGTGATCATATGAGTCCAATTTTGGTATGGGTCTGTAGGAAATTTTAAGTGTTCAACAAAATTTTTATGCAAAATTTTGATTATACATCCTAATCTATGTTGAACACTCATAATTTCCGAGTCCCAATACTTTTAGAACAATCAAAATTTTGTGCGGTATAAAAACACTGTGCCCCTAACATTGCTGTTCGAATTAATGACTTCCTCTTCATGAAGCACAATCCCAAATTAATTGTACTATTCTTGCAGTTAAAAACTATTTCCAACTAACCATTTTATTTCTCAACCATCTCCAAATGTTCCCTAATACAGCTCCAGTACCCTTCATGCCATCTTACAGATGAATTATCATTCTACATTTTGATATCAACAAACGCATTTCACAACACTTATATCTTTGATTTTCTTGTCCATGTGTCTGGTGGAAGCTATGTAAAATTTTAAATAGATATCACAAGGAGAATATACAGAAAGGTTCAAAATAATGTTTCCAATACATTCCATGACTCAAATGATACAGAACTTGAATTAAACTGTTTATTGGGAGGTTTGCCACTACACAAGATCAACACTATACATTTCCATGTAAAAAAATGGGAGGGAGGGGCATGATACAGAGTTATTATTGGTGTCTATTGACTATGAATCTTCAGGCCCCAAAGAAGTTCGTCCACTTTATCTGGTTTGGAACACCCGAAAACAACCCTGCCAGCCAGTTTGCTTAAAGCCAATGTAATCAGCATGTCCTCAAAAGCTTTGAAGTTTCCACTTGTGCCAAACTCCTCAAAGGTAGTGGAGGACTCCCAGTCTCTGTTGATGCTTCCGCAATCTGATTCACCATTTCTAACACCTCACTCATTTTTGGACGACTCTTTGGATGTCCAACCAAGCACTGGTTGGCTACAATTGCTAGCTTTTGGGCTGACTTAAGGGGATATTTCCCTTCAAGCCTTGGGTCCAATATTAGACGGAATTTTTTCATATCTGACAGGAATGGCTTCACCCATTCCAGGAGCTTCTGCTTGCTCTTGGGACGGTTTCGGTATAAAAAATGTCTACCCGGTCCCGTGATGAGTTCATAAAGGAATACCGCATAGCTCCATACATCACTTTTGGATGTGAGACGTCCAGTTTGAACATATTCAGGAGCTGCATATCCCATAGTTCCTACAACCTAATGGAAGTAACCAGTTGTAAATGCTAGATAATAGGTAAGTGCTAAAAGATTGAGTACTCTGACAGCAGAAAATAAATAGTTTAAATTAATTTTGTTTGGTTTCTCAAATTGTTTTGAAAGAGCATGTGTTGATTTTATAAAACAAAGAAGTTGGATGAGATCAATTTCTTAATAGAGACATCGAGGGCAAATCCATTCTCCACACTAGTTGCATTAGATACAGCCAAAGCACAAGCAACAGTAAAACAATTGAAAAAGTATAATGCCTGATGTTCCCTTGTTAAAACAAGTACCCAAAAAAATGAGGCATGCATGCATGTATATGTGTGCACGTGCACGAGTAATTTTAACGATACCACAAGCATAAATGGCTTCATTTTTCATGTGTATATAACATAAGACTAATCCAATATTAATGGGGTGTCCAAATGCTAGTAAAATTTTGATCTCCCAAATTGTTACACGATTTCCATTATGATTAATTTTTAATGACCATTTATTGAGATACAACTAAACTAGTTCAGCAAATGAAGTTTGTTGGAGGAATCAGATCTGGGTTGAGGTCCCCAATCTCTAACATGCGTCTCTCAGAAATTTACACGTTAAATGTTTAGGTTGATCAGATGGTTGGGCAATTTCAAAGACATAGAATGAAAGTCAAAGCAAATGAATATTATTATCAGAAAGTCATACGTTAGCAATAGCAATTGGAAAAATCTTTTGGCAGATTTCTTAAGGTAAACCACATGAAGTTGTAGCATTTGAGGTCCCATTCCCACGTGAGTTTCTCTTTACACACTACTATATGTATTTTTAAGTTGGTATGCAGTCGAGGAATAGATATTTAGTCATGGATCAGTTTATATGATCATACCGCTGTTGAGACATGGGTTAACCCTTCTGAAGGGCCCAACCTAGCCAATCCAAAATCTGATAGCTTTGCATTCCATTGCTCATCCAGAAGGATATTGGAAGATTTGAAATCCCCGAAGATGATCTATAATATAAATATTAGACAATGTCAGTAACATGTCAAATAGAATGCTAGAATTAGCAAATGTAGAAATTGTTCATA
The DNA here is from genome assembly GCA_907173295.1 of Fagus sylvatica. NCBI lineage: Eukaryota > Viridiplantae > Streptophyta > Magnoliopsida > Fagales > Fagaceae > Fagus > Fagus sylvatica. The sequence continues at coordinate 18,654,821 of OU015770.1, read as the reverse complement.
AGGAACCAAATTTAGCTGCAACCCCACACCCTTTTTTTCTTCAACGTGGGAATCAAATAAACAAAAGAAACTTTCAGCTTAAATGCAACCGCAAATACCTAAAAAGCCCATATATTATAATGAACATGCATGCTAACAAACCTTATAAATTGTGAATTGGAAATGGTGTTATTTTCTAACTAGGGAGAGTGACTATTTTCTTTACACACCAAATGGGATTCATTGCTCCCTTTTTATACTAGCTTGTAAGCTTCTAGGACATTTTTGTAATGGTAGTAAATTAGTCTTGCACCAAGCTTCAAGGACATTCTTGCGTAGGAAGTCTCTAGATAGTGGTATTGTAATGTCTAATAAGTATGTGTGCATGTTGAATCCCACATCGGGCATATATTAAGTCAAACTGGGTTTTATTAATAATTGCAAGGAGCCCCAATTATAACTTGACTAGTCTTTTTGGGGTATAAGCACAAATGTAGTAAGTGTGCGTGCTGAGTCCCACATCAGGTATATATTAGGTCAAATTGGGCTTTATTAACAGTTGCTAGAGCCTCAATTGAAACTTGACTAGTCCTTTTGGGGTATAAGCGCAGATGTGACTAGTGTTTTCCTTGGGTTATTACAGGAATCTTCTAGCACTCTAAGGAAAGCTTGAGGAAATTACACTGACATCTCATTCTTTTAAAGAAACTAGACTCGTTATAGCCTAGTTTGAGGAAATGACACTCCGCTCCTAAATTTGCAAAATAATTAACACTCAACCCCCTTTTTCCCAATTTTTAAAGGAATATTATTCAATAAAACTTAAAATAATTATATATATATATATATATATATAATTTATTTATTTTTAAAGGAATATTCTCACTTAAACTTAAAATAATTGAAATATAATTTTTCTTTTTAACTTTGGTTAGTTAGGCATTGGTTAAAATAATTAATTAAAAAAAATGGTGGAGTATTAATTATTTTGCAAATTTGGGAGCGGAGTGTCATTTCCCTAAATTAGGGTGTAGGGAGTCTAGTTTTTACAAAAGAAGAGGGTGTTAGTATAATTTACCAAAAAAAAAACGTATTTCATAGTGCCCTCTACTCTTAGGGATTTTCTCTTATGTATTGTAATAGATTAATGTCATATAGTTAGAAATTATGAAATTAAGCATTTACTTTCTCCATAAAACAATATTGCAAAGTTGATGTTGCAGTTATTTTCAATCCAACTTTAAACCTATCTACCCAAGTCATCCCTATCAACTTAGATATGGAAAGACTGCTTCGATCGACATCATAGTCCAATCTTGACTAAAGATATCACAAGATTATGTTTCACCAATCACAACTTTTTAATTTTTACATTTTTTTCTTTCTTTATAAAATAATTAAAGTTTAAAATTGAAAGAAAAAAACAAAAAAGACTTCCAATTGGTGTCCACTTCATGATAATTAGGCCAAGACACTAATTAGTTTTTTGTGTAGGTGGGATTCGAACCCAGGTCCATTGCTCGACAATAAGATCAAACTTTACTAATTGAGTTAATTGGAACCCACTACTCCCATGGATTAATTTTGATAACCTAACCATGAAAAAAAGAAAATAAAAGAATAACTCCTCCCAGCTACTATTAGTACTATATCAGAAAAAAAAAAACTAATTCAATAGATAACAAATTAATCTCTTTTGGTTCAATCTAGATGTAAAAGCATTTCCAATGGATTAGATAAAATTCGAACTAAATTTGGCTTAACCGTACCTTTTTAAATTTTAATTAATCATTTTTCAAAACACACATATTCCAATTTCTATTTTCCTCTCTATTTTATTAAAATAATATTTTTTATTATTATTTTAATCATTCTCATTTTAACCCTAATTGTTTGTTCCCACTGCTGATCTATCCCAAATTTCACAAACCCACCCATTATCTGCATCTATCTGCCTCCTTTACAATCAACATCTTCTCTCTTATGCAGCAAACACAAAAACAACTTCTTGTCCACAATTAACACCCATATTCAAGAATTTATTCCCGTTAAAAGGTTCCTACATAACTAGAAAAGAAAATGTACCAATTCTATATTCAACGGCCAAATTATTTAAGATTTACAATTTCCTTTTTTTAGGCTAAAAAAGAACTCCAAAGGCTGCAACAATTCTATAATCAGCAGATCTTGAAGCCAAATCTCCTCTAATGTGCAATCCACTCTAATGAACTAAGACCAGTGTAGAACATAACTTGAATTTCTGTAAAGACTAAAGATAAAGAATTATCACACCCTAGAGTCAAATCTGACGACGTGTTAGGCCAGATCTGATAGGCAAATACAATGTATTAAAATTGAATTTTTTTAAAAAAATTATTAATATCAGTAGTGCATGACACATGCTATTTTTCATTTAAATATATAATCTTCTAGTAATATTTTAATTATTTTTAATTATGAATTATTAATCCCATTATTATGAGTGACACCAGCCTTGGGGAGTCAGACTGCAATTGGTGAGAATCAATTGCATAGCAGTATTTTTAATTTTGATCGTTCATTGAAAAATAATTTTTAATCTCAATCGTTCAATATAAAAAATAATTATTTTTAAAATATATTTAAATGGATGATCAAAATCGAAAATTATTTTACAACGCTTATCTCAATCATAAAAAAAAATCTATTGCTATAAGAAAATCTCACCAAATCTCAATCTCAGACGTGTACCTTTGGGCGTCCCAATTGATCGATTGAATCTTGATCAGAATATATAAGAAAAGTCTTAAATGCCATTTATGAAACTCTTAATCATAGCCGTATGATATACCAAACCCCATTTAGAAACAAACATTGTCAGCCATCCATTTCCTTAAAACTCTCAAATGCAAACTTCAACCGTTTGATCCGACCACTCATGACATCAACGGCCAGTAAAGCTAGCTTCAACCGTCCAAATGTGCGCGCTGAAATTTCCGCCACGTTGGTCCATTTATGGAGGTCTGTCACTCTCATGGAAACAAGATCGATGTTTAAAACGAGAAATGTATATGAAGGACGTGAGGTGTGCCATTGACAATTTTTTCTTCCTCAATTTTAATTTTCTGAGTCAGTGCTTCATCATCGTCATCATCTATTGCATTTGCATCTTCCATTTATAGTGCAGTGCCTTTTGAAAGTGAAACACTTTTATAGCTTTGAGTCCCATGTCCTTTTATGGTCTAAAGCTTAGGGCTTTGGGATTGTATTGGTACCAAATTGAAGGTAATGTATTCATTGGGTGAGTTCTTATATTGTGAATTATTTTATAATTGAGTGTTTTTTTGGTGCTTTTTTATTGGTTGGTTGGTTGGTTTGTATTAAATTTTAATCTTGGTTGAGAATTTGGATTGTTCAAACTTGGGGCTTGAGATTGGACCAACTCTCTGATTAGTTTGTGTTTGATTGAAGATGGTTTATAGTTTCAAAGTTTTGGATTTTTGGATTTTTTTTTTCCTCTTCATATGGGGCTGTTCGAATTTTGTTGTCATTTTAATTTTTATTGCATAAGCGCTTTTCTTTTCTTTATTTTTTAAATTTTTGATATATTTTGTCATTGTTTGTAATGGGTTTTGTCATTGGATTATTTTCTATTATATTTTCCATAGAAACTTGTGGCATGGTTCTTGCTGAACTTTTTTTTAAAGGGATTGATTTAAGTTTTTTTTTTGGAAAGGGGGTGCTTTTGGTTTATACTTCAACTGCAAGTAGTTACATGTCATGGTTTATTTTTTGATTTAGTTCAGATATATTGGGATATTCATTTCTCTTCGATGATTGAGAGCTATTTGGACAGATTACCCTAAGTGGTCAAGTAATCCTGGAAGCGGTTTCTGTTGGGACTGAGAGATGGTTATGCACGAACATCCAGATTGTAGTCATTTGGAGAATGATGAGATTATTGCACGTATCCTTCAAGAAGATTTTATGCATGTATGACTATGTTAACATATTTTTTAATAAGTGTTCTTAACGTTTTTATGCATGTATGACTATGTTATATGTCACACTTAACTTTGTTTTGTGTTACAGCATAAACCAAGAATTAATCGAGAAATTCCCTCAATTGATGAAGCGACTTCAGATCATCAGAGGCTTCTGGACAGGTGTTATTTCTAATCTTTTTTATTTTATTTTGTCTTTTCTTCTTGTTAAATATATTATGATAAATTACTGATTGTCCCAAAAGTTTAAGCTGTTAGGAAATGGTGAATTTAAATATTTAACCATTATTCCAACACTCCCCCTTAATGAATGGGGCCCAACACGTGGGATTTTTAACTATTTAAATGGGAGATAGAGTGGAAACAGGGTTTGAACTTGGGATCACTTGCTCTGATACCGTGATAAATTACCGATTGTTCCAAAATCTTAAGCTGTTACGAAATGGTGAATTTAATCATTTAACCATTATTCTAACAATATCTTTTGGCATATTAATGCTTCTCTTTTTCATTTTGGTTATGCTGTGTACTTTGAATTTATTTTTAGATATGGGCCTGATACTTGATGCTGGTTAATGCTGTGTATTTAGATTGCAGTTATATGAATTTGTAGAACGCAAAATTCAAGGAGATGGTAATTGTCAGGTTAGTTCTGTAAGGTTGTCTTTCTCTGTTTGTGTATCTTTATCCTTAAGCATCCTAACAGTTTTCCTAAAGGATATATCAGTTTGTAAATTATATTCTGTGCTTCAGCTGTTGCTTCTGTTGAATAATACTTATTTTTTTATGATTCCTTTGTCCAGTTTTGTGCTTTATCAGATCAATTATATCACACACCTGACCACCACAAGTCTGTAAGACAACAAGTTGTGAGTCAGGTTTGTTGGTCTAGAACTAATCTACTTTTGCTTGTGTCAACTTGAATTCTCAGAGGTTACATGGATCTTAATTTATCATTTACTTCAATGGTTTGTTGTCATCAGCTTAGGTCTCACCCAGAGATTTATGAGGGATATGTTCCTATGCAATATGAGGACTATTTGGAGAAGATGTCCAAGTACATATCAAAATCCTTCCCTTTTCTTGCTCTTTTAATGCTTATATTTAGGCTAAGGATGGCCCAATGTTAAACTTTCATTTGAATAAAACCAGGAGTGGTGAGTGGGGCGATCATGTCACATTGCAAGCAGCTGCGGATTTGGTATGGTTTTTGTTTTTCATTTTTCCTTTCCTTGAACTCTGTCAAGTTCTGTTTTATTTGTTGCTTATAGGAATGTTGAAAGACGGAAAGTTTTCCATTGTTATTCTGTATTGTACCAAAGCTTATACAGATATACATGTGTGCATGTTCGTGTACGTACTCTCTCCTGAGCATATTTTAATTATGTTTATGTAGTGACAAGAGAAGTTATATTGCATCTTAAAAGTTATAACTTTGGCAGCTCAAATCGTGCTTGTTTTGTTTGTTGTGGAAATATTGACATTTCAAAACATTGATTCGAATCTAGGATTTGATAACCAAATAGTTTCCTTCTCAGAAAGAAAGGGAACATAAAGCTTTTGATATCTAACACCATGTTGTGCATGTCTTATTTCTTTTCCTATTTTTAGTATTACCACCTGTCATCTTAAATTTTGTAATTACCAAAACAGTCAACTATAAAGGCTTTATCAGTTATTATGAAAGTGAAAAATGTAGAGAGATTGCTCTGATGAAGCTTCTTTTTCACTCTAATTCACTTTCTGAACTGTTTTCTGCTACTCTTTCTCAGATCACTATTAGAGAATTATCAAAGTAGGTGTAAATGCATTTTATTCGTGACTAATACTTGAATATGTTGTTGCAGTTTGGTGTGAAAATTTTTGTTATGACATCTTTTAAGGATACCTGTTGGATAGAGATTCTTCCTAAGTTCCAGAAGTCAAGTAAAGGTAAAATTCCAGTCTTGTTAGTTTTGTTGTGAGCTTTGTTTGATCTTTCTGGCTTCTGGTAGCTTGGTGAAGACTTTTCTGCTGATTCTCCTTGCAAGTCCTGTATAATATTCTGTATTCCTATATTTCAACTTATTACCTTTATCCTGTTTCCCATGCTTCGTTTTTTTTCCTCACATTATGCTGTTCCCTGGTAATACTGTTGAACCTTAACCTCAACTTTATATTCGTGCATAATTTACTTCCATGGTACCTTACAAGTTTCTGTATGGCTTTTAAAACTGTATCTTATAATGAATTTACTGGCTGCACTATAAAAAAGTTTTACATATTATTGCCGTTAATCTTTATGCATTTTAATTGGGATTAAAACTCAGTTGTGTTGACTTGCATAAGTTTTATGCTGTGCTTGTGTTGTGCAGTTATTTTCCTTGGTTTTTGGGCAGAGGTGCATTACAACTCGATCTATCGTCAGGGAGGTAATCCTCAAGGAGGTAATTATCACCATTCATTATATGCTTGTTTGTTATGGGCAAAAGGTACAGAACTTTGAAACTGTGCCCCTAACAACAAACTGATTTGGTTAAACTCAACCAATTGAAGTAATGCTCCACGCTAGCCTGTTTTGTTTAATAAGTCAGTTCTGTATTAATATGATTTTCCCGTGTGAGGGAGTGATGAATTTTGGCTTTTGGCTTTTAGGGTGAAGAAGTGATCTGTCTCTCACACTCTTTGAAATCAGGCCCAACTTAAGGTTCATATGTTTAAGAAATTTAGATCTGCTTGTTTGCAAGCTTTATCTTTTCGAATGTTTGGCAAAGCTTTCCGTTAGATATTTCATTATGCCGCTGAAAATAATGGATGCCTTTGTTTTCATTTGTAATTCAGATGTTCCTTCAAATGAGTTTTAGAAAGAGGAGAAAGTGGTGGATGTTCGGGTTACTGTTGCTGTTAATGTTACTGTTGCTGCATAATTTGTACATGCTACTTCCTTGGTTAAAAGACTTATTCCAAATACTTATTCCGGTTTCCATTTGAATAAAACTTTTTCTTCTTTGTTCTACTTAAATTTTTCTGTTTGTAGCTATTTTTAACATTCCGGACATATATTGGCATTCAATCAATGTGTTACTTTTTTCGTTTTCATTTGAATAACTTGGGTTTGATTTGGTGTACGCTTCAGTTATTTGATTTTTCTTGTTTTGGCCCCGTAGATTTGTTCATTTTTTTAGATGAATCGAAGTGAAAGTGTGATTCGCAAGATAGGCCACTGTAGAGATTTTTCGTTGTTATTAGCAGAAAAAGGGTTTGTGCAATGTAAAACGTTTTTTGAAAACCACTCTATTTTAGAAAACTAACATTTTCCTGTGTTGCATTGAAAATATGCTTGTGACATCAGAACATCAGAAAATTGGTTTAATATAAAGTTATTTTTCATTCTTTGAAATATGTTGAAGTTGTTCCCAATGAGGTTCAATGAACTCTGTACAATTACTTTAAGGATTTCGTGCAAAGAAATTCACGAAAAACAATTTTGTACATTCCGAGGAGGGTACCAAGAATTGGGGGCGAAATTGATACATCTTCTTTACATAATGAAGAATCATTAACTCCAACAATTTTCTAAACTACTTTAATATTCCCAACAAAACAGAGCAAAGTAAAGCAAAAAAAAAAAAAAAAAAGGCTCTCAAACAACATTCTTGGAAACCATTTGACCAAGACACAACATTCCTTTGCATCTTCCCAAACAATTCAAATGTGCTCATTTACGCTTACCCACCCAGTATTCCAACTAACTTATCCCTCTTTGATTTCTTGCTTTCACCAAACCACCAACATATAATTCCAAGACACAATATCTCTCTCCCCCGTCACCATGAACTTCCTCGGAATTGCACCAACAAGTCCACCTTGAATAACTATCAATTAGTAGCACAAAAATTTGAAAAAAAAACCCGAACTTTAAAAAGTTTATTAGCATTCGCCATTTTTAGATAGATTAGTATAAACCCCATCCTCGAAGTGAAAGGCCTGTGTGATTACGCTTAATTCACATAGGTGAAGAGAAAGAGGGCTTACAGAGGAAGAGAAACGAGAGGATAGATAGAGAGAGAGTGTGAGAGAAGAGATAGCTTACTTACAGCCGAGGGAGCGCGCCTGAGAGCGAGAGGTAGAAAAAATAGAGTTCGGAAAGAAGAATAAAACAAACCGAAGAAATAAGGCAAAAATATTTTCCGTTGACTATTTTTATTAGCATTTTCTGGTGAAAAAGAAAACTTAGAAAACCTTCTTCAGCAAACGTTTTATGTTGAAACAAACGGAGCCTAAGATGTGATAACTGGTGACAAAGTTGCATACAAATGGTGTATAGTATGGAAATTTGTTGTGAATCACTGATGTTTGCTGAGACAGAAACCTCTCTCTCTCACACTGGGCTAAATAATTGTAAGGAGAGTATTTTATGCAATCATGTTGCATGCAAGCATGGTTACACAAGATACCATCTCCTTAGAAGACTAAGGGAGGATGGCGTACAAGATCAATAATAGTGTTATTTGACAATCATACTGGATGTATCAAAATTATCCTTTTAAGTTTTTGAAGAAATCATTGTTGTTGGTTAAAATGGTTTCATGTCCAGCATAAAAATAAATTTTGCAAATATTGTACTCTCTTTCTGTGATTACATTTCATTTTTTTCCTGTGAATAAACTTTACGAGACGGGTTGGAGGAGGAAACCTAAAAATGCATTGTGGCATCAAATTTGGTTTGGGTGTGGTTCAGTCTATAGCGTGGCTCAGGAGAATGGTAATGTAGAAAAATGAAATTTAAACTATGCAGGAAAGAAAAAGTAGATATGCTCAAATTTTTCTCATAGTTTTGGTTTAATGCATCTTCTTACTCTCTTTATAAATGAGTTAATCGTATAAGGAATGTATGCATCCAATACGAGTATCCACCACCCTCTTACAATGTGTGAACTACATAACTGTGTGATATTCATGCACTGTCGTGTGGTATCTACACGTAAGAGGGGGATGCATAAAGTAATTATTGGTGTTAATTGTATAAGGAATGTATGCATCCGATATATGTATCCACCACCCTCTTACAATGTGTGAACTCCATAACCATGTGATTTTCACGCACTGTCATACATGTTGTGAGAGGGAGGATGCATAAAGTAATTATTAGTGTTAATCGTCTAGGAATGTATACATTCAATATATTTATCAACCACTCTCTTGCAATGTGTGAACTCCATAACCGTGTGGTATTCACGCGTTGTCGTGTGGTATCTACATGTTGTGAAAGAGGGATGCATAAAGTAATTATTAGTGTTAATCGTATAAGAAATGTGACAGTTAAGTAGCTTGTGTCGGCGATTCCAACCATTCTGAAAATTAGGGTCATGTGGTATCTACACATTGTGAGAGAGGGATGCATAAAGTAATTATTGAAGGTAATCGTATAAGGAATGTGATAGTTAAGTGGCTCGGCGCATTCCAATCATTTTGGAAATTAGGGCAACTCTGTTGTCATTTGTGTGTGAATAGAGATCATACTTTTCTTGGAACTTTTGGCAAAGAAAAAGTGTTGATAATGCAGAAAAAGTAAATTTAAACAATGCATGAAAGGAAATGTAAATATGCACAAATTTTTCTCATAGTTTTGGTTTAATGCATTTGCTTGCCCTTTTTATAAATGATTTAATTGTATAAGGAATGTATGCATTCAATATATGTATCCACCAACTTCTTACAATGAGCGAACTTTCATAACTGTGTGGTATCTACACGTTGTGAGAGGGGGGATGCAGAAAGTAATTATTGGTGTTAATCATTTAAAAAATGTTGAATTCAATATATGTATTTACAACCCTGTTTCAATGTGTGAACTCCATAATCATGTTGTATCCACATGCTGTCATACACATACACAAAGTAATTATTGGTATTAATTGTATAAGGAATGTATGCATTTGATATATGTATCCATCACCCTCTTGCAATGTGTGAACTTTGTAACCTTGCGGTATTCTCCAAAAAATGTGTATGCTATGTTCTTTTCCTTATTCTCAAAAATACCCTTAAAATTGTGAGTTAATAAAAATTCATTCCAATTACTTTAGAAATTAAATTCAATAAGGACCAGTGTAAAAGTCTTTATTTACACTTACCAATATCATGCTACCACATCAGAAAAGTTCAGATATGTACAAATATGAGAATAGGAATGAATACACACAATCTTCTTCCATTAAAACCCAATTTAATCAATATATAAAAATATTTAAAAAAAAAACTTAAAAAAGAGTGACGAAGCCGACACGCCGTCGGAGACTGAGAGAATCCGTCGGACTACCGAAGACTCCGCACAAGTTGAAGCAGCCATCGTGGTGGTCTCTATATTGCTATGATGTGCACTGTAACACAGAGTCACAAATATGTAGTATACAATTTTTCTTTCTCTTGTATAAGATATTGATTGGCCTTCATGGTGGGTCCCTTTCTCTTTTGTTCTCATTTTGACCATGGCTTATGCTTCAGGTGGCTTTTGAACGAGAAGCAACGAGTTCTGACTTTTTATATTTTGAGTTTTGTTTTGATTTGGAGATAAAATTGCATAGAGCCCCAAAATTTTGCAAAACCCACTCCATTCCAAATCTAAATCTGGCTTCCGTGGGTGGTGGTTGGTGGGAGCAGTAGGTAGTGGTTGGCGTTGCTTTCAGAGATGAGGTTGGATTGTGGTTGGCGTTGCTCTGGCTGATTCTCTCAGTCTCTGTCGGCGTGCCGGCTTCGTCGCTCTTTTTTAGTTTTTTTAATATTTTTATTATATTGATTAAATTGGGTTTTAATGGTAGAAGATTGTGTGTATTCGTTCCTATTCTCATATTTGTACATATCTGAACTTTTCTGATGTGGCAGCATGATATTGGTAGGTGTAAATAAGGACTTTTACACCGAAGCCTTATTGAATTTAATCTCATTACTTTTATTAGAGTTATCGTCTTTCATTAAGTTATGTCATAATCAATTTTTCCCCTTTTTCCCTTCTTTCAAAAAGTTAATTATCATCACCTCTTAATTACGACTATAATAACCGTTTGTCATCAACCATTTTTTTTAATGACATGTTATATAATTAATTATTCAACTTTTTTTCATCCTCTTTCATGGCCAATGCCACATTCAAAACCCCCACATATGCTTGAAATTCATCTCTTTGACGTCATATCTTAATAGAAGCAAACATTTCCAAAAATTAGTCACATTAGATTCTAGCTTGGAAGCTATAATGTTAAGGGGACGTTTGGTTTGCCGTGATATACTCGTGATCGTAATGATATTAGTGTGATGTGAAACATTACGGTGTTTAGTTTATTTAACGTCTATAATGTAAGATTACAAGTGGATTCACATCACCCTAAATTGGTGTGATGTGATTATATTTTTACATTAAAGGGATTTTATATTTCACTCTCATGGAAATGCGACAATTAAAATAATAATAATAATAAACTATAATTTGAAAATTGTCATTGGATAATGACCAAAATACCCTTAAATACCTAAAAATAACCAAAATACCCATAATCTCTAAAATGACCAACATGCCCTTAAAACCTCATAAATTCAATAAGAATGCCGTATAAACTTTCCTATTTACACTATCCAATAAATTAGTGCCATATCAAATGAAACTCTCGTCTAGCTTCTCTTAGTTATCATTAGTTTAAATATTATAGTTATATGTATAGCGTAGTCTTTATCTAAAGATTCTAAACAACTTCTGTCTATATAATGCAAGAGGAAGCTTCTGATAAAAGTTACAATAAGAAAAACAAATACCATACTGTGTTTGGATCCTCTATTTTGAGAATGCATTTTAGAGAATGCATTCCTGTTAGAATGCATTTCGAGAATACATTCTCTAGAATGTATTTTGTTGAAAATAGTGCGTTTGGTAAAATATTGAAATTATTTATAAGAAGTAATTATGCTGAAAGAAATTGTGTTTGGTTGGTATTTTAAAGAATGCATTCTTCCTATTAAATAATATATTATTAGTATACATTATGTAATTAACATTTTTTTTTTAAATATCTCAATACAAGGTTAAAAATACATTTACTATCAATACAAAATTAACAATGTAATAAAGAAATAAAGTATTACGTTGTGATTTAAATTAATGTCTACTAATAAAAAAAAAATAGGTCATGATTTGTGCACATCTTCTTGCACACATTTTTATAAAATTTGAACAATGTAATAAAAAAATATAGAGAAATATGTATTGTGTGTGCAATAGAGATATACACAAACCATTTATGATAAATAAATATTATAAACATCCTCTAAATAAATTTTCACAATTCTACATTTTGCACCAAATAAAATGAACATACAAATAAAACTAATTTAGTTTTCTCCCTTTCAATTTTTTTTTCTTCTTTCTTTTTCCACTCTCCTTTTTTTCCCACCATACACGTATACCCCACTCCCCATTTCTTTTTTCTTTTTCTTTTTTTATTTCCTTTTTTTTTTTCCCCACCACCCATGTACCCCCCTGCCTTTCTTTTTTCTTCTCCCCCACCACACACATACATCCCCCCTCACCCATCTCATTTTTTTCTCTCATTTCCTCCTCACAGTTCACACCCCTCCCCCATTTCTCAGTTTATATATATATATAACATCCAAACATTACAAATAAAAGAAAAAACATAATGTGACATAAAATCCAAACATTACAAATAAAGTGCTGGAAAAAGCACATCATAACAAGTTTACATTAAACAAAGAAAAAAACATTACTAACGATCATTCCAAATCATCCTTGGTTCTTTGATACAAAATGAGAAAATGAGAATACTTTTTCAAAGATAAAATAAAGAAAGAAAAAAAATAGGGAACACATAAAAAAATTAAAAAAAAAGAAAAAAAAGAAGTAGGGAACAAAAGAGAGTAAAGAAAAATAAAAGAAAGCAAGAGAAAAAATATGCAAGGAAAAAAGAGTTGTAGGAGTAATAAACTGTTGTAAGTGAGTCCCATTTACTTTAGCAAAAATTAAAAGTAGAAGCTAGAATCAGAATCCAAAATATTTTGGATTCTGACTTCTGTTCTAAAAATGAAAATTTGCAAAATGCATTCTGCCTAGAATGCATTTTGCATTTTCTAAAATCCCAACCAAACATCTCAAATTTTTTGCAGAATGCATTCTATGCATAAAAATCTGTGAAATCACTTTTAAGTAGAGGATCCAAACAAAGGCTTAATATAAAGATATATGCTTCTATACTGGTACATATAGTCAGCTTCACTTTAAATTTTTTAGACTATCCCCCTTTCTCTGTTTTATTTGTTTTTTATTATACTCTGTTTCGTTTGGTTGTCACCCAATCAAACAAATAACATTGAAAAACTTACATCAATATTTAAGAAACAAGACAATGGATTCATAATGAAAAAATAGGAAACAAGACAACACTGACAATAAAGCTCATGGCAAACGACTGTAATATATATATTTTTACAATGAAAAAATGGAAAACAAGACAACACTAGTATTGGACAATGGAGTTCAACCTAAACCACCAGTTAAGCGGCAGCTCCAGAAGATTTTCTGGCAATGAGTACAGTGGCTCTGGACTTGGTGACTCTTGAGTTGAACGATGGATTGGCTTGTCTCTTGGCTTTTTTATTTTTGTGCGTTTTGATTTTCTGATTTATTAGTATAAATAGATAATTAATAAGAGTGTGATAGTGTGATAGTCCCTATTCATTCATTTGTAAAAATTTGACATGGCATACCAGTATTGGAGGGTGAAAAATTTCTCACATTAGCTGAGTTCTCAGTTGTACACAAGAAAATATTACAAACACTTAAAAGGCAAACAACCACGTGTACTAAACACAATCAAATATCAAACAAATTCATTTTCCCAACTAGGCCCCACAAACTATGAAACTCAAATCTTATCTCCAAAAGAGGCAATCTTGGAGAACCCAGTAAGCATAATCGAGTGTGTGGCTCATGGAGAAGTGGCTTGTTTTTTCTGGATAGTGTCGTTGTTTTAGACCTTCAAATTTGTGTGCTATACTCTCGTATGAAAGAAGTTTCTAGTGGGTAATGAATTAGTGGTCATTCCTTGCTATGCCACTAACTTCCTCTTAATACCTTTAAAAAATTATTGAAGCCGCCACGGGTGCCTAGGAAAGGTAAAAGATCACCCATGTAGTTTAGCCTAGCCATTGGACCAAAAAAAATTCAATGACAAAATTTCAATTCCATTTAAATATTTATTTATAAAATCCAAATCAATCTAGTATATACCCCGATATGAATTCAACACACCCACATAACTAATTTATTATAATTTTGGGAGCATCACATACACAATTCATTACTTAAAAACATGCATATAATCATTCTCAGTGAATAGACTTTCATCGATATAGTGCTACAGTACATAAGCATATAATCAACAATAAAATCTCCAAATTTCTATGATATCTTTGAAAAATCTTAAAAAATCCTTTTTAATTTATAAAAAATTAATATATGAGAAATATTCGTTCACATTTTCAATTATTAGGCAACATAAATGGTCAAACTATATGATAGAGAGTTTGAAAATAATAATGCATCTTAAAAGTATGAAATTCCTAATGTGAAACTCTGTTGGGAATCTACGGCTTTAGAAATAATTGAGATCTGTGGGTCACGTGCCGATTGAGAACTATACTTGGCTCATAGTAATGACTAATGAGATAAAGCATGTACAAACTATATAGATTTTGGATCACAAATGAGTTTGATTGCGTGCAACGAGTTCTTTCCAATCAATATCAATCGGCGACATAACCACAAAATTAATTGAAGAATTAGGCAACCTTGCTTGTAAATGTAGTAACAGCAAGCACATGAGCTTTCTCACAAGTGGAAAAACATCGTCAATGAGTTGGCCTCTACCCACCTCACAAGTGGAAAAACATCGTCAATGGGGCCTACAGGTTTTCACATCCCTATCCCTATCTCTAGCTCAATTATATAAACTTTATATACATACAGATAATATATCTCATATATTGAATATATACATCTTGAACCGAATATAAAAAGTCAAGCTAAGATAAGATAACTATCACGAAATCTAGAATAAACATCTCTGAACGTACATGTCACATATCAAAAGTAAACATTAGCATTGCTTCTAGTGAGGACCAAAGCGAAAAGGTTGAATTTATTTTTTATTTTTTGCTAAACAAGGTTGAATTTATTTTATTTTTTTTATTGGTGAAAAAAATTTATTAACACTGTTGTAAAGTTGAGACGTTTCCCAAATGTGTAGGGATGTTAAGCACTTGAGTTCTTTTACATATATTAAATACACGTGGGGTGTTTTGGCAAAGACATTGACTTGCACTAACAAAAGCGAAAAGTTGAAAACACTACTATAACTTATCATACTTCACAAGAAAGGTTTACCCCAAAAAGACGACAATATGAAAGACGTGCACCCTAGCCGCCCTAATCCTAAATAATACTTACTTGTCCTTAAAAGTTTAGGATAAAAGTTAATGTGGGATTCTATAGAGCTTTTCGCTGTGATTATGGGAAATCTGAACTGTATAGTTCAATATTTGGAGACCAAGACTATTCCATCAAGTTATTTTTATAGTTCAATATTTGGAGACCAAGACTATTCCATCAAGTTATTTTTACTTACTGATTTTTTTTTTTTTAAATAAAATATATATAAAATAGTAATGTTTGAAAGCTATTTTGGAAAATAATTATTATTATTTTTTTTTTACACTGAACTCGTCTCATCTCATAGATAGATGAAGAGACGAGATATAAAATAAAATGCTATATCCCTAAATGTTTTAAAACAGTCATAATTAACAAAAATATATATATATATATAGTATTATTAAGCAAAATAGCCCTAACTCTTACCATATACTTTCATGGGTGGAAATAGTTCTTTTTTCCTTTTTTTTTTTTTTTCTTTTGCTTTGATGATAGATCCCCCTATGGTCTCGAGCAATGACTGCTATGTAGGCCATGTTATGAGTCAATGCAGCATCAACATTGAGTTTGATGACACCATTTGGAGGGGTCTTCCAACTGCTTGCGACTTTCTCACTTGGAGATGCATTTTCATCCAAAGCCAGAATATGTTAAGAGATTCTCAAGTCCAAGGCTTTAACAGTGGCCAGAATATTGACTTCTTATCATTGTGGATAGCTTGACTCCTTAGGTTCCAAATTAATACACTCAATAGTGATAGCAAACTGAATTGAAGTATGCATTGCTACTCTCTTGTTCTTTGTAGGTGCATTTGATATTAGCAAAGGATCACAGATAAACATGAGGAAGTCTTGACAGGAATTGATTTTGAATCTATCCGATCGGATTCTCCGGTTAGATGAAAACCAAATTGCTTTGGAGATTTAACTGGTGAAACATAGATGATCAAGAATTTCTTCCTCTTCATGATACTAAGGGCAATGAGTAACACCATATCCCATTCTAGTGGCCAGGTTAAGGCTAGTAGGAAGGATACCCGTGGCTGTAACTCAAATAAGGGGAAGAGAAGAGAAGCCCTGTGCCAAACATACAGGTGCTTTTATCTTAATTCTGGTGGATTATAGGAATATTTTACCAATTGTGATAAGGGAAAATTAAAAATTAAAAAGGAAAGGTAATCGAGGAGCTTTCAATAATTGACAACAAGATATTTCTAAAAAAGATATCCAGGTTCAAATCCTCCGTCCCAACAGTATCACATTCAAAATCTTGAAAACAAAATAGATTTGATTTTCAAAATACTAAGTTTGTCTAGAAAAAGAGTATAATGGGCAAGGGATCCCATGCCATTTGTCTAGAAAAGACATACAAAACACTAACATCTGTAGAGTTTTCTTAGCATTAAGCTGACACCAATGTTCATTCTTGGGTTGTTGATGCGGCTTCGAAGAATCGAAGCGTCACCTGTTGGGTGAGAGGTTTTCCATAATGATAATTTGTAAACAAGGGGGAGTTTATATTTCAAATTTTAATTAAAATTTGGGGGCTAGACCTTTTTTTTTTTTGGTTGGAAGAGTCTAGTAATGAAACAAGCTTGTTACATTATTTAGTGGATTGCTAGGAGTTTGAACACCCTTAAATAATTGTCATAGTAGCCACCACTTTTTTGCAACTCATACATGTATTGCATTGTACTTATTTGACTTTAAGCTAAAACTAGTTTGTAATCTCTATTTACACGTGTACCTTTAAGAATAGTCACACTTAAATTATATATATAGTAAAAAATTAGATTTTATATATAATATATAAGGACATAATCAAGTTACACCTGATATAACTTTTTGTTAGTGTTACACCACTCAATAATTTATTGTTGGATTCAAAGTTTAAAATTTTAAAGTTCTCATTCTTCTTATTAATACATGCGCCAAATTTTGTATTAATCAAATGTTATTTACTATTTAATCTATAAACTCAAGTTTTATGTATAATTTTAAAATAAAAAAAAAAATTTAAATTTTATACTTCTAGATGAGAAATTGATCTTGGATCATTTTGATAATTTACAAGTATGAAAAGTATATGGAGAAAATATAACATAACGATAAATTTGTCAAAAAAACACATCCAATAAACCTTTGGTAGAGTGTAAATTGCAAATCCTGAATTGGCCCATTTTAATAATAATAAAAAGAAGCAGGTAGTTTTTTAACCAAATTATATACTTAGTTTTTATTTATTATCGTAATTTTTTTTTATAAAATTAAATTTGTTAATATTTATTTTATTTTTCAAAGAACTTATTAAAATTCTCATTATGAAAATCAATTCAAAAGGCATAGCCAGTTTTTTTTTTTTTTTGAAAATGTATTGTTAACATTTTTTATTTAGTTTTTACTTAATTTCTTTTTTTTTTTTTTTTTTTTTTTAGAAATTCTAATCTAAACTCACACACACGTATATTTTTTAAGATCTCAAGAATTGAATCCACACCCTCATTGAGGGGTGTGGCTTTTTGGCAGGGGGATTACCACTAGGCTAAATACCAAAGTAGCAAGTTTTTACTTAAGTTAATGACAAGTCCAAGTTGTTTTAAATAAATTGAAAGGACACTTACTCACTTAGTGTGTTTGAAATATAATCTAGGATATTTAGCTAAAGCGAATCTATATATATGTATATATATTAAAGTAGAAGACGTTGCTATCTTTCTGTCACATGGCATCCAAGACAACATCTTCTGCTTATCATGTGACAATTTATTAAAAAAAAAAAATTACATCATTAATAAATTAAATACCCACTACCCCATAATAAAAATAACATCATTAATAAATTAAATACTCATTATCCCATAGTAAAAACTACACTATTAATAAATTAAATACCCATTACCCAATTATATGCCCCAATTAAAGCCAAATATGTTAAACACAATATATGTTATTTCAAATATGTATTTAAATTACAATTTGGGAATTTGTCCCAGTGGTTATTCCTCTCTTCAAAAAGTTTCACCCCTCTATGAGGACGAGAGGGCGTGGGCTCAATCCTAAGTAAACCTTTTAACTTTTTTTTTTTTTTTTTTTTAGGGCAGAGGGAAAAACATCTTAACATTTTTTTTTTTTCTAAGTGTTAAATTCTCCTAAAATACGTGTTAGACTTAAGATGACATTGTCATTTTTATCTTCCGTGGACCAATTTGTTATATGATGGACTTCTAAGGTCACAAATATTGTTTATGTGATTATTAATAAGTGATAAATTGCCCCAAAAAAATGAAAAGAGAAACAAAGAAAGTCAAAAAAGGTAAAGATGGGATAAATATGTGACAAATTGTATTATTTATTTGTACTATCAAAGTGTTGTAAGTTAAACAAAAATGAGAAACCTCTCAACATTTAGAATCCCTATATGAAACAATTGAGGTTCACCAAAAGTGATTGAAATTCATAAACGATGTGAAGTGAGTTTTTTTTTTTTTGCTAAGTCAATACAACCCGGGATATAAACCCCCATTGACTTTATGTTCAATATCCCATTTGATGAAATATAATAAAAATCAGTATAATACATTTGATGAGATATAATAAAAATGATCATTTCTATTTTTAAGCGCAAAAAAAAATTATTTATATTTTCTATTTTACACTTTTTTTTTCTAAATTTTTTTTCCTTTTCATTATTGTTATTAATTCTTCATTTTTCTTAGTTTAGTTGCTTTGTTAGGAACATATTTATAGAAAAACAATGAAAAAGAGCCGTGCATTGCACGGGTTATAGTCTAGTTAGTTTAATTGTCAAGACGCCACTTGGGTATTCGGCCAGTGGTAATTCATCTTCCCAAAAAAGGTCTCATACTCTTACCTCTTTATGAGGGCGTGAGTTCGATCCGCAGGATCCCTAAAATATGCATGTGTGTGAATTTAGATTATGGTTTATATAATATATATATAAATGGATTGACACCTCGTGGTTTTTCCAATGAAGACATCTAAGGTTTAAATTCTCCATTCCCCAACTGTCTAATTAAAAAAAAAAAAAAAAGTTAGATAATGTGTAAAGAAACAAGGGGTGTAAACGAGCCGATTCAAAAATTAAATGTTTAAGATTAGTCATTTAATTTCATTTGGAACACCGAGCTTGAGCTTATCAACGAACTAGATTATATGTTCAAACCTTAGTTCATATTATTGTCAAATAAGTTCAAGCTTATACTTGATTAATTTATTATTTTCTCAAATATAGTAAACAACGACTAAAATTTGTATCCCTTCACAAATTTATATTAATAATTAATAAATAAATATTTAAATTTATTATTTGAGTTTTTTTTTTTTTTATAAATTATAAAAATTAGATTTACCAACCTTGTATTATGAAAAATATATAATTTACTTACGAAATTGAGTATTTATATCATCAATAAATTACATATACTACATTGATATTTTATAAACTTATTATAAGTCTATATAAGTAAATTTTTATTATGTATACTGTAAGTGGGTTTTTTGTAAATAATAAAAGGAAAGACTAATCAATATTATCAAGGCTTACTCGTCAATCGAATCCGAACACACCCGAACTGAATATGGAGAGATCCGAATAGGTAGAAACTGATCCCGAACAATCTGGCTTGAAATCCGAATATCTTTGAGATACTCCTCCCTGTATAAAGACAATGAGAAAGACCCTCAGATAAACTTGGCTGGCCCCGTAGGGACCAGCCTAAGAACCTCCGATGGTTTTGTTAATAATTCCATAATCAATGTCACATCAATCAGGAAAATAATTA
Organism: Fagus sylvatica; assembly: GCA_907173295.1. Lineage (NCBI taxonomy): Eukaryota > Viridiplantae > Streptophyta > Magnoliopsida > Fagales > Fagaceae > Fagus > Fagus sylvatica. The sequence continues at coordinate 18,634,579 of OU015770.1, read as the reverse complement.
TATCTCTGTGTATTTCACTCTTAATTCTTGTATTGTGAGGAACCCCTTTTTTAGTACCTTCCTCTTATATTTATACCTCTTATTACTCAAGATATTTTCTCTGTTTCTCCTGTCTTCCTCTTCCTTCTTTGTCTGATTGCCATTAATGCTTATTAATTACAGCTCATTTGGCCTCGTTTACCCCCCATTTAACTCGTAATGATCCTGACATTAATGCGATATTTTGCTTACATTTAATACGCCTGACTAGTGGCTTGATATTTCGTTTAGCATTAAATACAATCATTATGGAATATCTCCACGTGTGGTTTTATACTATTCAGATTTCCAGTAATAAATATCAAGGGACCCGAACACTTTGTTCGGAAATAATCCCATTCGGTCATGACCGAACAGAAAACGTCACCTCTTATATTTAGTATTATAGTGTAAAATATTACCCCTCCAATTACCCCCTGATTTCGGCTTCCTCGAGTAACTCGGAGGGAGCCGGAATCAAGCGTTTGAGTTTCCCCAAAATTTGCATGATGACCCGCCGCCTTCCCTCGCACGTTTCCAAGAAGAATCGAACGGTTCAGCAGTTTGGAGGGAAATTATCCCCCCCCTTTTTGAATGCCAAATAAATATCCAACCCCCCACTCCTGAGTTATTTACTTTTACGCCCCACACCTCCCTCCCAACAAGATTTCTCTCTCTCTTATTCTTCAAATCTCCCCGTTGCAGTCGCCTGAACCACTGCAGTAAGTCCCCCGTCGCCTTTCCGTTAGGTTTTTCTCTTTACCAGTCTTTCGAAACATCTTGTTAGGATCCTCCCGAAGTTATGGCGAGCAAATTGGCTATGTTAGTGAATACGGAGGAGAGCATGGCTAGGTTTAGGTCTCTCTATCAGATTCCCCCTTCCATTTCCCTCACCTACTGTAATTCGGACGATTTCCCTGTCATAAACAGGGATGAGATTTTGCTTCCGATTATGGCCATAGTAGAGGGTGGTGTTAGGTTCCCCCTCCACTCGTTTCTCATAGACTTCCTACAAACCGTAAACGCCACCCCCTCCCAAATTTCCGTTAACACCTTTAGGATAATCATGGGGGTTATAGCCATTAATCGGCTTTTGGACGTGAATCTAACGATTAGGGAGGTCTTGGCCGTTTACCAATACAAATGCCTTGGACCCAAATCAAACACTCTGAGTCACCTGGTCGCTAGGAACGTAAACGAGAAGTTGGTGAACGGTCTTCCCAGCACCAACAAAGGGTTCGAGAAGGATTACCTGAGGGTCGGAGGGGATTGGTGGCCTGGAAGCTCTCGTTGCCGGAGCGAATTTGGACAACCAGGTATGGAATTTTATAAACACCATAAATTAGTTTGTCCGAACAGATTTTCACCGTATCCGAACACTTTTGAACATATTTTTGGGCATTTCAGTCCGCTTTCTCATCATTGGTTCGATGTTGCTTTGCAGATCAGAGAAGACTTGAATCCGCCAGGAAGCAAGGGGATGCCGAGCTGATTAGGCGGGTTCTTGCGGCAAACATCTGCGTTGATGAGAGAGGAGAACCACGTTCGGCCCCGCTGCTCTTGGGATATGAACCCCAAGTCAAATCATTCCTTGAAGGGCCCGTAGTGCCCAGATCTGAGGCTGTCGAGATTCCGCCCCGAGCACCATATATCGCACAGCCAGCGGAGGTTGAGCGGCCCGAAGACTTCCCCGACCGTATACCTACCGGCCAAGTATACGCAATGGCACCGCCGCTCAACCCATTCAAGTTGATGGGCAAAACAGCTGATGCAGGCCCTTCAAAGAAAAGGAAAAGCCAGGCAAAAGGCAAAGGTAAAGAGACTGGTGCTCCGAAGAAGAGGAAAAAGTTTCCCAAGGACACTCCTATACCCGAGACAGAGAGCGCTCCGGTTGCCGAACAACGAACAACTCCACCTTCCCCAGGCAACAGCTCCATCTCCGCAGGCCATTCATGTGATTGTGGAGTCCGAGCAGGAGGAAGCGCAACAATCTCACCAGAAAGAAGGGAGGGCCGAACCTTCTTCCATACCAGCCGAAGGGCCCTCCTCGCATCACGCAGCCTGGGACCCTGCTTTGCTGTTTGGCCCGAACCCGATTTCTGTTCGGGATACCATTCTAAACCACTCGGATGTTGATGCCTCAGCTCGAGTGGCACACGGCCTATCTTTTGCAGCCTGTCTGCCCGAGGATATGAAGAGATGGGCCAGTACTCAGCCGGGAGATGCATTTCGCCAAATGACCCACGGCCTAATGATGGTGAGTACATTTTTACTAACCTCATTTCTATGTAAAAAAAATTTTTATTATTATTATTTTTTCCTTTTTGGAGTTCTCATGTCTTCCGTGTATTCTTACCTGCATCTTTTTACTCAGACTACTCAGGGTGTCAGGTCAATGGAGGCAAAGTTCTATAGACTAACGGAAAAATTCCAGAAGAAGGAAGCCGAACAGAAAAAACTTTCGGAGTTACTAAAAGCTGCCGGTGACGACTACACAAAGCTGGAGGGACAACACCACAAGAATATTGCCATCATGAAAGAGGCTGAAGAACGTGCTCGGATTGAAGAAACCCGAAGAGCAGAGGCCGAAACCATAATGAAAGGGGCCGAAGAACGAGCTCGGGTTGAAGAAACCCGAAGAGTAGAAGCCGAAGCTGAAATTGTAAAGTTACAAGAGCAAGTGAAAAAGCTGGAGTCGGAGTGTGTCAATCGACTCGGCCTTGCTCATCAAGAGGGTATGGAAGAAGGATTGGTTAAAGGAGAAGAGCTGGGATTACTTAAGAGGAAAGGAGCTCGGGCGAGAAGGAGCCATGGGCGAAGTCACGGCTCAATTCAAAATGGTATACAACACCGGATTTCGCCATGGTTGGAAGTCGGCCTTGAGTAAGACTGGACAACCTGAAATGTCCGAGCTCTTTCTTCGCACCAATACTCCTTTGCCATATCCTAATGCTGGGCTAAGGAACTCTGATGATGAAGGTGACGAAGAAGATGAAGAAGGGGAAGAAGAAGAAGAAGAAGAAGAAGAAGAGGATGGAGACGAAGAAGGGCCAGAAGAACTAGGACACAAGAAAGAAGAAAGTAAAGAAGGAGAAGGAAGAGAAGAAGAAGAAAAAGAGAAGAAGAAAGAAGACATGCCTGAAGCAAGTCAACAACCTGGAGATAAACAGGACGTTCAGATTATAGAGATAGAAGACGTGGTTGATACTGCCGAGCAACTGCCCGATATCCCGGACCAAGTCTGAACAAACAGAAGGCGTGACCGGACAGTCTTCTGGCTCTTAGATGTCTTTATTCATTATTTTTCATGTATTTGTGGGGTGCGAAATTTCTTTTTCTAGTCTTAAGCTCTGTTTTGTTTGTAGCAGAACTTTTATCAATCGGAATATTTAAAATTCAGTTCTCCTTTGGAATTTTGTACTTTTATATTAAATTTCTAAGAATTCTTTATCGCAACTTGTATTTTTACCTTATTTCTCCATGTCAATAGGTTATAATATCAAGATATTGCCCATAATGGTATACAACTTAACAGTCGATAAAACTATCGAATAATTATTATAATATTCACTTCAATTCTATTATTATCAATAATTTGTCAATTTGAAAACTAAAAAACTTCTTACCTTGGCTTGACTCTGACAATTAATATCTTCTTGGACTCGTAAAGTCTTCAATACTTAATTCCTCGAATAACTCCCTCATGACTCTGATTATATTTCAACATATGGATATACTTATGAAACCGAAGGAAATGAAGTGGATCCGAATAGGGACTTGTTTACTTATGACACACCCGAGGAGTGATATGACGAATAGGGACTTGTTTACTTATGACACACCCGAAGGAGTGATAAGTGGATCCGAGTAGATACTCTCAACTTATGACACACCCGGAGGAGTGATAAGTGGATCCGAATAGGGACTTGTTTACTTATGACACACCCGAAGGAGTGATAAGTGGATCCGAGTAGATACTCTCAACTTATGACACACCCGGAGGAGTGATAAGTGGATCCGAATAGGGACTTGTTTACTTATGACACACCCGAAGGAGTGATAAGTGGATCCGAGTAGATACTCTCAACTTATGACACACCCGGAGGAGTGATAAGTGGATCCGAATAGGGACTTGTTTACTTATGACACACCCGAAGGAGTGATAAGTGGATCCGAGTAGATACTCTCAACTTATGACACACCCGGAGGAGTGATAAGTGGATCCGAATAGGGACTTGTTTACTTATGACACACCCGAAGGAGTGATAAGTGGATCCGAGTAGATACTCTCAACTTATGACACACCCGGAGGAGTGATAAGTGGATCCGAATAGGGACTTGTTTACTTATGACACACCCGAAGGAGTGATAAGTGGATCCGAGTAGATACTCTCAACTTATGACACACCCGGAGGAGTGATAAGTGGATCCGAATAGATAATATGTTCGGGATTTGCATCAACAACATACTTCTTTGCTCTGAATAAACTCCAACTTTAATAAAAATACTTCTTCAGGTTACATATATTCCATGGTCTAAGGACCGATTTCCCGTCCAAATCTGTCAACCTGTATGCTCCTACTCCGGCGAACGATGTTACTTGATACGGGCCCTCCCAGTTCGGTCCAAGCTTTCCATCATTAGGATTTCTCGTATTTGCCACCACTTTTCGGAGTACCAAATCCCCAACCTGAAAACTTCTGGGCCGAATATTTTTATCATATCCTCTTTTCATCTGATGCTGATATGAAGCTAACCTGATCGTCGCCATATCTCTTCTTTCTTCCACGAGGTTTAGATCCATCCGAAGACTAGACTCATTCTCATCTACGTCAAACTCCGTGGTGCGAGTGGTCGGCAAACCGACTTCAAGTGGAATCACAGCTTCAACACCATATGCTAATGCAAACGGAGTTTCTCCAGTTGATCTTCTCTTTGTTGTCCTGTGAGTCCACATGACACTTGGTAGCTCTTCAACCCACCTGCCTTTAGCTTCTTCTAATCTTTTCTTTATACCATCCAGAATTACCTTATTCGAAACTTCAGCTTGACCGTTTGACTGGGGATATCCCGGTGAGGAGAAGAAATTCCTGATGCCAAGTTCCGAACAGAAGCCTTTGAACAGCTTTCCCTCGAACTGCGTACCATTATCAGAGATAACCGCCCAAGGTATACCAAATCTCGTAATGATGCTCTTCCATAAAAACCGTTTAGTATCCACTTCCCGGATGTGAGAAAGTGGTTCGGCCTCCACCCACTTGGTGAAATAATCCGTTGCCACGATCAAAAACTTCTTGTTTCCTGGTGCACGAGGGAGAGGGCCCACAATATCCAAACCCCACTGAGCAAAAGGCCAAGGGCTGGATAACGGATTGAGCTCCCGAGCAGGTTGATGGATTTTCGGAGCGAACCTCTGACATTTATCGCACTTTCTAACATACCGAACAGCATCACTCTGCATGAAGGGCCACCAGTAACCTTGGGACATTGCTCGGTGCGCCAAGGATCTACCCCCAGTATGGCTTCCACAGATTCCCTCGTGAATCTCGTAAAGCAAATCATCTACCAAGCTAGGATGTACACACAACAAATATGGTCACAACAAATATGGTCCTGAAAACGAACGTTTATAGAGATTTCCCTCTTTGGATAGCCAATACCTGGGAGCTTTTCTTTTGATAACATTAGCTGCTTTGGGGTCCTGGGGTAAGCAATTGTCCCGAAGATAAGCTATTAGAGGATCCATCCAGCTTGGCTCCATGTTCGTACCGCAAACTCTATCCACTGTATCAATCAGGGTACTCGGGGCACTCAAAACCTCCACCGTTACTGACCGATGCAAATCGGATTCTAAGGCCGTTGCTAATTTAGCCAATATATCTGCATGAGAATTATACTCTCTTCTGACCTGCTCTACCTGCACAGATTCAAACTTTGAAAGCAAAGATTTGGTAATGGAGAGATAAGTCATCATCCGTTCATCTCGAGCAGAATATTCCCCTGAAATATGATTTACCACCAACTGGGAATCACAGAAAACCTGCAACCGATCCGCACCGAGCCGAAGTGCACTTCTGAGACCAATAAGTAAAGCTTCATACTCGGCTTCATTATTTGATGCCAAAAAACCCAATCTCACTGCTTGCTCTAAGATAAGTCCCTCGGGAGAGACTAGCACAGCACCTGCCCCGGCCCCTTTCATGTTGGAAGCTCCATCCACAAACAATTTCCACTCAGATGAATCCCCGATGACACATGGACTCGGAGTATAGTTCGATTCCGTGCTTGCTTCCTTTCCCTGGAATTCGGCCACAAAATCAGCCAGAACTTGCCCCTTTATAGATGTTCGGGGTTTATACTCAACTCCCAAAGATCCCAGATGCACTCCCCACCTTGTAATCCGCCCGGAAAAATCCGAACTATGCATTAGCATCTTTAACGGGAGATCAGTGAGGACAGTAACAGTACTGGCCTGGAAATAATGAGGGAGTTTTTTA